>QQNG01000248.1:0-304340 GCA_003666085.1 Pseudocercospora crystallina
AATACCGTATAGCTGGCTAGACCTGTTTAAGACTAACTAACCTACGAGTCTTCTTTAACTACTAAGTAGCTATAGACGCTTTAGTAGCTATCTTAGCTAACCCTACGCTATATTCTATTGTGCCCCCGTGCTAGATCCGCTTCCTCTTACGTGCTTTTCGCTTTGTTATCGTATCTAATTGCTGTTTAAGCTCGCTAATACGGGCAGCTAAAAGTGTATTTTAATATAGTATTACTTCGGTACCTTTTATAAGCTAGGAGAAGCTATATTAGACTGTTATAGGAGACCGAGTAATAGCGTTATTAACAAGCCTAGACTGAGACCTAAACTCGTACGTATTACTTAGAGTCTTCGACTACTATTATATCTTATAAGGTGGTAGTCTAGGTAGGGTACGTAAACGTACATTAAGGCGGTTAATGACTGCCTACGCGTCGATAGGGACTAAACCTAAAGCCTTAAAGGCCTTCTAGTATGTCTGCTCTATAAACACGTTAAAAAACGCGTCTTTAAAGGCCGGAAGGAATGTTTCTTTATCGATATAGAAGACGCGCCAACGCGCTAAGTCCCGGACGCGTTAGGAGTATTTCAGCTTTAGTAGTAAGAAACAGACCATATCTAGAGGCTATAGGATATACGATAAATGTGGTAGTATACAGAGCGTAAGGATCTTATATTCTAGATAGTAATTCTTAAAATCTTAATTGAGATAGCTCTCGTAACTATCTAAAATAAGTAGCCTATAGCCGCCAACCTAACGCGCTTTTATATACGTATTAAAGTGCTTTAACCACTCTAGACTAAGCGTATTATTTATCTATCTATTCTTAGAGACCGAGAGCTTCTAATTACGCGGTATATCTGCCTCCTCGTACTATATAGAGATATAAACACGGCCCTTATAGATAATAAAGGGTGGGATTGTATACCTAGTAGCACAAATGCTCTAGATTACTGTAACCTATTTACGGTCACTAGGCTAAACAAGCTAAGGCCGAGTATGTCTCTCTAAACTAGTAACTACTTTTATAGACCTAATAATACCTATCTAAAAGCCTGTCTTATCAAAGTTGTGGGTATTATAGTTATGGATACTATACTTGGCTTTGGTGTCCTTAATAAGCTTAAACTACGCGTTAATTACCTTAGGATCTTCCTAGAGTATTCTCTAGCGGTCTTTTACTCGGTTAAAGGCTATTTTAAGCTTATCTAAGCGCGTTACGAATCTTTCGGCCTAGTTCTTACTAACTGGCTCTCTACCTCGTATACTAAGCAATTTATCTGCTATATCTACCACCTTATATAAGCGAGGCGCAAATCCTCGCGAGTCTAGGTCGAGAATATATCGGATAATCGTCTACTCTTCGGTCGTAGTAAGCTTACGTTATATAGGTCGTAAATCGGGGCGATAGGTAGTTCCGTGGTATCGGCTAGTTAGCGTCGAAGGAGGTACTTTATATACTGTAGCCGCGCGTCGGAGGCTTCAAAATTAGCGCTAGTAGTAGGTAGTAAGGGTAAGAAGGATTCTACCTTCTTAATTCGATAATTATACACTATATTATTAAGACATTATACGTTGATTAAGAAGTTAATCGTGCTAAGAAATTTTGACTAGCTCAGTGGTGTGACCAGCTTAGTGGTGGAATACGTTATATATACCCTCTAACTACCTATTTAATTACCTAATTATAGAAAAATTCTTCTTTTCTCGCGTTCTATAGTCTATCCTATAGAATATCTAAACCCAAGTCTCGTCGAAAGCAGATACCTCAATCTGGCCCGTGCACTTGACATCGGCAATAAGATTATCCGCCAAACTCTATCTGCGACTTACTCTCAAGAAATTCTCCAAGGCCTTCACGAGCTTTGCGCCAACGAACACTGCACACCCCAACGCCCAAAATGCCGGCCGCAAAGACGCAGACCAGCTCTGAAACGAGCCCCTTCATCAAACAATTGGCATCAAGCGGTGCGCACCTTCCCCAAATCCAGCAGCAAACACCAGCGAAGCATATGCGCAAACTGCAATCACATGCAATCTTCCACTAACTCCTCACTTCCCTCACAGACCGCACCCTCCGCGACCGCGCCGTCTCCTCTCTCCGAACCTACCTCCACCGCCCGTCCCCCTTCACACCTCTGGACCTCCTCAAACTATGGAAAGGCCTGCACTACAGCATGTTCATGTCCGACAAACCACGGAACCAACAACGACTCGCTCGCGACCTCGCCGATTTGGTAGATGTACTGCAGGGAGAAGAGAATATTCTAGGTTTCATTGGGGGGTTTTGGAAAACGATGGCGAGGGAATGGGGGAATATTGACTCTCTGAGAGTTGACAAGTATCTCTATTTGGTGAGATGTTATGTTGGGAAAGGGTTCGAGATCTGCAAGAAGAGGAGGTGGAATGAAGACTTCCTGGCATCGTATCTGGGGGTATTGGAAAATGAAGGCGGACCTCTGAGTCCTCGAGATCCCAAAGTACCGAATGGATTGAGATTGCATGTTCTGGATATCTGGGTTGATGAGTTGGAGAAGGTAGATGAAGATAGGCAGGCGGATGTTGAGAAGGTGATGGCGCCTGTGAGGAAGTTGCAGAAGGAGACGCTAGTGAAGAGTGTGAGGGAGCGGGCGAGGGAGGCTGTGGAGGATGATAGGTTGGATGAAGGGAGGGCGTGGAAGGAGCATCAAGAAGAGGAGGACGATGAAGACGATGCGGAAGAGGATGGAAAGGACGAAGGAGACTTTGGTGGCTTTGACGACTGAGGGCTATTGCGGCCTCTTTGACAAGTGACATTTTCAGCGAAGGCGTCTTGGCGTTCAAGAGTATGTGCAACATCAAAAAGTGCTTCAGAAATGATACCCATTGAGAAGGTCTGCAGCCAATTCAGCACTGTACACACAATCACATTGTCCATGATTCTTGGTAATATGCTGCGTATGCTTGTGAAAATGACATCCCAGAAACACCACCAGATTTGAGTTCAGATCCCTATATCCAACCATTCGTCCGCCCAATGCTTGATAATGATAGCCCGCTTTTCAGATGCACGTTATAATACGCACCTCTCCTGAGAGGCGGGATTAATGTGTGCTTGCTTTCGTCTCAACTCTAGCACTTGAGGTTGAACTTGGCAGTGCGGTCGGCGGTCATGGCACCCCAGTGGGTCTCGTCCTGTGAAGAAGTCAGTACGAATTGAGAGTATTGTAAGTTATGTTTGGAGAGCCTACCTGAGCAACGCCGTTGTCACCAACACTCTTTGGCTTCCATGGCTCGTCGAATGCCTCGAAGTAGAAGGCATTGACACCCCAGTCCAAGAGACCGCAGAAGGCCTGGTGGTAGAAGTTCTTTGCGTTTTCAGTACCAGCCTTGGCGGCTTCGTAGTCGGAGCCACCGTCAGTCGGCCAGCCAGTCTCGCCATTCCAGAACTCGACCTTGTCAACACCTCCTGCCAAGTCTTGGATGTGGCCGAGTGCTTGCTGCATGTCGTCGAGATATGTCTCCTTGGCGTCGTTGCCAGCTGCCTTGCCTTGCCAGTATGAGAAGCCGTTCGCCAGGATGAGGTCGACACCGCCCTTGATCACGGCATCACCAGTGCCATCCGCCCACTTGTTCCAAGAGTCTGCGGTACCGCACTTGACGTCTCCGCCAAGGGCTTGCTTGACATTGTTGATCTTGTCCAGAAGCTGCTCGCCGGTGAAGTTGCCTCGGTATAGAGTCTCTGAGCCGACAGTCACAGCGTAGACTTGGTCCTTGTACTTGGTCGCGTAGGTTGTCAGAGCCTCCTTGTCGGCATTGAAGCTCTCATCGGTATCCGGCCACACCCCCAGAACGACCTTGAAGCCCTTGTTCTTCGCTGCTGGGAGGATTTGTTGGGCACAGTTGCAGTCGGATGCAGAGTAGCCACGGACAAGGGTCGACCCGGTTGCGGACTGGATAGCATCGAAGTCTGACTCGTAGTCTGCGGTATACTTGCAGCTGCCGTCCGACTTCTTCGTGCCGAGAGCAAAGCCCATGGTGCCCTTCGCGGCGAGCGCAGCAGGCATCGCGGCCAGCGCGAGGGCGGCGATGGTGGTGGTCGCGCGCATGGTGTGTGGTTGTGGTTGTAATTAGTCGGGAAACGGGAAATGAGGTTCAAGGAGGCGCTTCAGGCGCGAAGAGTCTGTCGCTCGTAAGGGAAGACAACAAACACCAGTGAAGGAGTGGATGCACCGAGTGTGCAGTTGTAGAGATCGTGAAGTCCTGAAGAGGAGTGAGAATGCCGTCGCTGGGCTGTGAGGTAAATTATGATGATGATGTTCAGCTGCAAGTTGTGGAACGCGCCATGGGGAATCTCCAAGAACTCCAGAAAGGGGTTGGACCCACCCGGTCCAGAACTTTAATCCCTGTTTTCGCGATGTTCGCGCGTGTCACGTGTGAGACATGTGCTCACTTCACGTCGCGCTCCGTCACTCACACGTTCACTGCATGATGCAGAGCAGTATGTGCCGCCATCAACGTGATTTTGGGCTCGTGCTGTACAAAGTATGCGTGAGTCGACGGGCTAGCTGGCAACTCGGGCCATGACAGTGAATCGATATGCACTACGACTGCATTGGGATGCGGTCCAGGGATCGAGAAATGCGATGGGACTCCAAAGCATGTTCATGAGGATGCAACAGATAGCCTACATAGGAGGCTCGCTTGGAGGAAGTAGCAAGGCACAGGTCCTGCATATCCCACCATCTTATCGGTGAAGGCGACAACTGTACATCGACCTCTTCGCTCTATCTGGCTCAACGAAACACAATGCTATTGCGATGACGGGGAGATCGAGAAACATTTGCAGAGCGAGGTCCAGATGATTGCAGGTTGATCGGCGGTGCGACATGGAAGCATAAAGGGGTAGGTAGAGACGACGCGAGCTGAGGTGAGGTGATGTGAAGTCGAGAAACGCCGTTTGCTTGACTGCAGTTTCAGGAAGTCGCGACCACGAACTACACCGGCGTGGGATCTCCCGGAGAAGACTCAAAGCAACACTTATTCAATTCAATCTTGCAGCTTGCTCCGTAGGTCAACACAACACGGCAGCCAACATGGGCAACGATTATCTCCCGCCGCATCTGGCTGCCCGCCTCCGAAAGGCCCAAAGCTCTTCCAACAACACGCCCACTCCCGACCTCAAAGATGCCACCAACACCACGCGCTTCACCCCCTCGCCTTCGCCAGTCTTCAATGGCAAGAATGCATCTTCAGAGGCGCCGTCCGAGGTCGCCAGTGAGAGCGGAGAGCTGGCCGTGGTTCCCTTCAAAGCTGGCAGCAAGGTAGGTAGACCATCTTCACACGCCTGTCACTCAACTGACATGGGACAGGACGCGACTCCAAGTGAGCGCAGACTGCAGCGTCACGTAAAGCTCATGGAAGACGAGCTTGATGAATTGCATGCACGCTGCGCTACCCTCGAGAATGAGAACGGGCAGCTCAACCAGACTGTTACTGACCAGAATGATCGACTGCTTGCGCTGGATGAGGTCGCCGAGCTCAAGGTTCTCGCTACAGCGCTCAAGATCAATAACGAGGAGCTGGAGCGGGATGTCTTGAGTCAAAAGCGGGTTCTGTCTGAGCAAGCAGAGCAGATGAAGAAGAAAGACCAAGAGCTTTCTCGACGCGATGAGCAGCTCCGCGAAGAACAGGACAAGCTCCGTGATATAGAGGCGCAGCTTGCCGAGAAAGATCGCCAGCTCGACGAGGCCAAGCAGCGGACTGCTTCCACCGCACCAAGCGCAAACGAGGAACAGGAGTCAGTTCCAACTCCTGCTTCTGCTCTCAAGCTCGACAAGGAGCAGCTTGACAGTGTGTTGGCCACCTTTCAGAAGAGCTACGCAGACATCCAGGCACAGGCAGAATCGAAAGCGGAGAAGCGCGTGGAAGATGTGATCGGGAAGCTGAACGACAACCAGAATAATCTAGTGGGACGTATCCAATCCTTGGAAAACCGCAGCGTCGAGACGAACGATCAATATGACGCAGTGCCAATGGAGAGCTTGTCAGGCCAGACCTTGCGCGACTTGCAGACGAAGTTGGCTGCATTGGAGACCTCACTGAACGTAGTCCAGCCACAGAGCAACAAAGACCACGATAAGATTGAGGCCCTTGCTGCTCGCTTGGTAGTGGTTGAAGACGACCTCAAGAAAGACAACAACTCATTGACTTCCGGCGCAAGCGAGGGTGGCAAGCAGGGTAACATTGTAAGTATCCCAAACACGATTGCAGCTTCCTGCCGTAACTGACTTCTAGCACAGAGCAAGCTCAAATCATTCAAGGCCGACATGTTGCGTCAAATCTCGAGCGAGCGTAAAATTGACGATTCCAAAAACCGCGATGAGCTGAAGGGCTTCTTCCTGGCCTTGAATCACAAATTCCCAGATGACGATGACGTTCGCATTCGGCGCGGTCCATTCGAAGGGACCCGTGATGAGCTCACTGCTCTCCGCAATCGCATTCTTCGCCGTCTGGCAACTTTCGACAACGTGCGCATGCAGGAGAAGGCGCTGAGTATCACGACAGCAGGGCTTTAGAAGAGCTTCACTTGAACGGAAGAAGCATTCTGTTCTGCCTCTAAGTTCTGTACATGGTAGCTAGGACGTGTTCGGAATATCCCTCGCTGATGAGAGCTGTTGAGATTAGTAGGTGTGGACTGCATCACTCTGAGACTCATGGAGGGGCAGAACGGGCTCTGCGGTCGTCGCGCCTGGTCTTCGATGCTGGTGATGGGAACGGTCTCTGTCCACTTCGTTGTGAGCACTAGTGGCGAGAGTAGCTAGCCTGAAAGGACTGAACCGCTTGCCAGTAAGTATTAGATTACATTGCCCTCATGTGCCCAGCTCTTTCTCTGCTTCGCGCTGCTGAATAAACTTTCACATGTGACGCTTGGCGCTGGACCCCTGCAAACGAGTTGGCCCAAGACTCTGAATCTGCAGTCGCACTTTCATCTCATTCTCTTCACCGTCACCCCCACCAAACCTTTCAGAACACTCCGCAATACGACTCATCGCAGCAAACGCAGTGCAAACTCAATTGCAACGAACTTGCATCATGGTGAGCTTCATCTTGCACAGACATGTTGTAGCATTCCACTGACACTTTCCACAGGCGGCGGCGCCACCAGCAGCAACCCGCACCTCGATCCTGATCCCTCTCGCTCCGATTGCAGAGCACGATGCAGTCGCAAGTGCCCCCGCTGGCATGATCCTGCCTCCACCCTATCGCATGAGCATCATCAGAGTCAAGATTGAGAAGGTAGCAAAGTACGTCGCTCGCGCTGGGCCACGATTCGAGGAGAAGGTGCGCGTGAACAACGACGGCATCGACATCACAAGTTTCCTCGAGCCGACAGACCCATATCATGCCTACTACCGATGGCGGGTTGAAGAAGTCAAGGCCGGACGGACCATCGAGTTTGAGTCAGTCAGCATGGAACCCAATTCCTGGCCATCCGCTGCTTCACATCACCCCGTCGGCGGATCGGACCCAGTGGCCATTGCCTCCCAGGATGTACCCCTACCTCCACTCTACACACCAGGCGCGCCGCCCTTCCCACCACCTGGCCTGCCGTCTTCCAGGCTCCACGCCAACTCTCATCCGCCTTTCGTGGGCTACTCACAGCTACCTACGATGGTCCTCCCGTTTGCACCGCCGTTCGGATCACACGTCAGCGACTACCACACAAATGATCAACCGCATGTTCCTCATACCAAAGCGACACAGTCTGCGAGCATACCAGCCCTCGCCGACGGTAATGCCACACTTCAGTTGCCTGGTATGGGCGAGGTCAATTTCAACTGCCTCGTCCCAAAGCCTAGCTCGAGGCCCTTTTGTGTTCCGCGTGACATGCCGACCACAGAGCACGCGACTCAAGCAACAACCGCTAGCCCATACGCTGCGCGCTCTACCTCAGATAGCGAGAGCAGCGCCATGTTCGAGTCGCAGATCAAGTACACTCCAGCGTCCTCGGCTTCTCCACTCAGCCCAGGCGCAGCTGAATTGCAGCATTCAGACTTATCATCAGATGCGCAGGCTTTCCTTTCTTGGCACGATGCAAGAGGTGCTCCCGTTTCAGACAAGGCCAGCGCCGTCGACGATCGAAGTCCCCTCAAGTTCAGGCAGCCGTCTTGCATCACGGATGAAGGTGATAGTGATAAGAGCCGACGCTTCTCTATGGACTCTGTCTCTTGCCATGACGGCGGCAACCTCATTCCTAGCAGCTGGTCTGACCGCGCAGGAAGAACGATCCGGGGCAATGGAGATGTTCTCAACAATCAGTGGAATGTCTCCAGGAATGTCCGCACTATGCCTCAAGGATCCCAGCAATTGGAGCCGTCTTTCGACTACGAACGCGAGATCCATCTACTACGTTCCTGCATACTGTCTGGCATGTCTGGCGATGATCGCTATAAGGCTCTGGGTGCTTTAACCGTTTTACAGCACGAGTTGAGTGAAGCCAGCAAGCCCCTCAAGGATCTCGAGGTCAACGATCCGTCTCCAGAGGTTCGAAATCTTCTCAACCGAGCTATGTCGCTCATAGATCGTCAGAGCAAGATCATCAAGCAGCTCCAGAAGCAGCCGTCACCAAGCCACGACTGCCCTCGACCACCCTCCGACATTGAGCATCACCTCAAGAAGCTCGATGCCAAATTCACAGGCACTCTGGACGCAGACTTCAACATCCTCCGTTCCATGAACGACAAGGTTCAAGGGATAACCGATCTTGTGACCTTACTACACCGGCTACATGACAAAGCCCAAGACAACATCAAGAAGCTCACCGAAGCTTCGATACACCACAGCGATGCTCTTGAGGAGGTCGCCGTCCGTCTGGGCGACGGAGAGAATCTCAACAGCGATGGGATCGCCCAACGTCTGCAAGGTATCGAGGATGTCATGGAGACCATGCGTGCCCGGCTGGATGCTTTCGATGGCGCACCCTCATCTGGCAAGCATGAAGTCGATGTCCGCCTCATGCAAGTGGAAGAGCGACAGAGAGCCCGCTTCACCATGGAGGCGCAGGATCCGGCGTGGGCAGGCTGGACTTCAGCCAGAATCTATCGATCCACATTTTGCGTGTCAGCTTGGCGGGAGATCTGCAAGCCAGAGACCCGTACTTCGATCGCAAATAAAACCGGTATCACGATAGTCATACATGGTGATGCTTGCCAAGCTGAATGCAAGGCCTATCACGAGGCCGACGAATACGTCAGCTTTTGGGCGCCATCGATTGTCGTGGAGGCCGTAAATAAGGAGCTGAGCGACATCTCCCTGCAAGCCATGATGGCTGAACAGGAGGAGCTGCATTTCTCACAGGAGCAGCAAAAGCCGGCACTCGGTGTCCAATCCTTGCGCGACTACACAGAAGATGAGTACGATATGATCACCGAGGACGTTACTACGGATCAGATTCAGCACATGACCGGCGCTACTATGGAGCTCCACGACGGAGACTGTGGGTGGGAGGTTTGCCAGCGAAACAGTGTCCAAGGCAATCATCTTGTGGTAAAGGGAACTCAGGCCCAAGTCGTTGCCGCAATGGCCGAGATCGATCGTCGTGGAGAGAATGCTTCGCCCTGCCAGAAGCGCGGATCCATCGATCACTCGCTTGGCTTCGACCAAGAGAAATGCAAGGGTTATTTCGTGACTTGCAGTAACTGCGGTAACGAAGGCCACGTCGACTCGGCTTGCCACTTGGCATTCGAGTCCATCAAATCTCAGAGCCGCTGCGATAGCAGCGGTGAGCCGGGACATATGAGCCGGTGTTGCACGAACTCCATCAAAGTATCAAATGAAGATAAGGAGAATCTGGTCTTTCGAATGCTCTATAATGAGGGCGAGGACTCGGACGAGACCTGGCGCCCAGACGTCTTGCACGAAATTGAGCAGAACACTAGCGCTACATTGGGATTGCGTTGCGCGACGTGTGATGTGGACGCTTGTCAGCAGAGCACACACAAGCATCACCGCATTACGATTCAGGGGACTCAAGCACAAGTTGATGCAGCATGCAGTGAGGTCTATCGTCGCCGCCCTGAGCGTAAGTGCGACAGCTGCGGCAAGCCAGGACACGCCACTCGGTCTTGCACAGACTCCATCAGCACCGATGATTTCGAGCTGAAATGCTCAGTCTGCGGCAGTCCAGGACACTACGGCCACAGCTGCCTCTTGCGCGCTGCCAACCGTGGAGACTGGTCCAAGCCTGCTCCGCTGACCACAGCTGAGGAGTCGTCGATTGATGACGTTCAGCAGCGACTGCGTGCCTTCCGTGTGACAGGAGGCGGCGTCGTAGAAGACTGCTTCTACTGTCATGGTAATCATCCTTCGTACCAGTGCCCGCACCCGTACAACTTGGGTGATGAGGATTGCGAGAACCCGCTGAAGGAGCGTTGAGTCGAGATCTTGGAGAAAGAAGAGATGCGGCCAAATTGGGGGAAGACAGCAGTTGCACCATCGGATACGCCGGAGTGCCCCCGTCTGTGCGTTGAAGAGATGAGAAGATTAAGCACGCTGGCGCCATTAGCAGGCGTCCATGATTCCCTACAAACTCGGAAAAAGGAAAAAGGGCGGAGTAGATAGTCCATGAGGGCAGTCAAATCAAGTCTTCTCCACTGAACCGATCTTCCCACTCAGTTCCCTTGCTCATTGTCAATTTCGCCCTTGCATGCAATTCCTTGCCGTCCCTGGGTCCCATCTTTCAACTCCATTATTACCTCAAAGTGAACGGCTTCCCCTGGTATCTTTTGCTCGTCCTAGAACTTGCTCTTCTGCCACTTCGCTGTTCATTGTGCAGGGATTGCTTGTGAATTTTGGCTCGCCAAAGAGGAAGCAACGAAAGTGTTGCCATCTAGTCCTGGGTATCCAACTGACATGTTGTGGTTGCCCGCTTCGGTCCGTCGGAGTAGTGTCACTCGTGCTGTATGGAGGTGGTGCGTCTTTTTCGGCGGTCGGGGCTTCAGTAGTCAGCTCTGTCTTGCGCTCTCGCTGACATTCTTGTTGATTCTCTTGGCGAGGCTGCGGCTGAGATTCTGTTTGAGGTGCTTGCTGAGCTTTAGGCAGGAATTTTGGCTCAGGATTTGGGCTGGAGGTTGAATGGATTCCTGGCTCACCCTCTAAATGTCGTTGAGGGCGTGATCGTCTCAACATGAGACTCATCTCCTCACTCGGTTCCGGAAGCCCGGTCGGAAAATCTGTTATGGCGACTTGGATCAAAGCGTCGATGAGCGTCCCGCGGAGTTCCTTGTCGTCTACGGCGACGTAGGGAATAAGCCGGCTAGCATTAAACCAATACTTGTCTGCTAAGGCAATTGCTGGCTTGCATCGAGGGCGAGGAATGCAGCCGGGATATCGGCCGGACACATCAAAACATTCTGGATATCGGAGCACGATGGCCTCGATCGACTCACAATGGATGTGAAGTTGTCTCGCAGGGGCGTACAGCACGCTCTCGTACGTATACCATCGTGGATCGGTTCTACCGTAGAAGCCATGCGTGACTTTTGAGACCAGGCCATGCTTCTCGTAGTATTTGTTTTCACGAAAATGCTGAGCAATGTAAGTAAAGTCGAAGCAGTCTGTGTGAGAAATTCTGGTGTCATTTGCCGCAGTTCTCCCAACAATGTAGTCGATATAGAGCACATGCAGAAGAAAATCTCGTAGCCGCGTCGCGGCAGCAGTAAGGGGCTGATACCGCGCATCTCGCTCCCCGTCGATGTAGGCTGGCCAGAGCTGACGGTGTGTGATGTGCTGCTCTCGCGGATCTGCGATTCGTTCATGGGAGAAGATAGACGGTCTGTTGTCAAATCGTTGCAAACGTTGGTAGATCCGATGATGATCTAGACTCTTTGGACGCTGCATCTAAATCCTCTTGCTTTCGTACTGTCGCGGCGTACTTGATCAAAATTCTTTTGGCTCTCGGTATTCAAGAAAGGGGTATGGTTTATACAGAGAGCAAAATAAAAGACAGAAAGGGCCAAGCTCCTGATGACTGCGCATGACCTATCACCTCCATCGTCAGAGGTCGTCTGTTTGCGCTGGAAAACTGTTGCCAAGAGAGTCACATTATGGTAGCGGAGAGGCCAATCTGCCATCGGATGATGCGCTTCTCGTGCCCTGAAGAGCATACCGAGCATCTCGTCGGGAGCCTGAGACCATGTCGTGCATAATTCATGGACATGCAATGGGTCAAGAAGCAGGTTTCGAATCAATCTCGAGGCGGGCTAGTCGGCTTCAAAAGACACTGCGACGGCTACTCTCTCGTTTGCGAGTGAAGACAATTCTGAAGATGAATAAGAAATAGATGTAGGAGATAGAGATTATAGTGGATGTTGATGCTATCGACAGAAAGCCTGGTGGGGGATGTTGCTTTTTTGTTGCGCACGGCCCTTATCTGTCGGATCAACGCGCCGAGCCGCAAAATAAAGTTTTCCAGGGTTTGGCTCAAGAAAATATCCAAGTCGAACATCTCTCGGACAGCATATTCGCTCGACATATACTGCTACCATCCCACAGCACCTTCGAAATGGGCGGAGTCAAACGCAAAGAAGCGCCACCGGCTGCTTCCTCTAAGATCGACAAGAAGCAAAAGACGACGACAGCGACGAGCAAGCCGAAGCTCGCAACGAAGCCTTCAAAGTACGAGAAGCCGACCACGAAGAAGACGTCTCGCTTGGACGATGCCGCTGCGGACGATGGCGAGGCAGCTGGGTCAGAAGAGGAAGTGGACACGGGAGCCGTGAATCCTGAGAGGCAGAATTACATCAAAGGCGCGAATGGCAAGTTCAAGCTGGAAACTTCATCCGCCGAAGCACACGCGAAGCAGAGACAATTAGCGAAGGAGCGCAAGGCTGCGAAGCCTCATGCCGACGCTGTCCAGCGATCGAAACAATTGTGGGAACGCCTGCGCCGGAAATCACACGTCCCGAAAGAGGAGCGCAAAGAGCTTGTAGAAGAATTGTTCAAGATCATCGATGGCAGAGTGCGCGACTTCGTATTCAAGCACGACAGCGTGCGAGTCATTCAGTGCGCGATAAAGTACGCTGGGCGGGAGCAACTGAAAGGGATTGTAAAAGAGCTGCAGAACGATGTTCGAGACTTGGTGGAGAGCAAATACGGCAAGTTCTTGGTCGCCAAGATGGTTGTGCAAGGCGATCGGGAGGACAAGGATCTGATGGTGCCGCAATTCTACGGCAGTGTCAAGAAGCTCATCAATCACCCTGAAGCCAGCTGGATTGTGGACGATATCTACCGCCAAGTAGCCACGCCTCAGCAGAAGGCCATGATGTTGCGGGAATGGTATGGCGCAGAGTACGCCGTGTTTGGCAAGCAAAATTATTGCAAGGAACTTCCGAAGGACCTTACAGCAGACTTGAAGAAAATCTTGGAGGAGAATCCAGAGAAGCGAAAGCCAATGCTGTCCTATCTCAAGACATTGATCAACAATCTGGTGCAGAAGAAGATGACTGGTTTCACCATGCTCCACGATGCAATGCTGCAGTATTTCTTGGCTTTGATTCCTGGATCCGAAGAGCAGAGCGACTTCCTCGAGATCTTGAAAGGCGACATCGATGCGGAAGAGGAAGGCGGTGGTGGCGATCTCTACCGCAATCTGGCGTTCACAAAGTCTGGCTCTCGTCTTGTATGTCTAGCCCTTGCGTACGGCTCGGCGAAAGACAGGAAGGTGATCTTAAAATGTTACAAAGATCATGTCGAACAGATGGCATTCGATCAGCATGCCAAGATGGTACTTGTCACTGGCTTGGATGTGCCAGACGACACGAAGATGACTTCTCAGACCATTCTGCGCGAACTCCTTGGGCTGCAAATTGAGGATTCTACCCAACGATTCGACCGTCTGGAAGCCTTGACGGCAGATCTTAATGCTCGACTGCCGCTCCTCTATCCCATGGCTGGTGCTGCGAAGTGGCTCGTCAAGGATCAAGAGAAAGTATGTATCGCAACTCTACAACCTCACTCTGATAGTGCACTAACTTGACTGCAGGAGATCATAGAAGAAGTCTACCAAATACGCTCCACGACATCCAAGAAAGACCCCGAGATTCGAAGACAAGAACTACTCAAGCACATGTCGGACCCGCTGCTGGAGTTTGTCACTGACCGTGCTGCCAATCTCGTCCAATCCTCGTTTGCATCGCAGGCCCTCACAGAAATCCTTCTCCAATGCAGCGGCAAGCACCGTGCTTCTGCAGAGGAGGCAGTTGCGCGTCTTGCAGAAGGCGACCCCAACGAAGAGGGCCACATTGCCAAGGACTCTGCAGCTGGTCGCATGCTGAAGACTTTAGTCACCGGAGGATCGTTCGACAACACCACAAAGACCGTTCGCTTGGTAGAGCCTCGCCTTGGGTTCGGAGAGTATCTTTATCCAGTGATTGAGCCACGTCTTGTGGACTGGACGTGTAGCGACTCGTCTTTCACAGTCGTAGCGCTATTAGAGAGCGAAGATGTGTCGAACGAGATTAAGAACAAAGTGAAGAAGGCGCTCAAGGGCAAGAAGGAGCTGAAGAAGGCTGCAACTGAAGGCGGGAAGAACGGTAAGGGAAATGCCGGTGCGAAGCTCATTCTCGAACTGTTGTAGACGTACGCACAGCAAGCATGCTCGGATGCTGTCAATAGCTGTGAGAATGCGAGAGAACGTCTGCACCTGGTCTGCTGGCGGCACAGGGGCTGCCTGCGTGGGGCTGCAACTTTCACATGCGCGCTAGCTGCCTTGGCAACGCCTCGGAGCGGACCGGCTTTCCACGAGCATGCGCTCCGAATCCAATCCAAACCTCAACCGCTTCTTCTTCAACGTCACCCTCCACCACACATCATCAACAAGGCTACCGAAAACCATGGCGTCTGCAAAGAAGCGCAAGGTGGCGCCCACCTCGAAGATCGCTGGATCTCGAAAGCGCGTGAAGACGCAGAACAAACGCCACAACGACGGCACCACTGCCTCAACACACGCAAAGCCATTTCGCTTCTTCGACCTTCCTGCCGAACTGCGCAACGACGTCTACGAGCGCCTCTCCGGAGAAGACACCATCGTTCTCTCCCACAAGAACAACCCCTCGGGCCTGATCAGTAACTCGCCGCTTTGCAAAGTCAACAGCCAAATGCGAAAGGAATACCTCAGTACCGTCGCAGCAGTCGCTCCACACATCGATACTCACGTCGTCAACTTCCGTTTTGGCCACATCATCACCTTCCTCAACCGCCTGGAAGAGAATGAGCTTGTCAGGTTGAAGCAGGAGACCGGTAAAGCTGCGGCCGAGCGAACTATCAAGATCATCATCAAGGAGGGCAAGAAGAGCTCTACGAATGCCGATGAGCTGCAGCGTTGGCTGAACCGGATCGGCCACCCGACGAAGAAGGGCGCGGATATCAACTTCTCGTACGAGAACCGCTCAAGCTTCATGTGGGAGGCCGGAACGCCTCGATGGCGTGGAGGGATCTATGGGTGGCAAGGAGGAAAGTCCGGATATCGTACATCGGACGGAGAGTTCAAGACTGGCTCGATCGGCATGTAGGAAGCTTTGTATCGTGGGCTGGTGCGGGATGAGCAGTCGAGGAGACAAATGGAGGAGAGAGATAAGATTGTCAAAGCTTTGGCGGAGAAGGCTTGAGATGGACTAGAAGAAGGCTCAGGATGTGAAGCTTTTGGCTCCGTAGCCAGTATTGGTGAATGTTACGTGTGCTGGAGAGTGGCTTATTGATCCGATTGAGAGCAAAGATAGCGCGTTGGAAGTACTCTGCCACATGGTGGGAAGCCGTTGGTTCAGGGGTCGAGCTGTGTCCGCGAGTCGCCTGTCTCTGGTCGTGAACTCCGTGAATTCCAATCAGAAATTAGATCTCAAAATGTGCCATGGCCATTCCACCTTGAACATCCCTCTAAACAACATGGCGTCCACCAGAAAGCGCAAGGATCCAGTTGATCCGAATGTCAAGGCGGCAAGTCAGAAGCGGCAGAAATGTACACAAAAGAAGGCAATCACCAAGCCATTCCGCCTCCTCGACCTGGCCGGCGAGCTACGTAACCGCATCTACGAGAAGATTTTCGAAGATGCTCCCGCAATCCTATCTCGCAGCGGCGCATCCAAAGGCCTGACAACCACATCACCACTCGCTGCCACAAATCGCCAGATCCGCAAAGAGTTCCTGAGCATGGCTCGCAGCTCAAGCGCCACAATCAAGACCACAGTCCGGAACTTCAACTTCAATCATATCATCGCTTTCCTCAACGGTCTCTCGCCTACAGAGTACGCCGATTTCCCGAATCGCATTATCGAAATCAAGATGTTCATCGAGGGGAGTGACCTGGATTTAATACTCGACAACAACAAACAGTCTCTTAGCATGAAACGCTGGTTGAATCGATTCCGAGATTCAACGGAGAGGGCTGCCGAGCTGCAGTTTCGGTACACGGCTGAACCATCTCATTATATCGGAAAGTGGACGAAACCGGTACGTGATCTATCCGAGGATCAGAAGATGCAGCAGGGCAGTTTTGAGGCATCAAAGATGTACCGAGCATTGAGGGACGCGGAAAAAGCGAAGAAGCTGGAGTACGATTGTGAGGATGATGACGAGTGAGTTGATCGTAGCCACTTAGCTGCACCGCGCACACAGAGCAGCATAGGAGCCGCTCGGATTGACGAGGGCGTGAGCAGAAGCAAGCGTTCTCGCCGGACAATGGACTCGAGGAGCTTTGCTGTCTTGGAGCGGAGTATCGGCTTTGGGAGAATTGGAAGGCTGAAGTAGGCCTTTGCAGCTCTAGAATTCAAGAAACATACAAAGAGCGTGGTCTCGAGAAGTTTCCCTGTGGTCCTCTTTTAGTAATCGCAAGTGTTCTTCTGCTTGCCCAACGATTCGGACACGCAGTTTATGGAAATCCAAAGAAGCACGTGCTCTCAAACCACAGACGCCGACCAAATTCCCGCTCGTGCTCGAGCCAACAGGGATCAGCAGCTCTGAGCCAGTTCGTGCTTCACAGAAGTGATCGTTGGCCATAAATTCGGCATTTGCGACAGTACACTTGACACTTTCGACCTGCTCAGAGATTCTTGGCCTTGCAATTTCCATCTTGCCGCCCTTGAGGTCATCGTCACAGCAACACCCATGCCTCCAGCAGAGCAGAGCGTCGAAGCACAATCAGCAATGGTAACGGGGTCAGAGGAGCAGCAACAAGCCGAGAACACTACCCAATCAGCTACATCCGCAGCCCAGCCACAACAGCGCAATGTGCTCCGCCTGCTCGACCTACCAGGGGAGCTCCGCAACAACATCTACGAGAAGGTCCTCGAAGACAGCCCAGTCAAGCTCTCGCGAACGTCTTCAAAGGGCCTTGCAACCGCATCTGCCTTAGCCCGCGTGAATCGTCAAGTCCGCCAGGAATTCTTCAAGCTGGCACTCGAAACGTCCAACATCGAAACGTCTGTAAGAAACTTCAACTTCAGCCACATCGTCACTTTCTTGAACAAGCTGCCCGAGGAGGAGCTGAGCGGATTTCTTGCATCTGGAGAAGCCGATGATGAGGAAGAACCACCCAAGCGAGGCATAAAGGTACAGCTTTACTTCGACAGGTCGTGCGCCTGGAACAGAGGTAATTGGGGCGCACTTTACCTTTCCCATCGACCGTTGTCAGACTTCAAACGCTGGGTGAAGCGATTTGACGAATCCACGAAGAGAGGTGAGGGTATTACCTTTGAGTACGTTGTTGATCCTGCTCGGTGATTGCAATGGACAGGCGATCTCATGAACCGACTTCCAGGCATTCTAACTGGCCTCGGGGGCGCAGCAATTGCGGAGCTGCAGAAAATCAGACTTGCTTTGAGATCATGAAATGGCTCTTAAGGTGACAGAAAGGCTGGGTATCGAAGGCGTCGTCGAAATGAGGAAGCCTCAAAGAATTGCTGGACGCGAGTGATTGTTTTGGGCTTGTACTGTATCATAGGGCGGGATGGGAGGCCCGCTTTAGATATGCTGGATAGCGAAAGGCGACCTTTCGAGAGCTCAGGGTGATGGAGATCCAGTATGTAGCGGAATCTGCTTGGCGTTCAGATGCAAATTCGGTACCTCTTCGGGCCGTGCTATCGCTTTCTTCATACTCTTCATACTCGTACCGTCGCGCGCCTTCATTTTCGGTCGATCCCTTACACTAACCAGTGTTCGAAAATCAAGATCCGAATATGGACTTCTCGTTGATCCGCACGCCATATGAAAGGTCTCTGGTGGTCCATGCCTTCTATTCGCTGCCAGGGTCCCTGGGTGAAGCTTTAGAATGCCCACCTTCATTTGCTCCTTAGTCAACGCCAGTATTTCGTCTCCTGGATCTCCACCCCGAGCTTCGGAATTCGGTATACACCTTATACACCAAGGTACTCGAGGATCACCGGACAGTACTTCCGAGGACCATCTCCAAACCGCTCGCGACAACTTTGCCCCTCGTGCGAGTCAATCGACAGACCAGGCAAGAGTTCAACTCGCACAGACTTCTGCTGGGCTGGCCGTCAGGCACAGCTTCAGGCAAAAACAAGCCGAAGGAGATGCAAAGGAGGTAGGTCAGAATAATATAATCGGTGTTTGCGAGAGCCTGATGGAATGAAATGGCCTTCAAGCAGCCTTTGGCGGGTCCGACACCTCTGCCGTGACCTCTCCCCGCCGTGTCCACGGGGAGGCGGCGGCGTCCAGCTTTTACTCGTGCATTGAGTGGTCCAGCAAGTCTTCTTACTTAGCACATACCCCATCGAATGTTGACGAAGCAGGTGAAAGTCCATTGACAGTAAGATGGCGACGCGATGATACAAACAATGTTTTGCAGTTGATGAAGGCGACTAGAAAATGAGAAATTGCTGGTCCAGGCTCGGCCTCTCTGCTCGTGCCTCATCAGCCAGAGCTCGAGATGCATGGCGACGCCCGAGAGCCTTGATGATATGTTGATGGAAGAGGCATCGTGAAGGGAGAAGGTGAAGTCGGCAAAGATGCGCCACATAAACTTCGCCCAGAGATTTAGCGTGGTCGAGTGAACCCTGCTGAGATCCACTATCAACCCTCGTCATCAGTCGAGCTTGGTCTACTCAACATGAACATACTCTCGCGGAGTACGGAGAGCTGATTATGAAATTGAAGGGGAAGGATCACGCCATGCAGCGTGTGAAGAGACAGCTCGTGGAAGATGACGGTCATTCCAACTTTAAGAGACCCAAGCGAACGGGAACTCATCCTGCCACAGCCAAGTCAAGATCAGCGTCTCCAGCTCCCATCTCATCACCTCAAGACAATTGCCTCCTTCTCTCCCTCCCAGCAGAAATTCGAAACATGATCTACTCGCAAATCATCTCAACCTCTCCATCCTTCCTCTATCCTCTCCACGGCGGCCGACTCATCTCCGCCTCCCCTCTCCTCGCCACAAATCATCAACTACACAATGAACTCCTCGCAGAGATGCATCTTCAAACCGACGATATTCGGGCTACAGTGATCAACTTCGATTTTCGGCACATCATTACTTTCTTAAATCGTCTTTCCAAATACGTGCCCCGTGAGGGTTATGAGGGGAGGAGGAGTAGATGCCAACTGACCATCTCCCTCATCCTCAAACCCCTAACTCCCTCTGAACAAAGCGCATTACGATATCCGGGCCTGCACTCAGCACCATACTTAGAGCGATGGATCCGCCGACTCAAGCTCCACCGTCATCGAGGCATACCAATCCCGAACTTCAAATATAAAGCATCAACGACCGGCGAGGATCGAGGTGAGGTCTTGGCGGTTTTGAGTTGTTGGGGATCTTTCTTGGGCGATTTGAGGTCGACGGAGCGGGGAGATTTGAGTGAGGAGGTGGCTGAGTTGAGGAAGATGAGGAATGCGGTGTTGGAGGAGCATAGAAGAGCAGGAAGGGCGATAGTGGAAAGGTGACGATGGAATGTCTCCGGAAGTGGTCGTAGAACTTCGTCGACGCGTGTTTGGGTCTGAGACAGGCCTTTGAGGTGTGAGGCAGTAAAGGATTCTTAGTTCAATCGAAGGCTTTGGCTTTTGCTATTTCATCGACTTCTTGGCCAGCTTGTCCGAAGACGAGATCAAGTCACTCCGACGCCTTGGATCACGTAAGATTATTGTCGACCTGAGGCTACCAGAAATGTTCACTCTTGAAGCCGCAAGCAATCTGAGAATTGGCTGAGCTGGCTTGAAGATCTGGCGAACAGATGTCTCGATCTTACAGTGGGCTATATGGCAAGCGGCAGTCATGAGTGTCTTTGCAGGTATGAAGACGTTACGTCTGAGAAAAAGGCAACGTTCGGCATTGGTCCGAGGAGGCGCAAGGAGGGACAGAGCATCAACTTTGCGATATACAAGCGTCGGTTGAACAGGAGCTGGAGTATATTGCCGATCCTATGAGGACACGTTGGGATGGGAATGTGGAAGACGCATTTGGGGGATTTCTTATGAACTTGATTCGTTGCTGTAGTCTGCCGCGCATTCGAAGAGAGTGATAATCTTCATCGCCAGCCTCTTTGGAAGCTCCAGCTCTCAGTACAAATTCGTGCGTGGCCTTCACGCGCAGTGAAACGCCTAGCCTTCTTGTGTAAGGCCAAGAACCTTGCAAATTCTTCAATTGTCTGCCTCCTGTGCTTCACTGCCTGCCCGTAGGATCCAATCGAGGCAGGAAGCAGCCATCGTTACCGTTTGCTTGCCCATATGGAACCTCATTCGAAAAGGATCAGGCCTGCGTGACCCATGGAAGCTCATTGTCACCAATCATCATGAACGTGAGTGGCGTGCTAGGTTGAGTGGCCGGGCGCTGGCGGAGTGTCTTATCTTTGAAGATATCGAGAACATGTTTGCTCGCCATGCCGAAAATTTTCCTCAGCTCTGATTCCATGCCACGAAGCATGATGTTGTTCGCGGGAAACTCTTGAAGGAAGGCCTCAACGTCAGCTTTATCGCTATGGTTGTCCAAAGTTGCGGAGCTGCGCCGCACGATGTCGCGGTAGACCTTCGCATATCCACTCTGCAATCCCGATCCGTGACCTGATCTTACTTCTGCCACAAGCCACTGGTGGAAGTAGTTGACGGCGCCCAGTTCTGAAAGCGTAGGAGTGGATGAAAGCTGAATCATCAGCATACGATGCTCGACACTGACAAGTGCTGCAGCAACTTGTCTACGCTTCTCATCGAATAACTCGACAAGCTTCAGCTTCTCCAGACCCGGCTTGTTGCGATCGTAACTCGATCCAGCCATGCCAAGAGCGTGAGCAGCAGCTTCTTTGAACATCCAAGCGCATTTGGTAGCCACAGCCAGCTCGAGCATGCGCAGAGGACCTGAGGCGCAGCGTTCAAGGATTCCGGACATTTGAAGCTGCAAGTGGTAGTTGATAGGCATCTTCATGGTTTGAGAACAGCCATATGCGTCAGATATTTCCGTGAGGTCAATGATTGATCTTGTGCTGTCGTCAATTTCTCCCGGACTGAAGGTAGGTGCAATGTGATAGAGAGCACCGAGCATGTTCTCGTGGGCTCTCACGCAGCTCACTCGTTCTTCCTGCAGTCGTCGAGCGGTTTTGTTGTTGGAGTCGGGAGTTGTGCCTAGTTAAGGTTAGTGAGCAGCCACTATTTCGACGCCCATAGATGTTCGTACCGCTGATGAGCTCCGTCGCCGTGCTTTGTCCGTCGCTCCTCTCCAATTTCCTCGCCAACAGCCCAAATGCGCTGCCCTTGTCGAATCGCAGCTCGTACACCCAACGATTCTTCACTGCATCGTCGCCTGATGGAGAGACGGCGCCGCCGTTCCAGCGCTCACTGAGGCTGGCCTTGAACCACGATGAGTGCAGCGCAAGCACATAGCTGTGGAGCACGAGTGTGTCACCTGCTACATGATCAGAGTCTGAGTGATGGCGTGGCTGATGGCGGCTATCGACGTACCTTTGGAGCCAGTGAGATGGATCTCGACATTGCCATCTTTGAACTGCGGGTAGTTGGACGACATGTTGACCTTCCGTCTGGCCTGGTGTCTTTTGAAGTTGCGCAGTGAGCAAACAGCGGAACTGCTTGATGGAGTTCGCTTGTTTTGAGTTGAGAAGAAAAGTCAGGCAGCTGGGCCGTTACGCTAGAGGGTGAAGTGAGCAAATGATTCACAGGTGAAGTCTTCTGCCCTGCATTGTTTGCGCCTGCTGTGGCGCAGCTGCTTCATTTAGGACAGAGCTTTCCTAGCGAGACAGAGACGTGAGGCGCGAAAGGAGGTTATGATAAGAAAAACAAGGGTTTAGCGGAATCATGTGAGGTATCGTTCATTTTCATTGCTTGACTATCATGACTGCACGCACGATGGTCCTGAGCATAACCTGAACCCATTCCATACCGCCATGAACTCCCACACTGCCGAATCGCGCGCTTACTTGAGCGGGATGAAACGAGAAGAGTGGGTGGCACCAATACCTGGGCGACCGTGCTTGACTGGCTTGCTGTGCCAGTTGTCAGTATTGTCCTCATCCACCTCGAACTTCGGTTGTACGTACTAGGAGATGGAGAACTCGCCAAGGTAGTGACCGACCATCTCTGGCTTGATCTCGACCTGGTTGAACTCCTTGCCGGAGTAGACACCAACGACGGAGCCGATCATCTCTGGGACGATGATCATGTCACGGAGGTGTGTCTTGACGAGGTCTGGCTTCTCGTTTGGCTTGGCCTCCTGCTTCGCCTTGCGGAGCTTCTTGATCAGACCCATGGGCTTGCGCTTGAGACCGCGGTTGAATCGTCTGCGGGCACGGGCGTGGACGACATCGCGGAGCTGCTCGGAGGAGAGGTCGAGGAGCCTAAGGAGATGCGTCAGCAGGGCGTTCCATGATGCGCCGTGGTATGTTTTGCGCAAAGCAGATGCGCAAAGAGTGTGTCCCAACTCACTCGTCGAGGTCAATGCCGCGGTAAGAGAACTTGCGGAACGCTCTCTTTCTCTTCAGCTCTGTTTGAAGTATCGTATTAGCCCGATATCCTATCTTCCAGCACCCCTTCGTGGCCTGTCCACAGGGTTTTATCCCTCTGCGGCGTCCATGAAGGAGCGCCTGGATGTGTTGTGCGTGCGCATACCGGCAGCCTCCTCAGCGTTCTGCACATAAAGTCAGTCATCGCTCACACAAGTACATAACATCGTGTAGATACTCACGTATTCCTCGTCAGCCATGGTGTCGGTCGTTGGGTGTGATGGACTGAGATTGTCGGTGGTGTCGCAAGATCTGAAGTCGAGCGGAGGGTCGAAGTATTGTGTGGGCGCCAAGACGCGCTAAATCTGAGATGCCTCAGGCCTTAGATATTCGCTCTTCAAGCGACAACATCGAATGTCGTCACGAAGTACATGTAATACGTTCAGATCTCGAATCGCGCTTGGAGAACATAGATGAGTTTGCATCAAAGCACACTTGAATTGCTATACAAACGAGCTGTTGTCCCAGCTCAAAATGTCAAAAGGCCAGCCAACTCCCATCGCTAAAGTATCAGCCCGCTATGCAATGCTGCGATGCCCTCAAAGTTGACGAGCATCCAAGTAATTCCGCGTCATTTGGTATCGTCGAGTCGTATCTTCCCATGCTGTACAGGTGATTGTTTAGGTAGGGCGTGTGCCCATCAGAATTTCTTCCGAGACGCTGCGCTCTTGCTAAGGGCTTGCAGCTTGCGCTTCCGCTCCTCTTTCTCACGCTTATGTCGCTCTTCTTCTTGCAGGGCCTCCAAGTCTTCTTTGCGAGCAGCTTTGAGAGCAGACTGCTCCTCGCCTTCAACATCAGTGAATCCGGCCTCCATGTCATCTGAATCATCGTCGTAGCCTTCCTCCTCGTCTTCCGCATCGTCCAGATCAGACCAGCTTGCATATCCACCGTACTTGTCTTGCGCAAGACCCTTCTTTGCAGGAGGCTTCGGTGCTGAAGGGTCAGCTTTACGCATTGTACCAGAGTATGAGATCTGTGGTTGAGGCTTGGCCATCACCGCATTCTTCATGGTGCCCTTATACCCTGTCTCCGGCACTGGAAGTTTTCTCTTCGCAGCCTTTGGGTCGACAGGTGTTCCACTCCTACTCCGATCGTTCGCGGCAAGTTTGCCTCCCTTTCCACCCGCATTCTGCTTGGCATCTTCCAACTTCCTCAACCGCTCCCTCTTGGTAAGCTTCTCCACGGGCTTGTGCTTGATGGTGCTTGGACCTGCTGCCTTCGCTGCCTCTTGAGCCAATTTGGCCTTCTCCAGTATCGCTGCAAATCCTTTCTTTGGCTTAGGCGCAGCATCTCCATTGGCGGTGGTAGTCGTGGAGGACGTGGGAGTAGGCTTGGCCGCTGCAGACGGTCTGGATGCGATGAGAGGTGCCGAAGGTTTCAGAGTCCCACGATAGGGTCCTGTTGGTGCTGCCGTCGAGGAAGTCGGCTTCGAGACGCTCGACTGTGTATTCGCTCCTGCTGGCCGAACAGGCACCTTGACCTCCGTCTTCACTGTCTTCGCCTGCGGTGCTGATACCTGCCCTTCTGGCTTTCGCTTAACTCCTGCCGCTACATTGTTCGCTACCGGTCGCGATACGCCATTTGTTGCAGGTGTCACTCTAGCCACACTCGCGCCCGGGCCTGGATTGGGCTTCTTCGGCGGGTTCGTGGAAGCGTTCGCGGGCGGTGCACCTTTCTGGCCACCGATAGAGGAAAGGAGGGACTGAAAAGACTGTTTGTGAGTCAGCGAGCGGCGCATGATCTCTGCCGGTGTGTGTGTGAAGAGCCTACCGTAGACATGGCTATTTCCAGATGCGGATGAGAAGCGCTATCTGGAAGTCGATATTGGTTTCGAGGTTGTCATGTCGAGCAGAGCGCGAGTAGCACAGTTGCGGATGTCGTGTGCTTAAGGATGGCGGGCGAATTGTCCAGCAGAGTAAAGCAGATGCGGGTATTTATATGTGCTGCTCACGACGTGGCCACTGGAACAAGTGACAACGAGTGACTGACCTGGGCCGGATGCGGTCCAAAGACCCGCTCTGCTGCCTCAGGCATGCCAAGCCTGCGGATTCTCCCGCAGCCCACGGAATTTGGGCTTGGAAAGTTGCACGTCAATCTCTCTATCGCGACACCGACTTCCTCGAACTCAGTAGTTTCAGTCTGGACCCAACTCGTCCTTAAATCGATTGATTCTCTAGTTCTTCACCCAACAACACCACACTGTGAGCGCCAACCTACTTCTAGCGATCATCGAACAACACATACTAAGTCATCCGCAGACACATCAAAATGAAGCACCTGGCGGCATACCTCCTCCTCGGCCTCGGCGGCAACTCCTCCCCATCCGCCGAAGACATCAAGGGCGTCCTCTCCGCCGTCGGCATTGAGGCTGACGATGAGCGCCTCAACCAGCTCCTTTCTGAGCTCGAGGGCAAGGACATCAACGAGGTACATAAAATGCGCCATGAAAAAGGTCAGGGCACATAACTAACATCCGTTATAGCTGATCGCTGAGGGTTCCACCAAGCTCGCCTCCGTCCCATCTGGCGGCGCTGCTGCCCCAGCTGCTGGTGGTGCTGCCGCTGCTGGCGGTGCTGCCCCAGAGGCTGCCAAGGAGGAGGAGAAGGAAGAGGAGAAGGAGGAGTCCGACGAGGACATGGGCTTCGGTCTCTTCGACTAAGCGTGTCGCTCACGAGGCATGGAAAACGACAAGTGAAGGCCAACAGGACGGCATCAGTCTGTGGAGGATCGAAAGAGCCATGGTCGACATTATGCGCGACAGGCAGCCCTGTTGTGGGAAGATCATGCAGATACTGTGCACGAAATGAAGCTATTCCTCGGCCGGATATGCGCAACGATTTTCTTTCGTCACGGGCAGACGTCTTGCCTAAGAACATCCAATACGCAGTTCTCAACTGACAAGTGATCAATAGTGACCAGACTGACAGCCAATGACTAAGCATTGAAATAGGACGAAAGCCTTTTGGAGCGAGTCCGATGGTTTCCAATCGTTTTGGGCTTCTGCACGATCACGCAAACCCATTCTCTCGGGTTACAGGTGTGCTTGTATGGCGGCGAAAAGTCCTTTCTGGCCTGTAGCACACGGGCTGGGATTCCGACAGAGACTGCTCTGCTCCTGATCCATGATATGCTGGCACGAGCGATTCAGCGAGGGATGTACTCGTGTTGAACAGCGTCTGTGATATAGGCCGGCAGAATGTATTTCCGACCGGTGCCCCACTTTTTCTGTGGTCCTTTTGACTTCGACCTCACGACTCTCACCTTACCATCCTCGCAGCTCCTCATCCGACCTCAATGCTCTTCGGTCGGAAGATTGCATCTCATCCTAGACGACATCTGCCGCAACATAGATTGCTGTACCACGTCACTAGCCTGCCGAGACGTCTTCTTCATGCGGCGTACGAGGCAAACGCGCTGGATTGGCTGGCTGTAGGCGCCGACATCAAATCCTGAGCGCGTCCTCCTGGCCACCCATCCTCATTCGACCTCGAGCGCCGCATCTGCATCCGTCTGTGCAACAGAATTGCCGTATCTTCGTGGCCGCCGTGGAGAACGCCTTCGTCTGAAGTCCAACCAGAACAATGGTCATCCATGCGGCTCAACTGGTAGCGCCAGCCTTGACCATGCTGAGGTCGCATGAACGCCGCAATCCTGCTAACCGCCCTCGTGGATGCCTCGAATGCTCGACGTGACGTTCGCTGGCGCTACCAGGTTGATGGCCGAGAGGCTGCAGTCGGTATAAGGACTCAAGCCGTACGTAGACCTGCTGACTCCTTCCTTCTGATCTACAGCACCGCTTTCGTATTCGTGGTGTGCGTCCTGTTTACTCTCTCTTCTGTCGCTCTCGTTTTTGTTTTGGACATACATAACACTTCGTTGATCGAAGTTGAACATATTCACCGCAGGCCGGTTATTACACGAACAAAAGACCTACGCAAAACGAAATGGCCACCTTACTCCCCGTCGCTTTCAACCCCTCTGCGCCGGTTCGCAAGAGCGAAGCAAGCCGTAATACAGTAATCGAAGACACACCACAAGTCTCTCTCCGAAGAGCGCCACCGCAGAGACTTCAAGCCCGCGTTCAGATCATCTCGCCGATGAGCGATGACTTTCCGACTCCAAAGGCCAGCTCTATTTACAGCACCGTTGAGAGCAGCCCTAGCCTGCACAGTTCCGATTCAGAGTCTGACCGAAGCTCTCTCTGGAGCAAGCGAAGCTCCGAAAGTTTCGACGAGCTGTACGACATCACCGAGAGCGAGTCTGAGGAGGTTCCCATCAAGCTTTCTACCTCCGTCAAGCGACGAGTGAACAAGAAAGACAACAAGGCTCGCTTTCCATCCATCTTCATTCCGTCTCCTGGACAGTGGCCCACGATCGAAAAGCTCAAATCGTCCTCTGCTCTCTCGCCACTCATTCAAATGAATCTCTCCCCATCCGTCCTTGCTCGGCTGCAGGACCGCAACCTGCGCGTGCCAAGTGTAGCCTCTGCTCCGTCGCTTGATGGAAGCATGACGTCTGAAGAGCTTGCCATGTCGAGCTGCCCTTCCACACCGGACATTCCTGAGGCTGCAGAGGGCGAGAACGCGTGGGAGCCTCCAGTTCAGCTCGATCCGTCATCAATCAATCTTCTCCAGCACATCAACGGCGAGGAGCAGGACAGCCAACAGGAGACTGTGATCGAGATTCCTGATGAAGCCGCAGCAGAAATGAGGATGATTGTTGAGTCGCCACCAGTCACTGGTCGATTCAGAATCGACACACAGAACCTCGCTCCTCCCAACGCCGAAGATGCTGACGACGAGCTGTCTGCACTTTCAGTTCCATCTCCAGGCGGATTCTTTGCATCTCTCGACTCCACAATGGCTCGCAAGACATGGGCTGGTGCTGAGCCTACTCCAACAACGAGCACTGCGACAGAATTCTACGGCGTTCCCTTCCGATCTGCTCGCAACACGTCGCTGCCTACCAGCACTGCTACCTCTTTCTACAACCTTCCCTGGGAGCAGCGCCCAGAAAACCCAGTCGAGCACGTTGTTTCTCTAGCTTCGCCAGCCAGCACACAGGACCCAGTCACTGCCCGGAAGATCATGTTCTCACCCACAGACGTTGTCCACGAGGTTGATGAGATCGATGAGACCTACAACGACAACCTTCAGCAGACTGCCGCGGCGAACATCGACCGCACTCAACTCTGGCTTTCCGCTCAGGATGCATACATGACTGCCATCTGCGAAGATGACGATGTCGCCGCCAGCTTCAGAGATGTTGAGGATGCTGTGCCGAGAACCCCAGTGCACGCCTCTCCTGTCGCTGACGAGACTTCACCACAAAGTAAGAAGTCTGTTCGCTTCGCCGAATCAAAGGAGGCAGAGAGCCCTGTGCTCAACGAGATCGAGAAGCGCCGCGTCTCCCCAATCCACGACGGAACCTTCTGGGAAGCCTGGCGCCACACCAAGCGCTCTCAACGCGCCCGAGACGTCTTCCAACACCGCCAGGCGCGCGCCGAGGCCGAGCAGGTCCAGCGTGTCAGCCTCCAAAAGCAGCACTCAGAGCAGCTGCAGGGAAGGTACGAAATCACCAGTGCCGAGCGACCTGCACAAGCACGCCCAGTGTCTTCCTTCTTGCCAGTTGCGCCAGAAGACGAGAAGAAGGAGCTCATTGCCACTGCTGACCGTGAGAGGCAGGCTCTAGAGCAAATCCAATCTTCTTCCTGGCACGTCGAGGCGCAGCGGGAGGTGCATGGTGGAAAGCTTCTCACAAGCCCCATTGTTCAGACCTTCAAAGGTCGCAAGGATGTCCGCATCTTGGATCTTGCTGGTCAAATGCACTGCGGTTGGGCGTGGACCGTCGCAGCCGAGCATCCTGATGCGGCTGTCTACACCACCGTCTCCTCAGATGCCGAGGCTCACGTCCATGAGATCTCGCTCGATGGACCTGCCAACCACCACGTCGTCGCCTCCCCCAAGCTCTGGGAACTCCCCTTTGAATCGAACTACTTCGACGTCGTCTCCGCCCGAAACCTGTACACCCACCTCAAGACCATCTGGCCCAAGGGCTGCGCTGCCGACGAATGGGACCTCACTCTCCGCGAATGTCTCCGCGTCCTCAAGCCAGGCGGGTACCTCGAGTTCGACTTGATGGATGCTGAGCTTGTGCACGCTGAAGATGCCACCCAGGCTCTTGGTGTCGAGTTCGCTTACAACCTCAAGACTCGCGGCTACGAACCTGCCTCAGGGAAGTCCTTCCTCCCTCGTCTGAAGCGCGCTGGATTCTGCAACATCAAGCGCGCGTGGATGGTCCTCCCCGTCGCTGATGTCGTTCCTCGCTGGTCGGATGCCGGCAAGCGAGACACTACCTCAACCGCAACCTTCGAGCGCGCCATCTCCATCGATGGCACCATCTCCGAATTTGCGCCTCCACTCACTGGCTCCACCAAGGACGTTCGTGCCATGACTGGCCTCGTTGGCGCGAGAGCGTGGGAGCAGTGGATGTTGAAGCTCAACTTCGAGATGGGACGTAACGAGAAGCGCGTCCTCGATGATGTTGCGAAGGCGCTTGAGGAAGGCGGAAAGGGAAATGCTGGCTGGAGGTGCTTAGTCGGTTGGGCGAAGAAGGATTTGTGAGGATGACGAGTTTCAAAACGATGGGTGAAGCTTGGGATGTGTCTCCCTATTTCTTAGTTGCATACTTCTAAAATTACTAATTATGGCTGTAACTATCATTGAAGTTCAACTTGTCAGTCATATCCTGTTCATGCTGTTCCTTGTCGTTCGCTGTATTTTCTGAAAAGCTGGTCGGTCTGTCTGTCTGTCTCTCCGCCTGTCTATGCATCAGGTGAACTGGTGGAGAAGGCCCATGAGAGATCACCGCCATTGTTAGCGGCCGAATCGCCGTTCGCATCCTCGCTAACCATATACTCCTCCCTCTTCTCTCTGAACTCGACGAGCGTAGGTATCTTTCGTCCAGCAGCATGCTCTGTGGCAGATCAGCGCCCAGACCCTCTTCAATTCTATCCAATGCCACTTACCTCTCTGCTTCACCCCAATATACTCATCCAGCTCCGTCCTCCTCGACGTCTCCCCGGGATAAGGATCCCAGCCTGAAGCAGGCGGCGGCGGCGGCATGTCGAAGATGTAATCGCTCCCCTTAAGGACAGGATCGCCGTCTTTGAGTCGAACAAGACTGGCGAAACTGACTTGCGCTTTGACGAAACCATCGGACCCGTGGAACGTTTGAGATGCGAAGGGACATAAGCTGTGTTCGGCTTGGGTCTTGAGTGTTGCGTCGACGAGGTCTCCGATTGTGATACCGATTTTGGAGGTGATTTTCACGAGCGGCGGTCTGCAGGAGTGTTAGTTGGAATGCTCATAAAAGCAGCAGCATACAATTGGAGCAGCAGGACTTGCCTCGGTGGCGGATCTGGCTGAGACTGCGGTGGCAGTGGGAGCGGCTGTGCTGTATAAGTCGTAGGAGGCGGTGGCGGCGGCGGCCAGGCATTCCACACCGGAAACCCAAAGACGTGTTCTTCTTGAAAGCGATCGAAGCAGCAGCACTCAGGATAGATATCCATTTCGAAGACCGGCGGCGAGCAGATGAGCATCTTCCTGCATTGCTCCCCGATGCGAGGAATTCTGCCGTCAATGAAGCTGAACGATGCGATGATAGTTCTGAATTTGTGAAAGTCCGGGTCTCTGGCTACGTCGTTCGAGTCTTCGCCTCTCGATGGCTTCGAGAGGCGCACTGAGCTATAGCATTTGAAGCCAGGGAATGGAGGTTTGCCATCTTCCTTACGCCTTCGCGCGTTGCATCTACCACATTTGTTCCTTCGAGGATAAGTCCCTGAGAAGGGTGTGGAGAGGAAGCCGTCTGCTGTTGGCACAGTTCTAAGCACTCGACCGAGGCCGATTGAGCTCTGAATTGTAGCAAGGAATGTCTTGTTTACCAGTCTGGCATCGAGCAACTGTCTGGTGTGAAGATGTTGGAGGACCCTTTCGAGAAGCTCTGGAACCTGAAAGACTCTGTCGGCAGCGTCAGGGTCTGGGAGACGCTCATTGAAGGTATGCGTAGCGGCCATGGTCGAGAGAAAGGTATTCAGTCCCGATATGGTCTCTGTCAAGGTGTCTAAGGCTTGTCGGACTTCCTTCCGATGATCGTTCACTTCGAGGCTCAAATCATTGCTTGCTTGTTCGGACGAACAGTCGTGTTGCTGATTCTGCTCACGCTGTCTACATTCGAGCTCTCTCAATCTTGCTGCCGCTTGCTCAAGCTCACGATGAGAGGCAAGAGCGTCGCGGATCTGAATCCTTTTGTCGGCCTTGCTCAAGTTATGCCAGTATTCTGAGGTTGGGTGTGGCGTATGAGGAGCCTCCGTCTCTGGATCGTGCCAGACGCGAGATCTTCGAGGACGGCACATTTTGATTTTCCCAACACTTACGCGTAGCGCTTGCGATAAAAGACAGACGCCTGTGTTGGTGAGGCGATGAGGACGCAAAATACGAAGTTGGAGTGCAGAGTGGAGGCCGCACCGGTAAGAATCCACAAAGTACAGCTCAGCCCGCCATGGTGCAACCTCAGCTAGCCAGTTACTGCACCATCGGCTTTATCCGCATGCACAACTGTAAGATGCATCACATTCGGTGCAGAACGGAACCTGCCGTCGTATTGAGAGTGTTTGACTTCAGATAATCCGACTGTGTCGTATTAAATACGCTGATATTTGTTGTGAAGATCTGTGACTTTTGCGCACCAATCTCTCGCGATGGCAGTCCGCGCCAAGCATCAGCGCAGTCCAGCTCGTCAAGAGGAAACATTTCGCACCTCTTACTCAAAACAAAGATTGAGAGCTAGCGTCACTTCCTCATCGGGGCATTCGTGGTTCTTCGCCTCATAGCCAACTGCCTCACCACAAAAGTCTGGCGATTTGTCGTTTGACGAGGTGACCTGTATGCGAGCAGTTAGCCACCAGACTCATCTCTCGCAAGGCGGTGGCATACGTTGAAATGTTTGGGGTCAAAGGGCTGTCCATCTTGATCACTAATAGACCACCACAATTGCCCATTGTCGATGGTGTAACCAAGGATGAGTTTTGGGGTGCTCTTGTCCCAATATGTGTTGGCCTTCGTGATCCCAAGGCTATCTATTGGCTTGTTTTAGCTTGCACCGGAGAATTACAAAAGGACTTTTACGCACTCCCTTTGCCCGCGATGGGTTGAGTGTAGGCGTTGCCAGAGTCTAGCGGCCATGTCCCGTTGGTCTTGTAGTCCTTGTCGACCTGGGTAACGAAGTGCGTTTCCGTGCAAAAGTTCTTCACAATGATATTAGAGGCAGTCGCCGTAGCGATGAGAGATGCGAGGCCAGCAGCAGTGAGGTGCATGTTGAATGATCGTGAAAGGTGTCCAGGGAAGCTGATCTCTGCGCAGTATGGCATCTCTGTTCTTCGATATATAGTCTTCAAGGAGCTGTCGTCTCACAATGGTGACACATAATGCCGGTTCAGACTCGATCCAGACGGACTTCACGTTGCACAGCAGTCGTCCAACGTCGCGTCTTTGTGCGTCAGGTGTCCAAACTCAAAGTTGTCGATAGGTTCGTTCATCGGCACACATCAAGTTCCATGGTCTGAACCACGTTCCTAGGTATCCGGGGTGATTGCATTCATCGGCCAATTGCTTTGTGCCAGTACCTTGCAGTTCGGGTTCAAGGCCTTGCGCTTGCGGAGAGATGCGACATTCCGAAAACGCGGAAATACGAGGGTGTGCTCCTGCCTCGAGAGAAAGCACAGTGCTAGCAAATTCATATTGCGTGGTGTCTACCGTGTTGGGTCAGTAACACAACCCAGACTCTCGTGATTTCGAGCACTGTGATCAGTGCCGTTTGGTGCTGACAGATACAAGTCGCGACCATGGTGCTGATCAGGATGAAAGGAAACCAGAACGTTATTCAAAGCATGCTATCCACTTGGGCTCGACCTGCCTTCCTTCGTGTCGGAAGCGCTGAGCGCCTGACGTCTCGCGTGAGCTTTGGCTGTGATGCTGGACAAAGGCCCTCTGCGCTCAGTCGAGCATTGCGGATCGTACTCTTTCTGCGTTGGGCCGGGTGTTTCGTGGTATTGGCGCTCCTCGATGACGGTGCTTGCGTTTTCATTGCTACAGCAAATACATCGCTCAACCTTGCTTGGTCTTTGCTGTGGCTTGTGCGGCTTCTGCGAATCGGAAAGTGATCAGCGGTCTGATATGGGCCACAGGCACGATGACAGTTCCGTACCTCGTCGTGTCGCGTCTTCGAGCAATGGTGTGTCCACTGCGCCCGCTGGAAGATGCACGTAGCGCACTACACTACCTCGAATAAAGACATTCTTGACCGAGCTCTGTTGCAATATCGACGTCAGTCACTGTCCCTTCACCGTCTCATGCTTTCTCCTCATGTTCGCCGCGCCTTCGTGCCGCCTCGAATGCCCATCTCTTACATGCAAATAGTGTTACTGACCAGATGCGGGTACTTCAGCTCTTCCACGACTTGTATATCGTCCAGCTTGATGTTTAGGTATTGGTCCACGCTCTTCAGTGTGCCGCGAATGGAGATGTCGTTCTTGAGTTCGACCGTAACCTCGTGGTTGACCAGAGTCTTGAAGAAGCTGAAGAACAGCATCTTAGGAGTATCGTTGCGAGTCGATTATCGTAGAGGTGGTGGCATTGCGCGAAGTGAGAGCAATTGAAGTCGCTGCTGGACTTCCTCTGCTTTCGGCACGTGAATCTGATGACTAAGTTTGCAGTGCTCGGCGCGCTGATCCGAGACCCACTCCCGACCCTGTCTTGCCTGTTCTTGGCTTGGAAAGTGGCCTGACATTGATGGGCTTCACCCGCTCTTCAATGTGAAGAAAAGCAAGGGCTCGATGTCTCTACATCTCGGAACTTAATAGCTCAACTCATCCCCATGGCATCCGCCACAGACACAGAAGCGACTGAGCGTTTGCTTGAGGCCAACGAGTCTGGCAATGACCCGGCGGGCCATGAATCCAGCAGACCGGCATTGGAGAGAATCAGTACCCACGACGATGAGCAGCTCAACAGCAGAGACCATAGCCGTGTGCGGAAGCTGCTGTACACATCTCATTTCTTATCAACATGGAACTCAAGGCTCTTCGAATTCGGCGCCTTCCTGTTCTTGGCCAACATCTACCCTCAGACTCTCCTTCCGGCTTCAGTCTACGCCTTAGCGAGAGCGGCATCTGCGGCTCTCTTCTCCCCATGGTTGGGATCTTATATCGACAGGGCCAATCGTCTTACGGTGGTCCGTCTGAGCATAGGCAAGCGTCCTGAAGCTAAGTACAAGTACGAGGTCTGATAATTGTTGTCTTAGTTGGTCAACGTGTTGCCGTTGCCATCTCTTGTATTGGCCTGTTTCTCATGGCTCACATTAGCTGGCTCCGCGATGATCACATCACATCTGTGGGCTTTCTTGCCATTCTTTCTGTTCTAGCTTGCGTGGAAAAGCTCAGCTCTGTTCTCAATACCATCTCGGTGGAACGAGATGTACGTACGGCTCTGTCTCTAACTCTTCCTCTACATACACTGACCAGAAATTTGCACTCCAGTGGGTTGTCATTGTCGCTGCTGGACATGAAGAGAGACTGAGGTGTACGCGTTCATCTGTGAGCTCATGATCCTGACGGCTTGCTAACAACGACCTGCAGTGCTCAACTCGCAGATGCGTCGGATCGACCTGTTCTGCAAGCTCATGGGACCACTGGCGATTGCCTTCATCGACAGCGCCTCACCCAAGATTGCTATCCTGGCCACCGGTGGAATGACTGCGCTCTCAGTATTGATCGAGTACTTCACCATCGCAAGAGTCTACAACACCGTCCCAGCTCTACGTGAGCCTAAAGCGACGCCTCTCCAGCGCCAACGCAGCCGAGATTCTCTATGGACAAGAACCAAAGCCCATCTGTCTGGAATCAGGATTTACATTAGTCACCCAGCATTTCTCCCATCATTCTCACTTGCGCTACTATACCTGACGGTGCTGTCCTTCGCCGGGCAGATGATCACATACCTGGTCGCTCTGGGTATCTCATCAGGCATGATTGGTGTCCTTCGCGGCGCCTCTGCTGTCTTCGAGCTTTCGGCAACATGGATTGCACCAAGAATCATGACCCGCATAGGCCCGATACGAGCTGGCATCTGGTTCATAAACTGGGAAATTATCTGTGTTGGCATCGCCTGTGTCTTCTTCTGGCTGGATTATGGGCCGCAAGTGGCGGCTTTTGGCACAATAAGCGCTGTGATAGCCAGCCGGATTGGCCTCTGGGGCTTTGACCTCAGTGCACAGATCATCGTCCAAGAGGTAAGCGTTCCAAATATTCCTTTGCTACTGCCCATATTGACGTCAGTTGTAGGAGGTTGAAGAGCAGTACCGCGGGACTTTCTCCAGCCAAGAATTCGCGATACAGAACATCTTCGAGATGCTCGCTTTCGCCAGTACCATTGTCTTTCCGCGGCTATCACAGTTCAAGTACCCGGCGACCATCAGCGCGGCGGCTGTGGGACTAGCAGGCGCACTCTACGCTACTTTCGTGCGATCGCGACGTGGCCATCTAATCCATCTTTCAGGATGTGTGGATCGAAATGGGCGACATAAGGATCATCATCACTGGTGGATGAGAGTGCCAGACCGAGAGCCTCGAGAAGGAGCCCCTCCTGAGACGCAAGCTTGATACAGTTTCAAATTGAGCTCGTTACGAACACCTTGAGGTCTCAAAGCATTGCATAATGCCAAGAGAGCTGCCTGCGGCTAAGAAGGGCCAGAGGTCGATTTAGAGTTGGCACAATCCTTCGGCCAAAGGATTCACCAAGTCTGAGGGTCTCTGGCTGCTAGTCATAAAGACACCTTCTGTACGACGGAGCATGAGGGTCTATCATCGTCAATATGTCGGGTATCTTGAAGTACGTCTCGAGCCCAACAGGACGTCAAATCTCAGCTTACTGACCGTTGTGACCAGCCTATCCGGACGTACAGCTATCGTCACAGGCTCCTCGTCCGGTCAAGATCGAGCAATAGCACTGGCTCTGGCTTCTGAGGGAGCCAATGTTGTCTGCAGTGATCTTCGAAGAGAGCTTTCCGAACTGGACTATGACGGTGATAGAGCACCGACCGACGAGAAAATTGCCAGGAACGGCAAGGCAGTCTTCCAGAAGACCGATGTCAGCTCCGAGGCGGAAGTGGAAGCTCTGATCGAGAGAGCAGTTCAAGAAGACGGTCGTCTCGACATGTAAGATAAGCCAAATAAGACCGCGTGCTTCCAACTTCTGCTGAGAAAAAGAACCAGAATGGTCAACAATGCGGGCACCTGGATAGGCCCAAATACCATCGATACCGAGCCGTCAGAGGTCTTCGAAAAGCTAATGGTAACTCCGTCTCCACCCCAGACTTGGCGACTCAGGAGCTGACCGCCAGGGCAGAGCGTCAACACGCGCGGTTGCTTCCTGGGAATGAAGTACGCCATCAAACAAATGATGTCGCAAGATCCTCTCCCCTCGGGTGATCGAGGATTCATCGTCAATATGGCTTCTACAGCTGGCACAAACGGAATGCCCAACGCTCGTAAGACCTCTTCGCTCTCTTCTCCTCCTCTTCTGCCCTTGAACTAACCAACCCTCCAACGTCAGCATCCTACTCCGCCACCAAAGCCGCCATCATCGGCTTCACAAAAGCCACCGCCTTAGATTTTGCCAAACATCGTATCCATGTCAACGCGGTCTGTCCAGGGACCATCGAAACGGGCATGATTCGGCCGGCTTTGGAGGATGAGGCTGTTGGGAATTTCATTAGGAATGGGACACCATGGCCGAGATTGGGACAGCCGGAGGATGTGGGCAAGGCGGTTTTGTTTCTGTGCAGTGAGGCGAGTTCTTGGACAACGGGGACGGTGCTGGTCGTTGATGGCGGGATGGGGTGTGGGTAGTCCCTAGTTTGGTATGCTCAAAGCATCGCGACAGGTTGAATTGACAACTTCATGTCTCAGAGCACGACGATCTGAAAGTTCAAGATCTCGATTTGGGAAGGTCAGCAGGTAGGATAACAGAGCTCACAGGTGAACATTTAAGTCATACTCTGCATACTCTCGAAATATGCTATCCACTCCGCCGTCCATTTCTAAGTGCGAGAGACGAGACAAGAGCGTACTGAGAGAGGAAACAACACAGAGCCGACTAGGTGTGGAAGTTGACTGCACAAATTTGTTTCTCATCATTGACCCGACTAGCTTACTTGCAGACAGATTCGGCTGTTTCCAGGAAACGCCCGAGCGCCTTGCCGTCCGTCGTAGAAAGAGAGGGAGAGAGGGAGAGAGAGGGAGAGGGAGAGAGGCAGAGAGAGAGAGAGCTCTACTCTCTATACTCCTCCCTTGGAAGCCCGTAGGATGCGAGCGAAGTGGGTCGAGAGAGAGGGAAACGGTGTAGAGCGGCCTGTCGAAAAGGACCAACCGTATCCATTCCGCGATTTCGACTTGCTAGGCTCACTGTCGGAGGACTCGTCCGCTTCTCAGACATATGGTCGTCTCCTCGCTTGTCGCAGACACCCTGGGCGTCGGTCGAAACGCCGAAGGTTCAAATCGCATTATCATCGCGAGAGAGTACTGTTCGAGCTTCGAGCCTTGCCACTCCTCGCTGGGTGATGTTGCTGCTTGCACATCGATGTCTTGGTCCGGCAAGCCTGTCGAGCTGAGGGCTGGAATCGTTTGTCTCTAGAAAACACTTAGTCGTCTTGCCGTTTGGGCCGTATTCCATGGTGTGTGCCAAGTGCTAGATTACGAGAGGCATGCATCCGAGAAGGAGCACCACCTAAGACGTAAGCTTAATACAGTTTTAACTTAAGCTCGTTATTAACCCTATCGAGGTCTTAAAGTATTGCACAATGCTAAGAGAGCTGCCTGCGAAGAAGGACGGGATGTCGATTTAGAGTTGGCATAATCCTTCGATTAAAGATTTACCCATTTCCCTCTTGATGAACCGCCTGCCTTGTACAAGTTTTTGATCTCAACCTTTCGGTTCAAGCTGTGCATGATTGCTCGGTGAACTGGCAGACGAGCCGCGTCGTGCAGCTTTTAGCCACCATGGTCGCTTCACCGGCTTCTCCATGTTTTCGTCGCCTCGCGTACCTTCTGGCGTCTTTTCCATAGACTCCTCATTTCCTTGTATATCTTCCGGGGCCGGAACCCACTCCCAATAGCCATGACCAATGTTTCGCAGAGTCCCGTTCTTGACTGCTTCCGCATACTTGATTATGTACGGTGGAAGCTCGACTCTACGCTCAAGCATCGATTTTTGCCCTTCATCCTGTTCTGGCATGCCATCCGGAAAAAGCTTCATCGTGCACTCGAGGATGCCCAGGAGAAGTGCAAGGGAACTCTTCCGACTGTGGTTCCAGCGGAGAATATGAGGCACAATACAAGCGGTGTCGAGCCAGACCTTCTTCGCTAGAGCGTCAAGACCTCGATCATCGTGCAGGATTCGTTCTGTATAGCTTGTGTATTGGCCGCGATCATCCAGACCATCGATGTAGCGCAGCAAGACAGTTTCAACAGCTTCTCTAGGGATGTAGTATTCCTGCGCAAGCAGCTATAGGGCCTCGTCCAAGCTGACCACAAGTCCGAATTCGATTTCGACAGTTGAGGATGGCAGTCTAGAGACATGCCCGAGAGCTTCGTAAAGCTTGTTGTTGCGTATTTGATGTGCCATCAGCGCGAACTTCCGACGATCTGTCTCGGGTACCGGCGCTTCCCGTTCCTCTCTTGGTATGCCATAATCTGTGTCGAGTATGTGCAGGAAGAAAAGCCTCAAGGTTTTGGCCTTTGAAGTGCGGAGACCATAGGGAATATCGGGCAGAGAGGCTTGAGCAGACATTAGGATAGGGAACCATTGCCTCTCAGTAATGTGACGGCTCCCTGGCCCGAGTCTTACGGCCTGATCGTAGGAGGGTGATGACACTTGCTGATCATTGTCGATGTCGTGCGATTTCTTGCGCACAGAAGGCTCCATAATGTGCAGCTCGCGATGAAACAGGCTGAAGAGGAGTAGACGATGATGCGTTTGTGTTTGTTTGGTCGAGGTATTGGGATATCTGAGGTGCGCCAAAAATGTTGTAAGTGCCGACCCAGAGGTTCTTATAGCGGAAGGAGTCAGCCTCCGGAGCTCGAGTTGCTCCTGTTGTAGTAGCGTTTTGGCGGATGCCAAGCCGTGACGAATGACTGCTTTGCAGTATCTACACTGTCCTCATCACCAGAGCGGGTCTGTCACGATACTTTTGACAGATCCGAGCGCAAGGTTGAGTTAGGCCAGATGAACTTACAGGATCTCCTCTTGTGAAGCTGTGCTTTCTAATTGACGAGGTCGCTAAGCGATGTAGAAGTAATCGTGGCCGTTTCTCTCGTCAATCAACCTCCAACCAAATACGGCCTTGTTAAGGACCCAACCAACAATTTGTCAATCAAGCTGGTTGGTCGGCCCTTGCAGACCCTCAATAGAAGACACAAAAAGGTGCAAAGATACTGATCTTGAGAGATAATCGCCATGACTGCATCCACTGCTGCTCATTGCCATAGAAATGTCTATCGCGATGGCCAGTAGCACAATCCTGGATTGCACTGCCAGGACTTGATCGGTCATCTTCAGGATCGAAGTCCTCGTGTGGTAACGGACTAGTGCCTCTGCTGGTGTCAAAGCTGAGTCGAGTCGAGGTTCACTAAATGAGAGCCGTCCACCTCCGCTGTTCTGGACTCGCTCCAGTTCCGGTCTGCCACTCCCGGCCGTAGCGGATCCCATGATTTCCATCGGCACTGTTTATATGGGAGATGAATGCCCGGCAAACGATCTCAGGTTGTTGTTCGTGACCCAAGAACCTCGTGGGTACGGCAGTCCCAGCCATCAGGCCACTCTCCACGGAGATGGAGATGAAAGTGATATGGAGCACACTGTCAGAGCTTGCTGTCCGGATCCAGTTCTCAGTGCCGGCCTCACAGGCTCACTGCCGGGGGAGGCATTTGCTTCGAGCAAACGCTCGGTGACCTCGCTATCTGTGGCGGATTCCATGATGCATGCCGGAGTTGCGAACCATGAGTTGGATGTCCGTTGAGATCTCGCCACCCGTTTACCGAGCAGCAGCGATACCACTCCGCGCTAGGTGATATCGCTGTTTTCACATTGAGGTCCAGATCCGAACTCTCTTTAGGCCCTTTAAGCTGGATATCGAAATCGTTTGTCTCCAGCAAACACTTAGTCGTCTCGCCGTTCGGGGCGAATGCCATAGTATGTGCCATGTGCTAGAATAACGAAATGCATGCATTCACATCGAGGGACCTCAGATTGCTGTTCGTGAACTGAGACGCTCGTGGGCCAGGCAGTCCGTACCATCAGGCCACTTTCCGCGGAGACGGAGTTGACGACATGCCATGCCAGATCGTGAACAGGGATGTTATTTAGAGTTTGGAAATGACGGGTAGGCCCGCGCTAGGGCGTTGATCGCGTCCTCACATCTGGAAGTCACGACCCTTCAATTCTGTTGGATTACCACGAACCAAACGCGCCTCTTTCACACCATACAAAGCCGTCCATATCCTCACCTCCGGCGCATCTCATACGAAATCACAGATACCACGCCCTTCACCACCGCTTCCGCCCCTTCTTCTCCTGGCCCCTGGCTTGAGACGCGATGCCGCGCTACAAGCGCACCCGCGACGAGGCGGAGCTGGATCTCCCACCAGTCGAGCCAGCAGTACCGCAGGAACAGCAAGAGACGTTAACGAGGCTACGCAATATGTGGGAATTCGCGAGTCTGATGCAATACATATTTCTCTTCGGCCACGTGGTCAAGATCGAAGACGACTTCGACATCGAGGTATGTGAACACGGCATCCCCGAAACTCCGCAGTATACTATAAACGAGATGGGAGTTGCGTGTGATGCGGGATACTGATAGAAACGTTTTGATAGGATCTTGAGTCTGAATGCCTCAAACCCAGCCCGAGCGAGAAATTAGCGCAAATCGGACTCCAGCTGCTCAAATACGTCTCATCGCATCGAGGCCTGACGTGAGTCTATACCAATGGCGCATAGCTTCCATGAGGTACTGACTTGAAGTTAGACCTGACATCTTCGACGAGTATACGCGGCGACAGTATCTTGCGAAAGCTCCGCAACGGAATCCCTTTGGCGACGACGAGGACCCTGTCAAATTCAACGATCTTGACGTCTTTACCCGCATCCAGGTCCTCCAACAGCTAAGCATATGGACGTTTGGAAATGCAGATCGTATCCGAGGCTTGATGCCACCGGACGAGGACCATACCAGCTGGCGTATGGAACCTCTTGGCTGGGACAAGGAGGACCGCGCATACTTCGTGCTGGACGACAATCGCCTGTATCGTCGAGCAGACGAGCCCGTGCCGCCGCCTACACCCAAGCCGAAGGCAAAGTCAAAACCGAAGGCGAAGAGCAAGTCAACCAAGAAGGCGCCGCGCAAAGGCACACGTACCAGCAAGCGCAGGAAGATCGAAGACAGCGAAGATGAAGAAACGGAGGAACCGGTAGAACAGCAGGGCGAGGATGAGACTGCGTTGGAAGACACCACGATGGTCAACGGGGATGAGGAGAAGCCGAAAGTGGAGGAGGAGCCCGGGTTTGGCTTCACCAGCAAAACGTGGGAATGCATCGCCATCACTCTGGAAGACTACCAAGAATTCATGGCCAGTATCTTCCGATCCCGAGACCCGAACGAGAAGCAGTTGCGTGCCCGAATAGAAGAGGACGTACTACCCATCATCGAAAAGCGTGCTGAGGCTTTGCGACAGAAGCAACTCAAGAAGATGCGCGAGTTGGAGAATCTACAGAAGATGGCAACTGCCAAGCGCTCAAGCAGACTGGCGGGCAAGGCAGAGAAAGAGGAGAAGGAGAGACAAGAGCGCGAGGCTGAGGAGAAGAGACAGGCCGAACTCAAAATGGCTCGTGAGGAGCAAGAGCGGCAAAAGCGGATTGAGGAGGTGAGTAGAGCAAATCGAATCAAGCGTCGTCGTGGTGGAATCAAGACGGCGTGGGTAATGATTCCTCGCTGATTGTACATAGGGCCACGAATCACGCAGACTCACCCGAGAGCAACGAGTACGCGAGCGCGAAGCCAAACGAATCCTGCACGAAGAGGAGCTAGCACGACTAGAGTCCGAAGGTGATCGAGCCGATTCTCAAGAGGTTGAGGGTGATGCCGGCGACGTCAAGCGTGCTTCTGGACGTCAACGCGAGACACAGCGCGAGCAGCATAAGAAGGAGCTGGAGAAGCTCGCCGAAGAAGATGGCAATTGGTATTTTGACTGTTCGGTCTGCGGCCAGCATGGCGAGAACATGGACGACGGCTCCCACAGCATTGCCTGCGATCGATGCAACGTCTGGCAGCACAGCAAGTGCCATGGCTTCTCGCCTAAGCAAGCTGAAGGCGAGAACTTCACCTTCATCTGCGGGACATGCAGACGAAAGGAGGAGGAAGCGAAGAAGCCCAAAATCCCTCCACTCAAGCTCCTCAATCGTCCAACCGCTAGTCCGGAGACGCAGAAGAGCTCGAGTCAACCGCCCACTGCGAATGGCCAGCCTAATCCTAACAATGCCATGCCTCCTCATCTTGCCAGGCAATTCGATGCACCTGCTGCAGTCCAGCACCCACATGCGTCTCCCGGGCCATTTGGACACCTCACCGGACCCAGCCTGTCACCTCACGGCCAAGCACAAGGCCCACCAGGCTATCGCTATCCGCCAGTCCATAATTTTGCACCTCCGCCTGCATCACAGCATCCACCTCCGCCAACGTGGCAACGAAGCCCACAGCCTCCGCCTCCCCATGCCAACTATCAACAACCGACCGCGCATCCTCAAACCAATGGCTACGGGCCGCCTCAGCAGTATCAACAACATCAGCATGCACATCAGAATGCGCACCAGCATGCTGTCACGGCCTCCGGTGGGCATCCAGGCTATCCCCAATACGCAGGCGCACCTGCTCAGGCTAACGGCTACGCCGCACGCTCACCATACGGCGCACACCAGCAACCGCAGTATCGATATCAGCAACATCCTCCGCAGCAACAGCAGTGGCAGCCTCCGCCACATCAATACCACTACTCCCAACAAGCTCAACAGTCACCTCCGAGGCAGGGATCATCCCAGCCAACACACGCTGGTCAATCTCCTGTCAAGGCGGCAGCTCCACCTGCCTCATCCTCTCCACCTCAGCGAGAGCGACAAATTTCAGGCACGCCGCAACCACCACACAGCTACGCACACTCACCGTCGCAGCCGCCTCAGCATCTCCAACAAAGTCCCAGGACAAACCTCCCGCCGCCTCAGCATCAACCACCGCCAGCGCAGTCCCCGGTCAAGTCGTCTCCGGCCACCGCCCAGCAGCACATTCGACCATCACCGCAGCTCACGCAGTCTCCACATTTTCAACCGCCCGCGATGAACGGGCTGCACGGCCCTCAAGCCAAAGAGCATCAGTTCCAGACACCACAGACGCGACCATCGGATGCCGTCAATTCGACTCATATTGCAGCCGACGGGATGAGTGGACCATGGCCCTCAGGCTCACAAGCCATACCACAGAAGCACGATCAGAGCCCCGCGCCTCCTCCAGTGGCACCGACAGTGTTGCCTCCCGCGACGCCTCTTGCGCCAAGTCCAGGGCAAGTAGCAGCGACGGCCGGCAGTGTGTCCGTCAAGAAGATGCCCTCTCCACCTGGTCTGCTCCCACAGGAGCCCCTTGTAACGAAGCCTTCGGCGCCGGCACAGGAAAAGCCCGCAGAGAGAGGGCAACAACAATAGAACTGGGTTGGAAATGAATCTTGTGTTTAGCGAGGCGTTTTTGTGAGCGACGTCGTGTCAAGATAAACGTGCTTGGGTGCGCTTTGGATATCTTTGTAGGGCATTGAATGCAATGAGAATTGGTACGACTGAGAGTCGATGAATGACGACTCCGATTGCTTGTGATGCTAGTTACACATGACTGCCCAGCGCTCATATAAGCCGTGGAACGCCCCCGTGCTCGTTGAATCGGCAGTCTCACCTGGAAAGTCTTTCCTCTCTTCGTCAATGTTCAAGTCTGTGGTCATCTCTGCACTAACCCTCGGAACCATGTCCTCGCTCTGCTCACTCATTCTAGATCGAGGATCTCTCTTTCAAAGCCTCCCCAATTTTCGCCAGCTCCGGTCCAAACGGGAGTTCGCCACAAGACATGTCCTCCACAGCCCAAATTGCCTCCTCGACGACGTAGTACCCTTCGTACTCGATGTTGACTTTGCTGGCGGCATAGGTGGGATATGCGCGCTTGCATAGCCACTTGTACAGGTCGTATCTGGCGGATGCGGTGAGGTTGTAGAAACGACTGCAACCCATTTCCACGCTGAAGGGCTCGACTGCGAGCTCGAGGACGACCTTTCGACCGGTTTTGTTGCCCTTGGCGAGGCTGGTTATCTGTGGCTCTGGGAGGGATTTGAGGAATCTGCGGACTGGTTTGAAGTTGAGGTTGTCGATGAAGGCGTTGATTGTTGGGGCTCGGAGCTGAATGGTGTCGAGGAATTCATTGTGGATCTGGAGGTTGGCGCGAATGAGCGGAGAGGTGATTGCGATGGTGCTCTTCTCCGTGATGTAGACCTTGGAGTTTTCGATGACCTTCTCATAGATGTTATCGCGCAGCTCGCGCGCGAGGTCCATGAGCCGGAAAGGCTTTGGCGCTGATGGTGGAGACTGCATCTTAGGTGTCTGTCGTGCAAGTCAGCGGCGTCGAATACTCAGCAGGGTGTGTGCTGTACCTTGTCTGAAGAGCAACTCAGACTGAGTGTCTGCGTGAGATTGTGGAAACGCGCTTGATATCTTGCAGTCTCTCAGCGTCGTCTTCGTTCGAGCCGTGAGTGGCCGCGGTGGAACAGCCGTCGTCCTCCTGCTTCAGTTGCTCTTCGCGCTGTTTCTCTGCTTGCTGCTTTTCTACGCGCTCCTTCTCTTTCTCGAGCTCTATGGCTTTGAACAGCTGGAACATGTGCTCGCGCTCTTGCTCTCGTTTTGCAGCTTCGTTCTTGTGATTAGGGAAGTGGTGCATGTTTTGTGGAGTGGTGGTGAGGCAGTCAGTCCGTGCGTTTGTTTGTTTTGAAATCAGAACTGAAGTGAAGTGGCCAGAAACCGTTTGACGAAGCTACTAGCGCCTACCGCATGACTCGCGCCGTTTGCATGTGACAGTGCACCCGATCTACCGCCGTGGCCAATCCTGTACGACAGCGACCCAGATCCTTTGCTCTTCTTTTGAACACTACCAAAAAGGAAAGAAGTCATCAGCATCGTCAAAATCTCCCTCACGGTCCCACGACGTCTCGTCGCTATCGCTCTCGTCGTCCTCGCTTAACTCCTCATACCAGCCTTCATTCACTGCCTTCTTGATCTTCGAGAACTCAGGCATGGCGTGACCCGGAATACGCGCCTCAGCTTCCTCCATAAGCTCCATGAAATCCTCTTGAGTTAGGAAATCTTCGAATGTGGCCTCGTAATCAATCTTGACTTTCCTGATGTGATCTTGCGAGTTTGAGCGCCGGCTTAGCCAGTTTTCAAGCTCGTTCCATGTCGGGTCGTTCGAATCGACAGACATTGCGTCTTCGTCGTCAAATGCAAGCTCTGTCGTGATGGAGAAGCTAGCTTTGGTCTCGAAAGCGGCGATCAGTTCCTGTGAGAGCGAGGCAAGAAAATTGACCAAGGAGGAGAAGTCGAAGTCGTGGATGACGGTCATTACGTTCGCAGCGGAGTAGATGATCTTGAGATACTCGCTGTTGACCTGACGGTTCACGCAAAGGAGGGTAGACGAATTGATGAGGGCATTGTTGTCTTTGTTGATTTTCGTAGCTGTATCCTCGAGGACTTTCTCGTAGATGTTGTTTCGAAGCTCGCCTTGAAGGTCGAGGAGACGGAAGGGTTTTGCTCGGTTGGCCATTTTGCTGGTATTGGTTGATTCTGCGGACTTGTGATGTTGCTCCTCTTGCGCGGTTTTTGAAGAGGGAAATTTAGTAGTAACAAGCAGCGGCGCATGCGGGACGCCGCACGGGCCTGAAAGACTTGATTGAAAATAAAGGCGGAGCATGTAAGAGCCAGGTTTGCGAGGTTTGCTTTCCCGAACGCTCTCTCGCGCCTATGGCCAGGACCACAATAATCTACAGCATTCTGTCCATGTTCGCTCTGTTCGAACATAATACCTGCTCACAAGAGAGTCGGCTGCCAAATCCGTCAACTTCTGTCGCTGCGCAATTCTCTGGAAATCCATATCAGCTCTTCCATCCTTCCTTCAGCGCCGTCCACACTATTGGCCTCTTGCTCCGTACAGTGAGTACTCACTTCGCCTGCTCTCTCGCCTGCTCCTCGACGGCCTCTTCCTCTAGTTCACGTATCTCGGCGTCAAGGTCTTCGCTTTCGGGAAGCTCGACCTCCTCTAATGTCAATCGCGGCCTCTCGGGCACGAAATCTCCATCTTCATAATCATGCTCCGCTCTCAAAATCGCGTGATCGATCTTCACACGCTCCTCCCACGTCTCTTGTGTGTGTTTTCTGGGCCAGCCCACGTAGTCTACAAGTGAGTCACGGAAGGCTTCTTCGATCTTTTCATCTCGCAGGTAAACCCGATACCCGAGGTTCACCTGATGTAGTCGATCCGTTGGATTCGAGCGGCGGAGTAACCACTTGTTGAGATCGCTACGGGCTTTTGAAGTCACGGTATCATGCCAAGGCGCAGCGGCACTGAGAGCACCAAGATCGAAGATGAGGTTGACAATAATTCGGCGATGCTGTTTGGCGATCCCGAATTTCTTGATGTCATTCTCTGACAAGCCGTCGACAAAGCCGTAGACGTCGCGCTCGAAGTTGAAGTTGTGCGCGCCCACGTTGACCTCATGAGGATGACAGCCGAGAACGTCCAAGAACTCGTGGCGGGTCTGACGGTCGACTCGGGCAAGTGCAGATTCACTTGATAGTCTGCCGTCTCGATAGAAGGTCTTCGTATCTTCTACTACTTTCTCATAGACATTGTTGCGAAGCTCTGGCGGAAGGTCCATGAACCGGAAGGGTTGCTCCAGGTGGGCTTGTCTGGGTTGCCCCGCGGTGGCAGAAGCCATGTCGTTGATTCCGCGCCAGTACATGATGTCTAGCAGACTAGATTGGTCTTCGAGGTGGACCGGGAGATGTTGTCGCCGACGAAGGTGTTCGAGCTTGCGCGAGTGAATAAAGTGGGATCGCTGGTGCAAGTGATGTCAACGTATCCCTAAGCGAGTAATGCCCATCTTGTGGAAAGTGCTCAGACATGGAAGGAACATGGCCTTCCGCCGTTGCATAAGGCCACGCTAGCGCCGGACCACCTGCATATGAAAGCCACATTCGCCTCTCCCAAACGGGCAAGTGTACAGTAGTTGAAGAAGCTCGTCACATCTCTCTTGTGTGCAACGTTCTGGGAATAACGGATGCGAGGATACTGGTGACGCCAAGTATACTCTCCCCACCTCGGTCTTCAAACCCATCAAACAATATTCCACCTCTTCAGAACATGAGGCACATCCGAAGGATCCCTGTACTGCAAGAAGAAAGGATTCCCAATCCTCCAAGTATACTCTTTCACCGCTTCACTTCTCACATTCCGCAACACCAACTCACTGACAGCAGCTCTTCTCTCCGATCCAGCATCATAAGCTTCCGGCACTTCAAGCGAGACCAACATGTCTCCTTCTTGTAGCTTCCGAAGACCTCCATTTCGATACGTCTTGACTTCACCGAGCACACGGTTCCTTGTCTCAGGATCGTACACTTCAGAGCAGAAGTTTTCACCGTCCTCCCGCGGATTCTCCAAGACGCCGATGTGGTACAAATTGATCGAAAGGACATTGCGATCGCGGACTTCAGCCTTACACCTTCCCACTCCTCCACTCTTCTCGAACCTCTTCCTCTCCGTGCTGTCCTCCGGTTGCAGCTGGAAGTGCAATCTCAAGTCTGGACACCAAGACGGAATCGCATCCCTCAACCCACCAGCGTCATCCTTCATTCCCCGAACCCCTGAAGCATTCAGGAGCAGAGTCGGAATCATCTCCTTCTTCACAAGAACCTTCCCAAACTGCGTGAAAACCTCCGCTACAGAAAGGGCATAATCCGGTGTGATCCCGCCCTCAGCCGCAAGACTGACCAGCGCAAACAGTCGGTCTCTCGGATCAGAACACTCAGCTGCATTGGCCCTTCCCACGACTTCGATGATATCCCTCTTCCCGCCTCCGTCTCCTGTCTGGTACGCGATTAGACTATCTCTTGGTCTGAACACATCACTCGGTATCCCCTTGAACGGAATATCCTGTCCTCTCACGAACTCCCTTCTCGAAAGCGAGTGCGCTCCGAAATGGATCGTAACATTGTCTTCATTCGGAAGGTTGAGTTCTTGTATTATCCACCTGCGTTTGAAATATCTTCTCCGCATGAGCATAAAGAATGCGCGACGAAGTTCAGGAAGTTCGGAAGATGTTCCGCCATAGTGCTCCTCACAAGTGGGATGGTCGATTGCCCACGCCGCGCAGATTGGGCATTCATCTCGATCTGGACGAGGCGGCCAAGCGGGAAGCCATGTGTGTTTCAGCCGCAGCGTGCCCCCGAGCGGTGCAGAAGCTGCAAGAGTTGTTTTATCGTGAAGCACACATGATAAAGCTGCAAAAGCCGCGTGGTCTTCTCGTTCGCTACCGCCTTCACCGAGCCAGGCGATGACTTTTGTTGCATTCGTGTAGATTCTGCTCATCATGGCGACTTGGCTGCCTTTCTCGATGTTGTCTTGTTGATTAATACAGATAGCATCGACCCAGAGGCGAAGATTTTGAGTGGTATGGCGCAGACGACGGAGTGCGTCGTAGAGGTTTTCAGTAATGGAGAAGGTGCAGCTGTCGATGACAATGAGGTAAAGGGCTCCGGCAGACCCGTCTTCTTTCGCCCAGCTATACGAAAGAGCAGAGTACTGGGCTTGTTCGCAGATTTCCGCTTCTTCGAGGAAAGCGCTAAGGGGTCCATCATGAGGTCCAGGCTGGAGATTCAGTACTCGCATTCTGTCAGGCCGACTCAATGGGTGGTACACATATGGTGCTGCAACCGATTGGATCCCGTGTGTTGTATTAGCCATTTGCCCTTGATATTGCGTCGTCCATCGCATCTGAGTTGCTGCCAGCCTTGTATGACCTGCGTCGGCGCCTGTAGCAAGGTGGCGTCTTCTAGGCCGCGGTACATGTATCTCTGACCCAAGACGCCCAATTGATCTCTCACACTCTTTTGGCACGCGAATTTCAGTCTTTACAGAAGTGGCCATGAAAGACGTCAAAGCTTTAGACATTTGTCTTGGATACACTCATATCCATCGTCTCATGCCTCATGTTCCCGCGAATAGGGTTGCCTGATGAGACGAGCCAAACAGTTTTGAGCTTCATCCGCATGGCACGCATCGCTTGGGATCCGTCTCTGTTGGCTTCTATGCGGTGCTGTCGATGCCCATTCCGTTCTACTTCCATCGATGGAGTTCAAGTCTTTGAAACAGGTGCAAGTTCCAAACCGAAGTGAGAGCAAGCCGTGGGAGCAAGTTTGACGAGCTTGGCTTTGCCTGACTTCTGCTGACTCATCTGGCCGATACGAGACGGGCACTGGCGCTCAACTGTGAGAATCTTCACTACGCCTTCTCGCTGACAGTATTCAGACTCATTTCCGTTGCAGCCCTGATTTCAGCGACACTCAAACTTTTGAGGGATTGCGCTCACATGAGCGAGATTGATGAGCTGAGCAGCTTGCTGCGACCAAAATTTGATGCACGACTGCAACGACTCCTGGAAGGCGTTCACCTTGCAGCCATATCTCGCCTGCCAGCTGGGCGACTGAAAGAGAAGGCCTTGCCAAACATTGGCGTTGTTGAACTGGTATCTGGCTCTGCATTCGCTAAAGATTATAACTCTTTGTACGTTGCCAACTTCCACGGCGGCGAGCGAGAGCGTTCAGACTTGATCGTCACTCGCTTGGAGGATGACGTTAGCGGAAGACGAGAGGGACTCTTTCCGTATCGCATAGTCGGTCTTCGAAATCCACATGGCGTGGCGATTGCCGGTGCTCAGTTCTCGGTTCTGTTCCTGCCAGATGGGAAGCGTGCTGTTCCGTACCTGCAGTACATTTACGTACACCCAGGTCATCGAAGGCAGGACCTGAGCGAATTATTGCATACGCTCGTCCTAGCGGTCGCCATGGCAGATGCTGCGCAGGCCAATCAACAGGATACGCCAATGATCCCTTTTACGTTATTCGAGACACAGCCACCGGTGTATGGGAAAGATGAAGCACAACGGGCCGCGGCCGAAGAGAGGACTCGCATCCATACGAAGAGCGGCAGCATGGCATTGATGCTTCGTAGGAAGGCAGACGGCGTAATCTTGAGCGCTCATGTTCAGCCAGGTCTGGAGCCAGGAGAAGAGCCGTTCACCATTATCTGGGTAGTGCGAGCGAATCCCATGGTAGAGCTGGCCCTCCCCGACCGAGGCTCAGGTCTTGAAGTGATTGCCGCATATTATCAGAGCCTGAGAGACGAAGGCTTTCCGGAGAAGAACATTGCCTTGGCGGAGGGTATCTTCAGATCCAGATGTGAGCAAGGCTGCGAATTCTGTCTGATGCCTTTGAGCGACGTCACTCGGGAGATGTACATCAATATAGACCAGAACATCCTGAAATAGATGGCACATGCCGATATCTGAAAGCAGTAGTTGCAGTCATCATTGCCGGCGGCGCGTCCATGGTATGATGCAGGCGCCGAAATGAGGGATGTTGCTAGCTCCTGGCGTCTGCAAACTACTGCAGGTACGCGCGAGGAGCATCGCTGTTGGTAGGAACATGGAGATCCCCAGATTGCGGAGGTCGCTGTCGGTCCTAATCCGTTCCATACCCATCCGTCTTCAGAATGTTCTTCATGTCAACAGTCATGGGGAAGAGATGGGAGAGATGAGATATGGACGCTGAAGTTGGGAGAGTCGATGTCGGTGAAGGGTCGAGGCACGTTCTTGGTTGTCGTTTCACCATGCGCGGGGTCAACCGCCACATCCTTGCATCTTGGCGCGAGTCGTAAACAAACCCGGGCAGCAGCTGCCAACGTCCGTTCTCATGCAGCAGCAGGGGTGGAAGCAGGTGCAGGTGAAGTCGGGCCCCGGGGTGAGGTTTGTTGTTGCCCAAAACAACCTCCTTCACACCTTCTCCCTTCACCCTCCCCTTGCCGACGAAAGCGAACACAGCATCATCATACCGGCGACCGTGCCATTGGGACTTCAAACATCGACTACAGCAGCCTTCCTTCTGCTTCAACACCACCACCACCACCACCACCACCAACGCGTCGCGCGTACCCTCCGACACGATGGCGGCCAAGGCAGGCGTCTACCTCAACTTCCTTCAATCGCCAAGTACCGGCGTATTGGCCAGCGACGCTTGCATCAACTACATCACCACGACCACCACCATTAGCGAACCGACCGCCATCCTCAAGCACCTTGGGACACAGAACAAGCAGGTAGTCAAGAAAGAGGAGAAGGTGCTTTTCACCATCGAGGGCGACAATGGATGCTGCTTGGAGACCCTCACCACCTTGCAATTCCGCATGAGTGGAGGCGCCTTCCTCCCTGGCATGGACTCAAATATGCTGGACGAGCGCGAAGTCACCTTCCCATTGACGCACATTGTCACCTTCAACGACGACAAGATTCAGCAGATTCGTATGTACTGGGATCAGGGCACGCTGCTCAAGCAGGTGGAAGCAATCGGCAAGACTGGTCGCAACTGGCCCATTCGGGAAGGCAAAGCTCAGGTTGAAGCTGTGGCTAGTAGCATCAAAACGGGCATCCAGGGCGGTGGCAGCGCCGGCAAGGAGCCACTCGGCGTGCGCAACCCGAATGAAGTGGTCATTAGGGATCACCACAAGCGCGACAGCATCTCCGTGACCCGCGATCCACATGCCAGTTTGGCACTCTTCGCTGAGCGTGACCCGAACGAGGATGGCCGCACGTACAATGGACCCAAGTATGAGCCAGTGCGCAGCGCGAAGCCAGCACCACGCGACCTTGGCGAGCTCTTTACTAGCGAGGACTACATCAAGGATCCATCGAGAAGCCAGTCTCCCCACAAAGACAATGGCACTATTCTGAAGGCGGGCGCTGGCAAGTATCACAGCAACAACCGCCTCTTCGACGAGAACGAGGATGTGACACCACCAAGGTCTCCTGAGAGGAAGAAGACCTACAACCAGAAGTACGAGCATTTCGCCTTCGGAAACGGTGAAGATGCGCCTCAGAAATCCACGCGTCCAGTCAGCACCAAGCAGGACAAGGGTGCAGCCACTTTCAGCTTTGAGGACTTCGCGACACCACCAAAGCACGTGGAGAAGAATAAGCCCGACTTTGACCGTCACTGGGGTGCAGGCGTCGATGAGGTGAGTTGTGCCATCCTATAATAGGTACCGCGAGTGGCTGACATGTCTTCCAGGACGACCCAGAGTCACCACCCAAGCGCCCTGTTGTACACCAGCCTCGTAAAGATGCCGAGCCGCACTTCGATATGACCGACGAGTCTCCAGCTCCGAGCAAGCTCAAGTCGCTGCAGCGCCAGAAGGGATTGGGCCTTTACGGCGACCCACTGCACGCCGATGAGCGCGTCTCCAAGGGACCGAGAAAGCCAAACGTGAACAACGATCGCCGAGGTGACGACTTTGGAGCACATTACGAGATGAACGACAACTCTCCGGCCGGCTCGAAAGTGCAGCAGAACACGCGTGCAGCACGCACCGACATGAAGTCGCAATGGGCCTACGAAAGTCCGGCGGGAACCAAGAAGATTTACAAGACTGCCGGCGATGGCATGGGCTCGCGTTCAGGTGGTAGATCTTGGGGCATTGGAGATGATAGCGATCCTGAAGTGGACAACGATGCTGACGTCCGTCCCAGTGCAAGAAGTCGCAACCAAGAAGCGCGAGCGGGAGCTGAGCTGGACTTCTAACGAGGCATCCGATCAGCCGATAGAGAGTGACTCGTCGAACGAGCTCAAACGCGTGCGCACAAACGAGGAGCAAGAAAGCGTTGCGGCGAACCTGAAGTCGAGCTCTGATCTGAACGTCGAGAAAGAGCACTTTCAAGGCGACAGTGAATCCAACTTGTGGTCGCCTCTCCGCAAGTCCAAAGTGAAGGGGAAGCTACGAGCTTGACTACTAAATTTGATAAAAAGATCGGTTGGAGGCCGGACTGAAGATGTTAGGAAAGGATGATTGAGATTGATACCCAGTTGGCATGCCTGGCGATATGGTGTGCGTTTACGGGACACGATGAAGACGATTAGATTGTTTGTTGGCATTGCGTCTTGCGGCATTGGCTTGTTGATTCTTTTATCGCAGGAGCTACATCAGTATGCGATTCACTCGAATCTTTTAAGTGTCTCCTATTACGATATGGCGGTGATGACCTGTGGCTTATTCGGTAGATCCCGCGAATGCGAGATGGAATCAGGGCACGGATCGGAGTTCGGTGAGCGCCTCCATTGCCTATATCAGAGACATCACCTTCCCACGATGCAACTTCATCTCCAAATGTACGTTCTTGAATGGAATTCCCTCTCCCGCCTGTGCTCGCAGGTGCCTCAATCTGCACAGCTCACGAGAAATGACCTTTGATCCTAGTCTTCCGCGAGCCTCCAGCAACCAACTCGCAACCCAGACGTCCCGCCGACGATACCTTGCTGCTTGTTCTCAAACTAACTATCACCAAGAGAAGGTTCCTCACACGCTTGGAGATCCATCATAAGCATGCTGTACCGTCGGATGCATCTAGACGCGCCAAGGCTGCAAATGGCACGCCTGAGATGATCGCAGATCGCGATCTCCACCTGAGCCGACACCTCGACTTCCACCATCAGCGGCCAAGCAGTCAATAATGCTAAAAGAGAAGCCAAACAGCATGATCATCAAGCATGGCAAGCTGCAACGATGCATGTCAAATCCCACACTTTGTTTCACAGCATGATCTTATCAAGAACGCGCATGTACTTACCTCAACGCGTTACTGTTGCCAACGAGGGCCTGGAACATTCAACTGCGGGCAACACCAAGACCTGAAGATAAGCTATCGAGTGCCACGCTATGATAGCCCAAACCCCAGCTCCTCCATGTGCTACTCACAGCGCTACCAACAAACGAACCAGGATCTGACACTCTGAGGAAGATCGCATTGGCCATTCACCTGTCTTGATCATTTAGCGAGATGTTTGTACATTGCCACGCGTGTACAAACGATACCACGCTGGCTGTACGTACTCAATCAGGCTAAGGCTGCCATTCGCCATGCTTTCGTCGCGCCGATTTCCCCTCGCGCGGTTCGCAGGACTGACGATCTTTGAGCTACTACTGCGGAATAGGTGCGAGATAAGGTAGGCGGATGAGAGATGCCGGACGTTTACTTTCTTTTTGACCTTCACTACCTTCTTGAACTCATGTCCTTTACCCTTACCCGTCGGCCGACATCTTGAACTCTCTAAAACACCCCATTCCATTCCATGCATAGCACCCAACCCCAGCCGACAAAATGGCCTCCATCCGCAACACCAGCATAGCCACAACCGGCTCCCATCCAGCAAACCGCAAACGCTCCGTCGCCGAAGAACCCGTCACATCAGTCCTCAAAGGCGGCGACATCCCCATCAACGATTCCGAAAACCCTTGGTCCCCCGACGAAGAAGTCCTCGCCGCCCTCGGCTATAAACCCGAGTTCAAACGCGAATTCTCCCTCTGGACAACGTTTTGCGTCTCCTTTGCCGTCCTCGGCTTGCTTCCCTCTTTCGCTACGACGCTGTACTATGGAATGGGATATGCCGGGACGGCGGGGATGACGTGGGGATGGCTTGTTGCGATGGTGGGGATTCAGAGCGTAGCGGCGTCAATGGCGGAGCTTTGTAGTTCAATGCCGACGAGTGGAGGGTTGTATTATGCTGCTGCTGTGCTTGCGCCGCCTGGGTGGGGCCCGTTGGCGGCTTGGATAACGGGTTGGTCGAATTGGTTTGGGCAGGTGACTGGCGCTCCGAGTGTGAATTATGGAACGGCCGCTATGATACTCGCCGCGGCATCGATTTCGAACCCTTCGTATGTGCCGACGAATTACCAGACGTTCCTGTTGACGGTGCTCTTGATGGTGATTCACGGGTGTATGGCGAGCGCGCCTACGAGGTGGATTGCGAGAATTAACAGTGCGGGAAGTACGTTTAATATCATTGCGCTGATTGTTGTTATCATCTTGATTCCGGCTGGGACCAACCGAGAGGAAAGAGGGCTCTCGCGATTCTCGTCGAGTTCTGAGGTATGGGGAACGATCTACCATGGCACGGATTATCCGAGTGGAGTTGGAGTGCTGATGAGTTTCATCGGCGTTATCTGGACGATGAGCGGGTATGTGATCGAAAGTGATGTGAGGATCAAAGTCTTCAATTTGCTGATCTCGTGCACAGGTATGACTCGCCATTCCACCTAGCAGAGGAGTGCTCCAACGCCAACATCGCCTCTCCGCGCGCCATCTTCCTCACTTCAGCGGTTGGTGGAACCTTCGGGTGGTTCCTACAGCTGGTGGTCGCGTACACGGTCGTCGATATCCCTGCTGCACTGGATTCAGAGCTGGGACAGCCATTCGCCGCATATCTCATCCAGGTGCTACCCCAGAAAACTGTTTTAGCCGTCCTCTCGCTCACTATCGTCGCCGGCTTCGCAATGGGACAAGGGTGCATGATCGCGGCTTCACGAGTGACATTCGCGTACGCCAGAGATGATTGCTTCCCTTTGTCGAACATCTGGAAGAAGGTGAATCGTCACACGCAGACACCAGTCAATGCCGTCTGGTTCAACTGCACCATCGGCTGTCTGCTTCTGCTGCTGATTTTCGGAGGGACTGTTACGATAGGCGCCATCTTCAGCATTGGCGCCTGTGCGGCGTTTGTCGCTTTCACGACACCCATTTTCATCAGAGTCTTTTTCGTTGGCCATCGATTCCGGCCTGGACCATGGAATCTCGGAAGATTCAGTATCCCCATCGGAGCAATTGCGAGCGCATTTGTGGCGTTGATGGTACCGATACTCTGTCTGCCAGCTTCCACCGGCAGTGATTTGACTCCGAGCACGATGAACTGGACGGCCGTCGTGTATGGAGGACCAATGTTCCTCATTATGATCTGGTGGTTTGTGTCGGCTAGAAAGTGGTTCAAAGGTCCAAAGGTCAACTTGGACCATCTGATGCATGATGACGGTCGAGCTCAGGAGATCATTGAGGGGAAGACTCCGGAAAGCGAGAACAGTGGGGATGATGCAGGTGGCTGGCTTTCACAGGTTCCTGGAGAGATGCCGAAAGGCCAGCAGGTAGGAGACATGAAGTCGGAAGGTTTTTAACAAAGTCACGTTGTGTGGATGTCTCCTTCGCGCAGTAACAATGGAGCTCGAAGCATGGAAGGGACGGTCAACAGCTCAATTTGAATGAAGCTGGTCGAGCTCAGTAGTAGCTGTTGCTCGTGGCACTCCTGTCATAGTCAACTGTAGACCCGAGGAATGCGCCTGGAGCTTGTGCAGGTACACCAAATGGCTCTTCATCCCCACTGTCAACCTCTTCTCCGCGGAATGCTTTCTCGTCCGGTTCTGGAGGTGCTCGCATCTGTACCAGTATGTCGGTGTCCAAAGTTGGCGGAGCGTAAGGCTGTGGTTGATGGTACTCTCTTCCAGAGGGCATGCTTGCCAAGAGAGGCTCGAAAGGAGGCACGAGCTGAATGTTGATGGTGCTGTTCTCCTTGTCCCACTTCGTCTCCAGCATCTCCACCACACGTGCTTCTTCGAATCGTCCAGCATCTGTTCCCCATTCGCCGCCTTTCTCGATCTTACGATCCTCTCGACGTTCCTGCCAGCTTTGCTTCAAGCCTTTGAAGCCTTTGCGTTTGCCTTCCTCCAGATCTACTACAAGGCCTAGTTCTTTCCGCGCCCCTTTCAGCCAGGCCAGGCCCTCCCCAGTCTTGCCCGAGATCTCTGCATCAATGGCCAAGAATCGAGCCGCCTTGCCTCTGGCAGTGCGACGCAGGTCGTTGGCGTACTTGACCAGGTCTTCGTCTACCCTTCCTGCTCCGCTTCTAGCAAGCAGACCACTGGCGTTGCTAGCGTGTTCTGCGGCGGCCAAGCATATTCGTGCGAAGAGATGAGCTCGAACTTTTGGGATTGAAGGGGCCTTGAACATCCAGTCCGTGTTACTTTCGTTTCTGTCTTCCGCCACAGCTGCTGTGTAAGGGTCGTCCTTAGCCACGACAATGATTGTGGCCTCGGCTAACGCCAGAGATGCCAAAGCAGAGATGGTGGAAGGCTGAACGTCGATCGGTGCATCCTTTGCAGCTGATATCGAAGGAAGAGAAAGCAAGTAGTTATGGATGCTGTGTGCTTCAAGTAGATGTTTCATCGCACTGCCGATGCTGGCTGTCCGCTGATCAGCGGTCAAGACTGATGCTCCATACAGCTGCCGAAGCTGCTCTCTTGCTAGCAGGGAATATACGTAGGCCAAGGTAGACAAAGTGAAGGCGATCTCATGATGCAGTCCCGTCAGTTTTGGGCGAGCTGCTTCACGCCCTGGCAAAGCTGCGGACAGCGTACTTCGCCATTCTACTTCCAGCGGCTTCTTGACCTCGACATCGAGCTTCTCAGGACCAATATCCCGATACCCAGATCCGGTATTCTGGGCCAAGAGATATGGGATGTAGCTGGTAAGTGCGTCCTGGACGGTCGTCAGATTGCTCGCCTTTGATTGTGGCGCGAGACGCTTATGCTTCTTGAGAGCGTCCTTGAGCACACTACGCTTCGTTGTCGCCGTCAGCGGAAGTGACGGATGCGTGACGCTGTCAAAGTAGTCTGAGAGCAAGACTGAGCTGGTGGTGGGCAGGACAAACGGGAAGGGCATGGCTGGGTGGTGGAAGAGAGGATCAATGCGGTTCGCGGATACCGCGGGGCGCAATGGGTGGAGTTGAACGCGTGCTCATGAAGCGGCTAGTCGTGTTCAGACAGCTGCGGCTTGATTGAAGGCACTAAATGTGAGTAGAGTCGTTTGAGTTCTATACCTGCAGTGTTGTGGTTTGGTAGAGGTGTTGTTTCCCACGCTGAAGTCTTGGTGTCGGTGCACCCGTCAAATATTGATGTGTCTGCCAGCTGCGTTTTGATGGCAACAAATAATCTCTTGGCGCTTTCGGGCCAGATTCCTTCCCGATGACTTCTCCGCCATGCGTCCAGACTTCTACCTTCTCCATCCTCGTACTCGTCGTTATCGGTCCTGAATACGTTGTTCCTCATCGCTATGAGCAAGCGAGAGACGGCGGAATGACTTCACGTCCGGATGGGCTTTCTACGAACACCGTCCGTGCCGCACTCGTCCACTGCGAACGTCTCCAGGATGAACTCCATCCTCCGGGGCATTAAAAGTACAGAGAACCTCCAGATGCGACCTATAGCTTGCAGCTATAGCAATCAACTTCAGATCTCCAGGCACTGTCATCACGACCACGCTGACAAAGCCCGCTCAGTCCGCGCCATCAAGTCTTCAATCCAAAGGCTAAGTACTCCCAGGCAGACGTCAAAAACCCTCGTCTATCTATTGTGCATCGGCCCGCAGCATCGTACCCACGTGGCGGAGTCAGGATGGAGCCCGTGCTGAGGTACGACTACGAAGTGCCCAATAGAAGAACATTTTTCTCCCACAGCCGACGACCTTTTCTGCTTGTTCTGGTAATGGAGTCTCTCTTCCACAACTCTTTCCTGCACTTCGACAGCGGGAGCTGATGCGTCTCGAGCTAATCTGGGATGTTTGCCCGACGGGAGTATGGACGATTCAGAAAGTACGGTATGTGAGAACTCATTGCGTGCGGGTGGATCTCTGCTCGCTCTCGCTTCACGGGCTGTATAAGTATGCGACTTTCAACTACCTTACGGTTGACCTCAACAGCCATTCGCTTTAACGTGGTCTACCGGTGAAGGTCTTTCTTGCCAAGCTGTATCTTCCTTTGTTTGAGTCAAAAAGGGCAAGTCGGCGGGCAACTGGATCGAGAATTCTTCTTTGTCTGGAGAACAATCCTACCTACCCAGTGTTACCTCGAGGCTCAACTGTGCAAGATCCCCGAACACGAAAAAGCGGACAGCATCCTCTCCAGTCTGAGTTTCGCTGGAGGGCTCCTCCTTCACGATGTCAAATCTCACGGCCGGGTATCAAGGCTGCAATTTCGACATTCCGTGAGTCGCCTGGAGACTGCCGTGAAGACATGAATGCTGATGCCCGTATAGGAAGCAGAACTGCACACTCGATACCTGCTGCCTCGCCCAGTCGTCTTTCCTCTATAGACCAGATTATGGAGGCAACCTTTTCTATGCGGTCTTCTTCGGCGTCTTCATCCTGCCGCAGCTCGGCCTTGGGATTCGCTTCAAGACATGGGGATACATGGTCGGCATGATCTGTGGCCTCATATTGGAGGTTCTCGGATACGTTGCTCGAGTTGCATTACACGATAACCCTTTTTCAAACGGAGCGTTCCTGCTGTACGTATACCTCCTGGGCGTGTAAGAAATTCCCTCACATATTCGACAGGTACCTCATTGCACTTACGATCGCCCCAGTGTTCATCACCGCCGCGATATATCTCTGCCTCTCCCGAATCATTGTGCTCTACGGGGAGCACCTGTCCTACTTCAAGCCACGGACCATCGCGATAGCATTCATGTGCTCCGACTTCCTTTCCCTCGTCCTGCAAGCTGTTGGTGGAGCAATGGCAGAGACTGCAACTGAGAGCAATGACCAAGACAGCAGTCAGACAGGAGTCGATATCATGATAGCGGGTCTATTACTGCAAGCAATCAGCTTGGCGATCTTCGTGTCGCTCTGGGCCTGGTTTCAACTGGGAGTCAGCCGAGGCGTGACAGATCAATCTCCAGACAGAATCTACACGCGACGAAGACCGCTGTTCAAAGCTTTCCAAGCTGGCTTGCTTCTTGCTACGGCGGCGATTGTTGCCCGCTCCATTTACCGCGTGGTGGAATTGTGGGGCGGCTTCAGCGGCGAGCTCTGGAACGACGAGGTCGATTTCATGATTCTCGACGGAGCTATGATCGGATTCGCGATTGTCGTGCTTACCCTATTGCATCCTGGTATCGCTTTCGGACCTCAGTGGCATGCCGCGGACTGGAGCTTCAAGTCCTCTTCCGCAGAGCGAATTCCTAGGGATAATCTCAATCGGAAGGAGAGGGAGATGAAGATTCTGTGGAAGTAGTGAGCACATTCTCGTGATCGAATACCGACTAAACATAGAGATAGGCATAGCTGGTATGCTCATCAATGTATAACATCTCTCGACACTAATATCAAAAACTTGCTCGACTCATCCCGGTCTCCAAGGATTGCCTAAGCTCTGCGCGCGCAGCTTGCTTCATGTGTAGATGTACACACCACTTACTCGAAACAGTGATTGGTCGCCCATACGCCATACACACGTAAAGGAACGGCCGAAGACTCGGACAAGACTGCGCAGAGCCATCAGTACCACACCCAAGGACCTTTCAAAAAGGTGTTTGCGCCAGGCAGCCGATCTCGCTCTGGTACCGGTCTTCTAACAAGGTCGTACAGTCGGCCAGTGTGCCTTGGGCGGGTGAGCTTTGTGAACGCATGCTCAAGACGGCTCCTGAGCGGCACATCACCCAATGGCAACATGAAGGTGTCGCAATGCTATGACGCCCTTTGACAGCTTGGATGATCCCGTGTCAAAAAGACAATAAACGACGTGCGATGGTCATTCAGGTTTTCTGCGGCTTCCCCTGTCCTTCCAGCAGTGGAATGTGGAGGCATGACCAGGATCGAGATGCAGTCGGTGCATTCGCGATGTGTGCTCGAATTCGCATGAGTTGTGCAAACTTGTGAATGGCAGTGGTAGTCGTCAGGCGCCCGTCTGGGACCTGAAGAATTCGCCTCTTGGCCGGTCCTTTTGCAAGCTGCATGATTGCTAATATTGAAGGAAGCGAACAGTTAGGTTACTCGTATTAAGATGGGCACTGGGACAGCTCTTGCTCATACTGGCTGTCGCGGCGAGCCTGCCAATGGAAGTCGAGGGTGAGATCTGAGCCTTCCTTCCCGTCACCGCGCGGGAGTCGAGGACTTTCTGCGCTTGATAGCCGGCGTACCCTACTTCTCGTCCAGCGAAGTGATAGGCGGTACTGACGGTACAAGATGGGAGTAAGCAGCCAAAGCCAATACTCTGGTTAGTCATGAGCACGAAGGGCCAGGCGACATCCGGGGGCGGACCTTGCTATCGAATGGAGCTCCTTGGCGCCGTGTCGGACGGCCGCAGTTTTCGCCTGGGCTCACCCGCAGTGGTAAATGCCGCGCAAGCTCGTTGTTCATCCAGAAGATGGCAGAAGCCGCGATGAATTGATGAAGCGTTCACAAGTCGTCGACGTTGAGGCTCCGAGAAGAAATCGGCAGTCGGCGTCTTTTTCTTCCCGTTTCCGGCTCCCGCTCGTGAGGGTCCGACGTCAAGCCGCAGGATTCTGCTGTGCGAAAGCTGTGGCAGTGACCGCATCTTGGACGACTAACCCTCATCTACTGCTGTGTCATCGAATCAGGGCTCATTCGCTCTGCTCCAGCGGTGGAACGTGTCTGCCGGGTGAAACTCTGGCACCCTGCCACTCCTGCTGTTTGGGACAGGAAGGTATGCATCCGAATGGCATTTATGCCACCATGTTCGAGGTCGGCGTGTACGTCTATAGCAACGACCGCCGCGCGTGAGCTGTGGCAAAGGCAAGTCCAATTGCCCCCTGTCCATCTCTTCGATCACTTGATCACGAAGGAAGATATATACCACATTCTGCCGCCTGTTTGTTGCCCCTCCCCGCCATACATGATTCCTATCAACTTCACACCGCAACAACAACAACATGTCGACCTCATCATTCGACGTGCCCGCCGTTGGCAGGCTCTATCCACAAGATGCACTCAAATTGTCACTCTACTTCGCCGCAGCGTATCTGTCCTACAATGTTGTTTGGGCAATCTACAGTGTTTACTTCAGCCCGCTCAGCAAGTTTCCCGGTCCGCCGCTGTGGGCGCTCAGCAAATGGCCACACATGATGACCATCTTTCGAGGCACCGAGAACATCGACATTCCTGCACTCCACGATAAGTACGGTCCTGTTGTCCGCATTGGACCTACACAACTCTCATACGCCGAAGGAGGGAAAGCCTGGAAGGATATCTATGGATTCAAGAAACATGGACAGCCGGCTCCTTTCAAGGACCCTTTCTTCTACGGCAAGCCTTTCAACAAAGTCGATAACCTTATCACGGCCGACGATGCGACTCACACCCGTCAGCGAAAGATGATCTCTCACTCATTTGCCGACAAGACTCTTCGTGAGCTGGAGCCGATGTTGAAGTACTGGGTGGAGAAGATGAAGGACAAGCTGGGTGAGAAGTCTGCTGCTGGAGAGAAAGTGGACATGCTGAAGTACTACAACTGCACGACCTTCGGTGAGTCCCGCGTATATGCTGCATTCCTATCCGTACTGACCAGCCAGACATTATGGGTGATCTGTCTTTCAACGAAGGGCTCAACATGCTTGAGGACGGCGAATATTCCCCTTGGGTGAAGACCATTTTCGGAAGCATCAAGTAGGTACTTTTCAATGCACATCAGGAAGCGCTTGCTGACGATTTGTCTTGCAGGATGGCTTCGCGAATTCGAGCTATGAAGATGATCAGCAACCTCTCCGAGTGGTTCGTGAAGAGGTACATGCAAAACAACCCCAAGGTCCTCACCATCCAAGCTCAGCACTGGAGCTACACCGCAGAGTAAGTGGTATATGAAATGCCATGCACGCCAGATATACTAATTGCTTCGCTGCACAGGAGAGTGGATCGCAGACTTGCAAAGACCCCCGAGCGTACTGACCTCTGGACGAGAATCTTAGAGAAGTCACAAGGGCCTGACGGCCTGACCCTCGGAGAGCATCAATCCAACGCGTCGCTCTTCATGATTGCCGGCACAGAAACCACGGCCACCGCATTGAGTGGCTTGACCTTCCACCTCCTCAAGAACCGGAAGTATCTCGACCTGATCACTAGAGAAATCCGTGACAACTTCAAGTCGTTTGAAGACATGGATCTTGAGTCCCTTCAACGCCTCAAGTACCTCCACGCTGTCCTCCAAGAAGGTCTTCGCATGTACCCACCAGTTCCGACCGTGCTACCACGCAGAACCCCCAAGGGCGGATCCATCATCTGCGACCAGTTCGTTCCAGAGGGCACCAGCATTGGCGTTCACCAACTGTCAACCTACAGGAACAAGGACAGCTTTAAGGACCCATACTCTTTCCGACCTGAGCGATGGCTGGGTGACCCCGAGTTCAAGAACGACCACCTCGACGCCCTTGAACCATTCTCAGTTGGTCCGAGAAACTGTCTCGGAAAGAACTTGGCTTGGCACGAGATGAGACTGATCTTCGCGACGGTCCTACTCAAATTTGATTTGGAACTGTGCGAGGAGTCGGACCAGTGGGCTACTCAGAGAGTATACACCCTTTGGGAGAAGAAGCCTTTGATGTGTCGGTTGACTCCAGCGAAGGCTTAGATGGAGGGAATATGATGTTGACGAATATCTCATGGTGGCGTTTTAGGGGACGATTTGAGGCTACTCCACTATCATCGGCAGGACAGTTTATCGGTGAGGCAGTCCGATGTGCTGAAAGCTGTTCAACCAGAGTTTATGCATTGTATTGCGGCTCATGAATCCAAAGACAGTTTGCTCCCTGCATACCTGTGTGCAAGGCTTCCAGCTTTTGCAGAGTTCGCAAATGATGCTGCTGATGGTGCTTCGGCACTGGTCTTCCGGTGCGGCGCATGTTGTTGGCGTTTGAGAATGCGAGTGCTACATTCGCGTATCATCCTTTGAACTCAACATTTCGGTTACTTCATTCGTCCTTGTCGTCGTGGAAGCCCGGTCTCGTCTGCGGTGCGGTACAACGCGAGAATGATTGTTTGTTCAACGAAGCACGAAGCCACGTTCGATGATGCCGTCCTCGTGATGATTCGCGTGGTGTTGGTGTAAGGCCATACGCGAAAACAAACTTCGCCTAGCCTCCGGCCAAGCTCCACTGCCAAGAATTACATCTCCACAACTCTGACCAGGGGCTAGGAACATTCTGCGCGGACCAGGTGGGACGAGTTGCACAACAGCTCTCCAACAACAGGTTCCATCTCATCAACAACACCTCCATACACAGGCGATCTGTATGACAAAATTCAAACAAGCCCTGCAGGACATGAGGCGTACGCCCTGAGCTGCTTGGCCCTAAAGGCGCAGTGCTGCTGACTTGCCGCCGGAAGAGTTCTCTGGCGCGGCTACATCGTGTGAGCCACGCGACAACGCTACTCCTGAATATTGCCTGAACAGGATCATAGTCATCCGAGCCATCGCCTTAGCGGACAGCCAAAAGGAAGCCTTACACTCCCCTCCATCCTCTGGATCATGTTGGCACACCTTTTCCGGATGCCGCAATACAGGAGTAATACAAGATGGAAGCGAAAGCCGTCTTGGCTATGCGCGCGCCGGCGGTAGCTATATTCTCTGCTATCCGATGTCTGGAAGCAGGTGGTTTCTCTTGGTACGGCTGCGACATCCATTTCCATCTCTCCTTTGACCATCTACCTGATGGGTTTGTGATCTTTTCTCGCACTTTTTGTGCTATTGTCATACACTCATTCACTATTATTCTCAACCATTCTTACAAGCAGGATCATACCGACGCTCATTTTCCTTGTCTTTCGCTTCGTCTGCTTGTTCGCTCTTCGATACATGATCATGGCTTTCCTCTCTTCGTCTTTTTGGCTTAAGAGACTACTTGTCTTGCCAGTGCTGTTACTATCTCCATTCTACGCCAATGCGGACTCACACGATGGCGAAGAAACTCTCTTTAACTTCGTATCGGTAAGAACTGGAAACAAGTCCATAGGCACATCTGTGGGCTGACCTCGTACAGCGACCAGACCTCCGAGCACCCAGATGGAAATTCAACATAACAGATGAGACATCCGTCACTCCGGGATACTGGTTCGTCGCACCTTTCGAGTTCATCGATCAGAAAACTCCCGGAAGTGGCTGGGTCGGTCCTCACATTTACGATGAAAAAGGCGAGCTTGTATGGAGTGGTGTAGGATTGACTCAAGATTGGAACGCCATGGACTTCAGACTGACGAACGTGCGTGGTGAAGAAAAGATGACTTGGTTGGACAACCGGAGAGGAGACGCATACATCCTGGACAATACCTACAATGTCACAGAAATTGTGAACCTTGGCTCGCCTGGAGTGGACTTTAACGTCCATGAATTCCACTTGATTGAGAATGGAACGAGAGCATTGGTAGTGAATGAGGGCAAAGGCGAGGCAACTCCGGAGCAGATCCAGGCGATCGATTATGACGAGAAGGAATGCAAGGTCCTATTCGAAGGCTTCAAGATTCTGGACACACAAACATGGAAACCGGTCTTCAATTGGACATCAAACGGCCACATCAGCCTAGACGAGAGCAGCTACCTCGACGGCGGCTACGGAGCCCACTGTCCCAACTCCTGGGGCTGGGACTTCATCCACCTCAACGCCCTCGCCGCAGACCACAACGGAGACATCTACATCTCAGCCCGCCACACAGACACCATTTACAAAGTCTCCAAAATCGACGGCCATATCATCTGGCGACTTCACGGCCTAAACGGCCCCAAAAACGATTTCGATATGGGCAGCAATCCACCTCTCAGCTTCTCCCGTCAACACGATGTCCGCTTCCTAGGCTACAACGGAACGCACGAAATCATCTCAATCCTGGATAACGCCAAAGGTCTCGACAAACAACACCCTTCCCATGAATTCTCCCGCGGTCTCGTCATCGCACTCGACACAACCTCCTCCCCCAAAACCGCCCAAATAATCTCCGCGATAAACCACCCCGACGGCCCCAGCTCCTACGCCTTCCGAAGAGGAAACTACCAAATCCTCCCCAACAAAAACATCTTCATCGGCTGGTCCGAACAAGGTTTACAGAGCGAGCATACTCCCGACGGCACGTTGGTTATGGAAGCGAGATTACAGGCGAAATGGCTGGGGAATTATCGGAATTATAAGTTTCCTTGGAGGGGATATCCGACTGAGGTGCCGAGTGTGCATTCTGCTGCGTATGCTAGTAAGTCGAGAGGAGGAGGAGGAGGAGGAGGAGGAGGAGGAGGAGGAGGGAATTCGACAAAGACTCTGGTTCATGTGAGTCAGAACGGGGCGACGGAGATTGAGAGGTGGAGGGTGTATAAAACTACCTCGAGCGGGATGCCGAGGGTGAAGATTGGAGAGAAGGAGAAGAGGGGGTTTGAGACGGCGATTGCGTGGGAAGGGTTTGCGAGTTATGTGGTCGTTGAAGCTGTTGATAAGAACGGGACGGTTTTGGCTACGTCGGAGGTTGTGAAGACGTTGGAGGCTGAAGGGTTGGAAGGGCAGAGTGGTGCGGTGGCGGATGAGGTTTATTGGATTCAAGAGATGGAGGGAGAGAATGGGGCTTGGAAAGGGGATGTCTCTGCTGCGACCAAGGGGCGAAGCGCATCTTCTTTATTGGTCGTCTTCGCGTTAGGTGCCGTCTGCTGCGCAGCCAGTCTTGCTCTATTCCGACAGTCGAGGGCAAGAGGGTATCTTCGTGGTGGGCATGGGGCCCATCGATATCAATCTGTTGTGGATCAAGAGGAGGAAACGGGGGAGCGCTGGTCGAGACCCGCTTGGAGTAGGCACTCCAAACCCGACACGGAGATACATTTGCGCGATGTCGATTGAGGGATCTTGTTGGAAAGTCGATAGTCCAGCTCAATCATGATCGATTACGTGCAGTCCGGGAAGTTGCCAGATTTGTCGATTGGATCAGGTGTATACCTGTTTAGTGGAAATGCGGCGTCCATGCACTCATCGAGTGGACATGTAGAAGTGATGACAGTCGCTCACCATTGCACGTCCACGGAATTTCCAAGTACAAAGAAGAAACAATCTTGCATCATGTCTCGTAGGAGGCCTGCAGAGAAGTAGCATGGAGCAACAGAGATACCGCTACGGTCGCGTATGACAGACAGACAGACAGCCAGCCAGAATCGATCCAATAAACGAAAAGAAAACCCCCAAACCGCACAATCCTTAAAGACCAGATACATCCACCCCTCCAACCACCTACCTCAAAATCCTCTCAACAACACAAAGACCAAAAAAAAAAGCAAAAGAGCAAAAGAGAAGGAGGGCAAACAGCGTATCAACCTAATTATACGACTTAACGAGGCCTCATATCTCATACAAGTGCGGACTCGAACTCAAGCAAGCAACACCAGGGTTTACCCCTATCATCGCCCAAGTCGCGCCGCTGGAAGTTGCAAGATTATGAGCAAATATAATGTCTACGGTGCTGCTCGCGTGATGATGGGTGTTGTGACGAGTAGAGGGTGGTGGTAAGCGGAGCTTGGGAATGGTTGAGGGAAAGCTTCCAAAGGGGTGGGTTGGCTGTTGGGTGAGCAGCAACGTTTTTATGTACGCCTGACACTTTCTTCAGAAGCAAGGACGTCGCTTGCTGCCTTGGCCCGCAGAATGGGGGAGACACGAACGGGGTATTTGCGAAACCGACAGAGTGCATCCAAACAGAAATAGCCTACCGCTCATAAGTCATCGAAGAGGAAATGATGCCGCATTCGTCCATGAATCCAATTTCAGCATCTAGCTGTATCAAGATCTAACAATCGATCGGACAAGACATTACATTCGTTATCCATTACAAAATATACATTTTTCAAACCATTCATTAATAGACTTGGGCGTAAGCTATCACATTATTAGTTTCATTCTCGAATCAGACACAGTTTGCGAAGGGAACTCACGTTTGATGGGCGGCTCAGATGTCACCTTCGGGTTGTAAGCCAGGATTGCAAGACCCGCAATGAGAATGGTGTTCTCCGTCAACAGGAAGTCCGCCAAGTCCAGTCCTGGTGTCAAGTAGTTACCGCAGATCGAAGCCAGATTGAGTCTCGATACACGGCCAGGTCCTGGATTGGCGAGCGCGTCTTTGAGCAGGGCGAAGCCAATTGGGTTGTAGAGAACGCCCTCATGTGTGTAAAACGAGCCAGCCGGTTGAAGCGGGCAGATCTGCTGAACTTCGTTGTTGGTGACACCGACTCCTCTCGCGTCCAAGAGCGATCCGGAGGCATTGGGCCCAGCTTGTGGCTCGACGATCTCATCGATAAAGCTCGAATACACGTTCGTCGTTGGAACATAGGCGGAGTCACCACCATTCTTCTGAAGAGTGCGGACAAAAGTCGACTCATACTCCTGCTGGTGGATACTTGGTGGGAGAGGAATGTTCGGGGTGTCGGCGAAGTTGGCGATGATCGTGCCATGGTAGTCGGGGGAGAATGCGATGAGATCGGTGACCTTGGATCTGGTCGATGGCCAGTACTTGAATGCCCATTGCGAGTCCAAGCTTCCTTGCGACCAAACAGCAACTGACACTTGACGTCTGTTACTGATTCCGTAGATGTAGTTCACGGCGTACGCGACGTATTCGGCGCTGGTCTGAGCGTCGCCAAGGAGGTATCCAGGGATGTTCAGCCATACTGGGTCGGCGATGTTGGAACCCTGCAGCAGAGGAATGTAGTTGCCGACGAAGGTGGTGTATCTACAAGTCAAAGGATAAGACGTTAGTGTGTGTTCGGACTCAAACAGCACTCGACTTTTCTGTTCTTACCCGGTGTCACCGGTTCCTGGAACGAGAATAATTGGATTTGGCGCTCCCTTCGCACCGTACTTGAAAGTGGGTGGGATGTAGATAGCACCACGCAATTGAGACTCGGGCACATCGTATGGAGCGTCCGAAAATCCAGCCTTGGGGTACACTGGAGGGTACGGGTTCCTCGGGTTGACATTGTTCATGGAGTTTGGTCCACTCGTGACACCCTGGACGAAGCCCAAGAGATCGGCGGCATTGTTGGCGCACAAGCCTGCAGCAGCGAGCTCCGCAGCAGCTTGAATGTAACCTTGTGGGGTTGGTGTCGCGTGGAAGATGTTGGACAGCGTCGCAGAGGCCTGAGAGATGACCGTGGGGGCCTCAGTTGCTTTAATGAGCTGGAAGTCGCTCTCAAGTCTGGCGAATACGTTGCCTGTCGGGTTCGTTGAGCCAGCCAAAAACTGGCTGATGTCGTTCAGTGCATCGCTGATAATATCGCGGCTTTCGAGTGTAACGTCGGGTGTCGGCGCCGCAGTTGGGACGGGGCTTGGAACGGCAGCAGGAGCAGGAGCAGAGCGCGAGAGTTGAATGAGAGACCCAAGAAGCCCGAATAGAGCAGTCTTGGACTGCATTTTGGCGAAGTGAAGCCTTTCAGCGAGAGATAGGCGTGCGTGAGTGAGTGACTATGTTACCAACGAACAGACCAGAAGAGAAGAACGCGACCAGGGTAAAGGAAAAGAGAATGCAATAAGAATAGGCAGTCCAACTCATATTCCTATCCCGAAAAGGGAAGCACAGGACGGAAGTTCGTTGTGATCGACAACGCTACGCACCGGCATTGCGTCCGAGGCGCCTCTAGGGCTGGCGTGACGGCGTCTTGGGACTGGTTCAGGGACGCCACGAGAGATCCATGGCCGCAACCACTGCGTTCACGGCGTTCCGCAGCTGGAAAATTGTCCGAAAAGGTGATGCCGAATGTTGGAGAGGTCTGGAGCCGCGCTGTGTTGTCATCATCATGGTTTGTACGGCTTGCAGGTGGCGGCGTAGAAAGACTGCTGAACGGCACTCGTTCGCTGGTTCCGGCGGGCTTTCTGTGGGCGTGGGCAGCGATAGTGTGCCATTCGCTGGCTCGAGAAGCGTCACGACTCCATCGTGCGCTTGGTCTGCATTCAGTCAATACACGGACTGCCCGTGAGTCGTTATGCTTCGATGCACAATCCTGCCAGCACAAGCAAAGCCGCGGCGGCGACGATGGGATGCCTGGTCAATCTGAGGACAGCACATGATAGGAGAGCAGAGTGGAAGGAAAGAAGCGAAGTCATGATGTGCAACGGAGTCAGCACCAGTGCCTATTTCTGTTTGGATTGGGTCTAAGGTTAAGAAACGTTCGGGCTTAGGATCCACTGTGGAATGAAGTCGGTACGAGGCGGCCAAGGTGGCAGGGGTCGGAACCGACTCCGGCTGAAAATTATCCGATCTCAACAGCCGACAAGCCGGAGCTGGCTGACATCACCAGCAGCATCATGAGGGGTGAAGTGAATGTTCACGACGACTCCACCACATCGCAGCACTGAGTAATCAATCAGAGAGACGGCGTTAGAAGGCCCGTGCAGAGGGCATACCATCAAGCGTAAGTAACACGCGCCCTTCAATTGTACACAGTGACAGGATCGCCATCAGGCGACCAAGATCGTTTGTCAGCTTGGATCTATGACCATAAACATATCACGTCCTCACATCTCGCAGCAGCAATCGATCCAAGACCACAGCCAAAATGTCTTCATACCGGATCTCAGTCCCCGAAGAGAAGCTCGTCACCCTCAAAGTAAAGCTCGCCCAAGCCGAATTCCCAGACGAACTCGAAGATGCTGGCTGGCACTACGGAGCTCCGCTAGCAGATATCAAACGCCTCACAAAACACTGGCGAGAGTCCTACGATTGGCGAGCCCAAGAAGCCAAATTCAACAACCTCCCCAACTACATCCAACCCATCAACGTCCAAAATCACGGAACCCTCAACATCCACTACCTCCACCAACCTTCCGAGTCCCCAGATGCAATCCCTCTCCTCTTCGTCCACGGCTGGCCAGGCTCCTACATTGAAGTCCTCAAACTGCTCGAGCCCCTCCGAAAATCCACAAACGGAGTATCCTTCCACATCGTAGCCCCTTCCCTCCCCAACTTCGGCTGGTCCGACGGTGTCTCCAAGAAAGGTTTTGGCTTAGCCCAATACGCCGAAACCTGCGATAAACTGATGCAATCCCTCGGATACGGCCACTACGTTACCCAAGGAGGCGACTGGGGTTTCATGATCACCCGCGTAATCGGCCTGCTGTACCCTCAGAGATGTCTCGCTTCGCATATTAATATGATTCGCGCCAAACCACCGACTTTCACGAAACACCCTATCCTTGCTCTGCAACACGCCCTGACGCCCTACACTCAAGCAGATAAGGAAGGTTTCGCTCGGAGCAAATGGTTCACGACTGAAGGTCACGGCTACCGCGTAATCCAATCCACAAAACCTCAAACACCCGGCTACTCCCTCGCAGACAGTCCCGTAGGTCTCCTAGCCTGGATCTACGAGAAACTCCACGATTGGACAGATTCATACCCCTGGACTGACGACGAAATCCTCACTTGGGTGAGCATATACTACTTCTCCGTCGCAGGGCCCGCAGCTTCTCTGAGGATCTATTACGAAGCGACACATCCTAACCCCTCGGATCCGAACTACGTAAGTCGTGATCGGACGGAAGAATGGATCCCGAATGTCAAGTTGGGATTGGGATTCAGTCCGAAAGAATTGACCGTCATTCCTTCTACATGGGGACGGACGTTGGGACCGGTGGTGTATCTGAGGAGGGGCACGAGGGGAGGACATTTCGCGGCGCATGAGAGGCCGGGGGATATTGCGAAAGATTTGCAGGAGATGTTTGGGAAGGGTGGGAAGTGTTATCAGATTGTGAAGCCGAGGCCGAAGTTGTGAGGTGGGATTGGAAGTTGATGAAGACAAGGCTGGGTATAAGGGAAGTTGCCAGAATGCGAGTAATGACTGATGAGCACGAACACGAAAAGCCAGACTGTACAAAGATTATGATTATTATTTGTTGTCTAGTAGTAGCTCCGGGAATACGATGTGTATGATCTCGTCTACGAGAGTGAAGACCAAGTGTGTACTGCAATATCTGTCAGCAGCGTCCAGTATGGCAGAGGTGAGTGGGGAACATACTTCAACCGCGGATTATTCAACATGGCAACGATCTTGCGACTCGCAGCCTGCGCATTCGCCTTGCCAACAACACTGCCAGCCAGGTCAGGGACCAGAGCTCCCAGTAGAAGCCCCGCCTCTTTTCTCGTTCTTGCCTTGTCAAGCGCGGTCCTGGGAGCGACGGCTGGACGCATCTTCCCATCAGGCCACATGATGTTCTTCAGCATTTCGACCTGCTTCGCCAGACTGTCGTCCTGAAAAGCATTATTCGCAGTCTCCTTGACCTTGCGCTCAATAGTCCCGCCAAGAAGTTGGTGCAATACCACGACCACAGTCCGGCCGCGAAGCCAGCTGTTACCCTTGGAGAGTTCGAACGTCTCGAGGAACAGGTCGCAGATGGGCTTCACGAATGGCTCAACCTCTTTGGTCTCATACGCTTGCAGTTCTGCTTCTGCCTCTGCCGCTGTTGCAGGGTCCTGAGTCGCTGGATCCAGACTGTCGACGGGCGATGGTCCTCCGATTTGAGAGGTGGCAGCAGATATGAGGTTCTGGCCGGCAACAGAGAGCTGATCCAGTACCGGTATGTTGCCAAGGAACTCTTCCATGCCATCCGAGACCGAGTTGTAGATCCTTGTGACAAAGTCCTTGGCATCGGCTTCAGTGCCATTGTTGCCGTTCGATGCTATGGCGGATTGCGAAAGGAATGCGCGCAATTCTCTGCTCCGGCAGATAGCAGGGACCAAAAGCAAAGACCGCAGATATCGCTCCAACGTAACGCGTCTCTTCTGCAGAAAGTCCTTCTGCAATGTGAAAAGTGTCTGCCGTCGTGGGAAGTCAAGCTCTTTGACATTCGGGAACCGAGCTTTCAGTCGCTTGTGGAGTTCGTGAAACTGGCTGTATCTTCGAGTGACAGCCCATGTGGCTGCTGGCATCTGCTCTCCTGCCTGGCGCCGCACCTCGATCACGTACATGGCATACTCGTGGCCGTCCTCTTCTCGCCCGACCATCACGGATTTGATTGTAACTGCAGCTCGCCCGTACAAGCTGTTGTCACTCTCTTGCACCATGTACTGTTGTTTCTGCAACTCCTTCCGTCTGATTTCTCTTTGCAAGCTTTGTTCGGATTTACGCAATATTCGTAGCTCGGCAGTGTTGTTGGTGAGCTCAGCTTTAGCAGTGAGTGAGTCAAGGACATTGCGTTGCGCGCTAAGTCTTTCAATCTCAGCATTGAGAACATCAATAGCTTCAGCCAAGCCAAGGTCGCCGGGTGCTGCCTCCTGTACTTTATCGTCTTCGTCACTCTCCGGTCCGTTCGAATCGTCCTTCTCGTCCTCGGCAAACTTCTCAGCTTCGTGGCCGAATAGGTCATCAACAAATACGCCTCTGCTGGCCGGTGCACCAACCAGCCCAAGTGACGCGAGGCTCGGCTTCCCGCGCTCAAGAGGTGGCCTCTGAAGCGCGTCCACTGACCCTCTCCGATCCCCGTCATCGAGAGACTTCCGCCCGGTCGACTCAGAGAAGAGTGAAGCTTTGTCATGGTCATCGCCAACGATATTGTCCAGTGCAGCTTGCATTTCTCTGACCGCTTTTGCCTCTTCTTGCGCTCGTTGCGCAGTCTCACCATCCGATTCGTAGCTTCTCAAGCTCGACACCGATTGCACCATCTTGTCATCATCGCCATCTTCGTCGAATAATGCCCGCCGAGGCCCAGCATTGCTGTCATCCAAAGAGCGACGTGGACTATCGGAAAAGAGGCCGATGTCGGAGCTGTCGCCGAAGAGTGCGCCACCAGCTGCGACCTTACCAACAGCTTTGAGGTCTGACGTGGAAAGCACCGCGCGCCGCAGCTCTGGTTCCTTTTGGAATCCACCAAGCTGAGGCTTGCGCAGATTGGTGGGAGAAGGGCTGTTTCTAGCAGGATTGTCCGGCGATAGCGCGTCACTGTCTCGGACGATAGGTGGTCCGAAGTTGGGCTGGTCGTCTATTGCGAGCCACTTGTAGTACAAGTCTGAGCGTTTGAAGTTCTCGAAGTGCGTATCCTTCATGATGTTGTAAGCTCGAGTCTGCGTTCGGAGTACCTCACGCCGAGCATCGATGTAGTCTTGATCTCTTGCTTTTGATCCGGCTTTGAGGTATCGCTTCACCACCTGCATTGTGCTTTCTGTTGTTTGTAGCTCAGGTTTAGAGAGATATTCTGCGTACATCTGGGCAATGTCCATGCGGTCGGGATCAGTGGCTACTGAAGGAGGAGGCTCGTCGTTATCACCTTCCAGCGGATTCCGGAAACCATCTACGACCAGATAAAACTGCACCAACTTCATGAGTCGCTGTCGATCCATGTACTCCATGAAATAGCTCAGACCAGAAGCATCGTAAATGACTTCACGCAGAGAGGCTTGCCGTTTGCGAGCTGCAGATTCTTCATTTCGCACCGGCGGTTTAACTTTTAGCGCAGGCCGAGGGTTGTCGCCGCCGTCGGACGAGAGGCTTGCTATCTTCTGGTCAAGTAGCCGACGTCCGGTCTCTAACCTCCGCAGGTATGCAGCGTCTTGTCCCTCAACTTGGCTTTCCCGCCTCAGCTGGCTCATAACCTCGCTTCGAAAACGGCGCGCATCAGTCAAGGTGCCAACATTTCGGATTGCTCGAATGAAGCGCTCGAAGTGACGCTCGCTGTCGTAAGGCCTTAGGCGTGGAAATTGGCTTGTCCTCGTTGCCTTCGGCGAGACTGGCGCATGTTGGTCCAAGGCAGCCCTAATCTTTCTGACTGACTTGCGGTCTTGTAATGTCGCGCCTCCCACGTTTACGATCTGCTGATTCCAGAAGTCTGGATCAGTGAGCATATTGAAGATCGGACCCAGAACTGCGCAAGCCACGATCTCTCGTATGAGGACAGTCACTGCAGGACTTGTTGTCATGTTCGAGGGCAATACAACAGGTAAAATCTTCTCGATCAATCGCCTGAGGTATTCCTGCGAAGATTGAACCGTGTCGGCATTGGCCAGAGAGGCAACAGTATGTAGCTTTCCGTTTCGGTACTTGCTGGCGATCGCCATGTTTAGCTCGTCACTCTCAGTCACGTTGTTCTCCAAGCCCTTCCCTCTGACCACTCTTTCGGCATCGTAAAAGTCCCTCATGTGATTGGTAATGACTGGTAGTAAAGCCGCCATGCCTTGATCGACAAGATCCAGCTCCGTCAGCCTGGCTGTAATAGACAGCAAGACTGCTCGTATAGAACGGTCGATCTCATTCTGAAACAGCATGCGCCTACTGATATTGCCATACCAGCTGGTCACAAAGTCTCTCAATATCAGGTCCAACAGGCCATCCACTGATTTCGAAAACTTCCCCGCATCAGGGAATATGGTAGGTCGTCTGTATTCCTCCCGACCTTTCAACGCCGCCTTCTCTTCTTCCCATACCGCCTTCGACACCGCAAAAGCCGGAGTTGTGGATCCATACCGCCGCACCGCATCGTCTCGTGGGTCATGTCTGGCTCTTGCTGTCGTCGCGACCACGTATACCACACCGAGAATTGTAACGAGGACTCCGGCGATGAAGGCGTGCGGGATCCAGCGCAATGCGGGCAGCCAATCGGTCAGATAGGCCCAGGCGACGAAAGCGACTATGGGCGATGCGATGAGGTGTCGACGGTCAATCTGCATTCTAGCCACGCACGAGTCGCTGCCGTGCGTGAACGATGCATTGTCTGGCGTAAGAAGAGAGGTGGTGTCGGAACAGCTGGATGTTATCGCTGCTGGTCGACCTGTGGTGCTGGCGTGCTGGCCACACTGCACGACTCGTCATTTGGCTTCGCGCTAGCAGGGATATGAAACTCTGTTTGACACTGCTTTCTGTGTGCATTCACTCACTCAACCTACAACTTCGACCTCACAACCTTCAAGAGCGCGCTTCGGAGCCTCAGTCATATAACTTCCATCAATAACATCAATCATAGGCTGCTTCACGCCCGTTGTATTGACGGGACCGCGAGCGCGTTGGCAGCTTCGATGCATGGCCACAACATTGGAAGATGATATGCCATCCCATGAAACACCGATGGTCTCCTGGCATTTCCGCGCTCTTCAGTAACCTGGGAGCTTCCGAATTCCAGCTTCCAGCGTTATGGTCACAACTCCTCTTCATCACTCAAAGACGAACCAATCTCCTCGCCCTCAATGTCTCGGATGGCCGCCGCAACAACATCCCTCAGCACATCCGGATGCTCCTTGAAAAAGGCCTCGTAATGCTCCCACCTATCCCAAAGCTCGTGCCTGGTCTCTTGAAATTCCTCGGTTGCAATATGATCCCAGAATACCCCAAAGAACGTGACATTCTCAAGAGCTGCGTCGTACGTCACAAGGAAGCCGACCGGAGAGAGTATCAAACCTTCCCAAGCTGGCTCGTCTATATCGTGGAAGATGAGCTCCGTCGAGAGAAGTCGTTCGAGAAGTTCTCTATCGAACATGACTCGTCCGCTTTGAGCAGCGATTTCAGGCACGGGCCGGAAGACTACGGGAAAGCTTGTGTAGTCGTGGTCGAGGGCGACTTCAATCTGGAGGTACTCATTCCACTCCTTGTCCTCCTCCGCCTCATCCTCAACCTCTTCATCACTTTCTTCCTCTGCATCGTCGTCACTTTCCTCTCCATCCCACTGAGCGCCCTCCTCTGTCGGCTGATTCCAGCGACAGCACGGCATACCAACGCTCCAGTGTCCGTCGCCATCTTCTGCTGGCTCGCCGCACAAGTAACAGTAGCCCACGCCACACTTTGGGCACGTCATATGGTTGCAACCGTCGTAAAGAGCCCTGAATGTCCCGCACGTTGGACATTTTTGAACGTCAACGCCAAGCTTCTGACCGCTGGCCTCGAGTTCGGTTGGGACTTCTTTGCAAATGTGCTGTTCGTTCAACGTAGGCATACCTTCTCCGCAAGCGGCGCAGACTTTGCCTTGACAACTACAGCATGACGCAGGCTGTGCCTCGAGCACAGCAGGACGAGCGGCGATGACCGCGTTGCATGTTTCGATGTCCTCTTGCTTGGCTGCATCGATCTGATCCGCGCTCAGAGCGATGAGCTCTTTTCCAAGAGCCCCCTTGGGCGGCGCCTTAAGTGCCAGAATCTTGTGGGAGCACCGCACCGGATTAGAGACATTCTCCTGAGACTCGTAGCGACGATACCGAGTCGTAAACTCCCGACCGAGGAATGGTTCGAAGTCCTCGATCTTGAAGTACTTTGGAACCGGGAACTCTCCATCCTTCTCAAGTGCGTGTCTGTACCGTGGAAGAATTCGGTCGTTGACACACTCCCAGCAGTACCAGGCTTCGCTTTCCCTTGCGAAGTATGCAGTCGAGGCGAAGGTCTCATCGCCACAGCTGTTGCAGGTCATCATGGTGTCCATTTTCGATGCTGGAATACTGGCTCAGATGGTGTTTGGCGTAAAGACAGGTTTGCGAGAGAAGGTGGTGACCAGTGTCGACGGGAGAGTGTTGTGCAAGTGTTGAGACAGGAATCGGGATTGTGTTGTTGCATGTCGTGCTGTGAAGCGCGGCGGTAGGTGACACGCACGTGACAGCCCAAGTGGTGAGTGAATGCCATCCTTGGCACCGCCAGCTTTCTCATACTCAATCTTTCACTGATACATAGATAGCTGCTGCTCGTGTAGAAGACTTGTACTGCATAACTGAAGTGTCTCTTCTCACATGTAAAACGTTGGCTTCAATAGGTATAGGCTGTGATTTGAACCCCAGGTAGGGTGCTGGATGTAACAACACGGCAGGAAGATCGGGTGACACTGACTTGATATGGTAACCCTGCCTTTAACCCATATCGCTGCTGCGCTCATAGTGATGCATTTTGAAGGCAAGCTGAAGTGTGGAGCGACTGAGAAGGAGGTAGGGATGCCTATATACGAATCAGCGTGCTTCATACCTTGTTTACGCAGAGACTAACATTTCCCTCTCAGTGCCATTGAACAAAGAAAAGGGCAACGGGCTGGGACATCAAAAGCTTTGCAGTCTTTGTCTACCTAGGTCGACTGTGACCGTATATGAAGCGACAGCTCCAATGCTGCAGGCAGCAACCGACGAGCGGGCCCCATCTCCCAAGTGCTCTGAAGAGCTGAGGCGGATGCACGTACCATTTTATCTGTATCTAATTCGTAGACTGTCGTTAATCCCAGCCGTGCCCCACTTCCTCGTTTTGCCAGCTGTTCACGCCTTGTATTGTATGCGGCAGGTTCCACGAATGATCCAGGGATGTCTGAGCGGCGAGCGTATCGTCAGGCTGTACTTGCACCTCGTCGCCGTCAGCTAGGCCGAGCTGGTAGAGCGATGGAAGAGGTCCGCTGTAGTCAATATCGAGGCGATCGGCCGCTTCCTCTGCCTCTCTGTAGCGGCGTAGTGATAGTCTCAGATCCGCAAGGTCCTCCGCACGCTCTTCCGAAAGCTCTCCGTTGAGGAGTGCCTGGTTCTCGCGCCTCAAGATCTCCTCGATAGCCTTTTGAATGACCAAGCGTATAATCCAGTCGTGCTGCTCGAAGAACGTACGAATCTCTGCAAAGACGAAGGCAAGATCGAAGATTCGGTCTGGTGCCATGTCGTCATACACTTCGTCATGCACTGCCGCATTGATTTGGGATGGCTCCACGAATGTGTCGTCAAAGGAAATTTGGTATAAGACATCTCGAGGAAGCAATGTAGTCCAGGCGGGAACCTCCACGACGCCCACGGATAATATCTCCGTAAGGAACCGATGGAACATTTCTGCCTCCATCTCAAGTGCCCTGTAGACGCCAAGCAAGTCCTGGCCCTGTAAGTCAAGAGATACCACCGCTTGAAGCGCATGCATAGCCTCATCGTGAAGCGCACGCTCGTCATCGTCCCCAGCTTCTGCTAGGTCGGCATCTCGAGCAGCGTCCCATCGAGCGTTGTCGTCCTCTGGATGCCCATAGCGGCTGCACGGCTTGCCTTCTGCCCAGTGCTCACCGTTTCCCGTCGCCGTCTCTCCACAGAGATAGCCTGAAACAGCAAAGGGTAGGATGTCAGCATGGCATTCATATATCAAGTGACTTCCAAACGCCAATTACTTACAGTAGTTGGTTGAACAGCAGGGGCAGACCATGTGGTTACATCCATCCCAGAGGCCACGGATGTCGCCACATCGTGGACAGCGCTGGATGTCCTTTCCGAGCTTCTGCCCACTCGCTTCCAGCTCACTGACGATGTGGCACTCGTGATCAGTAGACTCCGTAAGGTCCTTGCCGCATCTGCCACATAGGCTCCCCAGGCAACGATAGCACTTCTGCAGCTCTCGCGAGTCCTTGCGCTCGTTGACCACAGCGTTGCAAGGCCCCACGGTCTTCGGATCGGCTTTCCCCACTTGAGAAACAGTAAGCGCAATGAGAGTGGCCCCCTTCAGTCCTCTCACTGGCTCCTTGTCGAGGGAAATCATGTGTGGACATCGTACTGGATCCTTGACTGTGCTCTCCCATTCGCAACGTGCATAGCGCGATGCAAGCTGCTCGCATAAGAAGTCGCGGAAGTCCTCAAGCTTCAGGTAGCTTGGGACAGGAAATGCGTTGATTTTCTCGAGGGCCTCCTCGAATCGGGGAACTATGCGGCTGTTGATGCAGTCGAGGCAGAACCATGACCCGCTGCTAACACCCTGGTGAGCGCGTGCCCTGTCTGTGTCATCGCCGCAGCTGATGCAGGTGATGATCCCGGACATGGTGGCGTTCTTTTGTAGATTCTGTGTTATGTGCGTGCAAGGTCGAGGTTCGATTCTCAGCAGATGGATTCGAATGCGGTAGAGGTGTATTGAGCAGAACCCAATGCCGCGAATTGAAGGAGCGAATGCGAAGGGGGCGCCGCTGCGATAGATCAATGCGCAATGTTGTCAGTGGAAGAATGTATGTCAGTGGATGTTCGCAGGAGCGAATGTGGAGTTGTAGCGTCCCGCGCTAGTGACGCGCTAGTGGAGGCACTAGTGGATTGAGTGAATGTTGGCACGCATATGGCAAATTCTGTCACATGCACGCATATGAAGCCTGCCTTCAGGTCTTGACCGGTGACGCATAGCACATGCACACCATGTATAACAACGACGGAGTGGTATATACAAAGTTAAGTCAGTACTCGTTAGAAGAAGAAAAAATCCAAGTGCTGAGCTTACCGGTGTCATATAGATGCTCGTTCGATCCACGCTTGTTAATGTCTCAATTGGCGCTAATGTCTTATAGTGAGTACTTGCCTGAGCCCAGATATGCCTGGCACCCTACACAAACAACAATAGCAAAACTGTCGCCGTGCTCCGTCCATGAGGCTGGCTGTTGTGAATCCTTTGGATTGCTCTGATACGTATTCTTTGGCACATAAGCCCCTCTCGTCCCCCTTCGAGACTCCAATACAAGAGAGGATGGCGTGACTCTCCCAGGTCCAGCTCAGCTCAGATCTTGTCTTCGACGGATTCCATTTCTGCTTTTGAACCGCCATGGCTGTTCTATCACCCTGCGCCGGACGCCATGCTTCTTTTCACCTTGTATTCTCAAATGTCGTGGATACATCATCAACCTCGATGTGAGTCCGCTCATACAACCATCTCTCCAATCTTGCTGAGCCCCTTGAGGGACCCCAGGCTAAGCGCCAATCCTTGAGACCTGCTTCGTATCCGCATGAATCCAGTGACTGGTCCGTTCTCGCCCTCTTTCTCGACGCTCAGATTGGCCAGGGCGTCCTCGCCTACAAAGTGTTAGTAATGTCTGTTAAAAAGCACAGCAATACTTGAACTTACCAAACACGCTCCTGGCGTAAAGATTAGCGCTCAGGAACTGGCATTCACCCTCTAAGCTGGCCTCCGGGGTCAAGCAGCTCATGTTCGTAGTCCTCATTAACCGTTGCAGGAAGTCACGTAGACCCGTACCCTCCGGCATCTTCGTGTTAATGTTGACCTTGTTCTCCCACTCGAACTCAGTCCACATCGTTCTGAACTGTGTTTCTGTGCAATGTGCGGGCTGAATGTAATCCATGATATCTACGTGGACGTCATTCAAGATAACGACGTGAGACTCTGTTGACGATGCGCCGTCGTAGACGACGTTGCCGAAAATGACGCCAGTGTCTGTTGATGAAACCTTAATAGTGGCTTGCACATTGAGGAAGTCCAGAGCCGGGAGATTCTGCGTTGTAGGCCTTTCGACGACCTTGAGGTCACCTAGAGTTGCGAACTCGACCGACATGTTTTGCAGTGTTTCTCTGGTTTGGTTGACGAGAAGCACGTCGAGGATGATGTCGAATTGGTGGACCTGCACGTATGCCTCAGCATACACAGGATCTGAGAAGCCAGTGAGTTGGACGACCCGGCTGAGTTTGGAGGTGAGATCCTCGGTCGTTGCATCGCCGCCAGTCGCCTTCTCAAGGTCAACCTCTGCTTCATCAGCACCGTCGTTGTTCTTCTTGCTGAGTTGCCTAATGGAGACCACGTCGTCAACTTGGATTGCGTTCTTGGCTTGGAGCAGCGCCTCCTTAGCAGCACGTTTCTTCTCCTCGACCTGCACCATATCCCTGAAAGCCGACCTTGTGTCGTCCAGGAAGGCAACTTCAAGGTCCTTCTTCTGCTGGAACTCGGCCAGAGCACGCACACATGCCATAATACGATCAACGGAGTCCTCGTCAATAGGAGCCTTCACGAACTGAGACTGCCCAGCTCGAATGATGGAGATCATGATGAGCATAGCTTCAGCGCGAAGGGCATTCGTCCTGGCAGCATCCTCGGAGATCTCTGAGAAGCGCATGACGAGCTTGGTGAGAGTCGATGAAAGGACGGTGGCAAGGAAATAGTCGCCATCGAGAATCAATTGTCTCAACGGTGGTTTCTGCGCTGCTTTGACGGCGTCCAGCTTCGCCTTGGCAGAGGCTTGACTGGTGAGCGCACTTTCGGTGGCATAAGTCCCGTCCGCCAGAACCTTTCGTGAGCCAGATGGAGCAGATGGCTTTGCATGTCCATTGACTTGGTCGTTGAGCTCGGGCTCGCCATCGGGCTGCTCTTCCAACAAGCGCGCCTCGGACGCAACGATTGGTATCTCGCCCAGGCTGGCCCGAATGCGTTTCCAAGCTTCCTTGATGTCGTTCTGCTCTAGCGAGTATTCGCCAATAATCCAGAGACTGCCTCGGTAGACTTTGCCGGCACGAACCTCGCTAAGTGTTGAGACCAATCGTTCGACGATCGAGCTACGCATCTTCGGGAAACGCTCGACGACCTCCTTGACGAAGGAGATGACATCCACAGCAGAAGCATTGTTGAAGTCTGAGATGAAATCCATAAGAAGGCCAACCACGCTCTGCGCGATCTCGGAGAACTTGATCGCGCACTGATGGATCGAGTGAATCAGGAGGGATCTGTACTCGTTGTTCTTCTCGTACTGTTCGTCCACAGTCTTTGAGAGCTCCTTCTTGAGCAGCATGACGACTTCCTCGACATTCTTGCTCGATACCATCTCCATTGCAAGCTCAAGGGCTTTTCTCCGCACGTCCAGGTCTGGACTTGAGAGAACGCGCAGAATCTCCATGGTGAGATCATCCAGAATGCCCTCGTTTGCCTTTCTAAGCGTGTTGACCTTCTCTAGCACGATGAGCTTGACATTGTTGTCTGACTCCTTGATCGCAAGATCAATGAACTTGGCAGCCGCCGCTTTCACTGCCACTGGATTGCTTGTAAGCGCAGTCAACGATGATGCTGCTTCGTATACTACTGTTGAGTCTTTGGCCTCCAGTAAGTCGAAAATGAGCCTGAGATATCGTGACTTGTTCTCGGGGTTCGAGATGGCATCCTTGCGAATGAACTCTAGCTCGACGAGCTGCAGCAATTCGCTTGCGTTGGGGATACCCTCGAACACGCCGCTCAGGTATTCCAATGCCTTCTCGTGGCTGATGCTCAAAAGTGCGGCGAATGCGTTCCTCTTGCAGGTGTTGTCGCTTTCTGATTCGAGGAAGTTCTGGATGAGCTCAGGCGCATCTGGCATCAAAGCTTCGGAGTGTTGGAAGATGGACGCAATGGCGAAGACCGCATTTTTACGAACGTAGGAGTGTCTGTGCTCGAGGCATGCGCGGGCGGGAGCGAGGAGAGGTTCGATGAGTTCGGGCTCGCGCAATTTGCAGAGGAAACGTAGGGTGTTGCCGCGGATGTATTCGTTGGGATGTTGGAGGTCCATTCGAATGCCATTGCTGCTTGCAATCAGTATCCACCACCCACGCATATGAGATTGAGAAGTCCTACCAAACCAAAATCATCTCCTGCTTGAGTTTGCCCTGGTTGTCCAACTTGGGGCATATTTCGTAGTAAAGGTATAGCAGCTTCTTCAGCGGCTTGCTCTTGCTCGGCATTACGAATCGAATGATGTGCATGAGGATCCCAGGCATAGGGTCGCCGTTGAGCATTATGCCCAGAATGCGCTTCATGGTCTCTTGCTTGGTCTCATCGTTGCCCTTTTCCAATTGGTTCTTCAAGTCTTGCTGTGAAGGTTGATCCGCGGTATTGTCGAGGTGCACCAGACTGTATGACTGCTCCAGAAAGGTCGCCATGATGGGCAAGCCTGACGATTGTGATCGAAGGGTGTCAGTGTTCAGGCGAGTCGTCCTCGCGGGCAGTGGTTATTGAGAGCCAGCCCACTCCGCCTTTCCCTAGCTCCTGACACGTGGAAATGCTGGCCGTGCAGCAGATGCGTTAAACTGAAGAGGGGCGCAATGGGAGATTGAGGGCGGCGCGGAGAAGGAGAAGGTGAAGAGAGGCGTTGCGGCGGTGGGGGTTGTTGATGTTGATTCGTGTCTGGAATTATGCTGTTCTCCTGTGCTGCTGCTGCTGCTGTCAACGTGGTCAGACCCTCTCCGCGAACCTGTGCCAAGAACGACTTCCTCCGCCCGCCGACATCTGATCGCAGCCCTACCAAGCGACCAACGCCTCGCGACTTCGACTCTCCTGTCGTGAAAGAATACATCAACATGCCTGAGTCCGCCGCAGACCCATTCTACGTCCGATACTAGTAAGTGCATAGCCTCAAGCACACTGCATACCAATTACTCTTTGCACCTGTCTCGCCTCAAAACTTTATTCTCGCCTGCAAACCTCACTGAGGGCTCTGTGAGATCTCTGTCAGGAGCAGCAGTTGACATGTGAACAGCTCGGGTCACTCAGGCCGATTCGGACACGAGTTTTTGGGTGCGTTGAGCGGCTTTTGAGTATCAAGAGCCACATCTGACTAGCTATCAGAATTCGACTTTCGAGTAGTTGGCGATGGACGGTCCGCGATTGCACGATATGCCAACAACTCGAATTACAGAAATGACAGCCTGATCCGCAAAGAGAGTACGAAGTCCCTGCTTTACGAGCCATTGGCGTGGACGAGAAGTTACTGACAAATCACAGTGTGCGTGAGTACGCTCATGGTCGACGAGATCAAGCGCATTATCAAGGACAGCGAGATCATGAAGTACAGTGCAATCCTTGATATTCATTATTAGAGATGAGTTGCTGACATTGAGGAAAGGGAAGACGATACCAAGTGGCCAACCAAGAACAAGGACGGCAGACAGGAGCTGGAGATACGACTGGGAGGCGAGCACATTTCATTCGAGGCAAGCAGACAGGCATCCTTTCTGCAAGGCTAGGCTAACAACTTTCTCGGTGAACAGACCGCCAAGATCGGCTCTTTGGTGGATGTCAACGAGTCTGAGGATCCAGAAGGCCTTCGAGTCTTCTACTACCTGGTGCAAGATCTCAAGGCTCTGGTCTTCTCCTTGATTTCATTGCACTTCAAGGTCTGTTTACACGACGAATCGCGGGTCACTTGAAAGTTTGCTAAGAGCGTGCAGATCAAGCCAATCTAGACATGGGGTGGTATACACACGAAACAAGCGCGGCGTTTCGGCGCAGATGGAGATGAGATGGCTTCAACGATACCCACGAGACATTCGGTCAGCATATATCAGGCCGATGCGAGACATTTTCGGCAAGCGAACTCTGAGGCAGTTCGAAGAATATTTGCCAAGAAACAGAAGGGCACGTGGTTGGCCAGGGTCCGATGCAGCGATGGCGCTACTCCAGTTTTGCTGGAGCCAAATGCCTTTCAACCGCTGCCCTCGACGTCAGACCATCTTCATGCACTCCAAACAACAACAGCAGAACCATTGACGAACATCTCACAACTTTGTCAATTTCCGGCGCGAGGTTCCCTTCATTGTGTGTATACTTCGTGCTTGGCTTGTACATGTAATGTCCTTTTAATTCCACCTTCGTCGCCACAACAGCCTGTCGCAAGCGTCACGCGAGTCAACGCAATATGCCGAACGTCACGCCGAGTGAGGAAATTGTCAGCGCGCCTACCCCGATACCGATAGATGGCGACGTGAGAAACGGCTTCGTTGGGTGTCCGCCGGAGGAAGGCAGAGGACACCACGCATCGAGGCAAGAACAGCTGGAGACACCCCGCGAGACTCCTGAGCGCGCAGAAGAACCCAGGGACGGAGCCATAATAGTGCAAGGGCCTGTCATTGAAAGAGCAGCGCAATCTGGTGCAACAGATCCTATACCAGCGCCGGAACAGCAAGCGAAGATAGAACACGTTGATGATGCTGGCATACCGATCGACCCAGCGAGTCCTGTGGTCGGCTCTCCCGATGCGCAAGCAAGTGACAGTGATGCGCGCCTAGCGCACTCGATGTCCTCAGCAGCAATATCTCCGGACGTTCATATGGCGCCGCCGCCGCCGCAGTATCTGCACTTTCCAGAGCTCGAAAGGGACCGTGTCAGCTCTCCCAATTCGACCACATCCTTCCTGCGACCTGGGAGTAAATTCAGAGGAACACAGCAGTCGGACAGACAAGTGTACGATGTGCAAGTGGAGCTGAAGGATGTGAATATGGCAGAATCGTTCCTCTGTGGATACTTGCGCATACAGGGTAGGCATACTAGAAGTGATCATCGCCCGACTCATACTAACTCGAATGTGCTCTTCAGGCCTAACCGATGACCATCCGACCCTAACAACTTTCTTTGAAGGCGAAATCATTGGTCCGAAGTATCTATTCAAGACGCAACATGCTTCCTGGGGCAGTTCAGAGAAGGTCGACCTTCAACACTGGGCTCGCTTCCCTGCCTGGCGGCCGCTCGCGAAATCCGCCAAAGCGTCCGCGAACTTTACGCTCAAGAACTACCAGCAGCGAGAGCATCTGTTCATGAGGTGGAAAGAGTACTTTCTGGTTCCCGATCATCGCGTGAAAACCATAACAGGGGCAAGCTTTGAGGGGTTCTACTACATCTGCTTCAACCAGTGCAGTGGGAGTGTGAGCGGAATATACTTCCATGCTAAGAGCGAGAAATACCAGCAGTTGGAGCTGAGACACGTTGAGGACAGAGGATGCGTGCCGGCCATGGAGTTCCGATGATGCGGTACAATGCCGAGGGAGGAACGCAAGACGCGCAGAGAAAACAGCAGCAGGCGCCAACAGGCGCTGGGGGTAGGCGACACGATCTTTTGAGGACATTCTTGATAGCGTTCGGGCGTTTTCGTTGGCATGGATGGGCTTTCCCGGCGCAGCAGAGACAGCATGCGCATATGGGAGGGAAGGAATGGGAAGGGAGTGCTGGAGTCACTCTCCACCGCGGACGCTCGGTATACAGCGCCGGATTGTACATGCTCAATTGACAATGAATCGACTTCTTACTTTTACCGTCGTCAGCTGAAACACTCCGAGAGGGGAGTTGTTTGGTAGCTTTGGGAGTCCGCTCCTCAGCTGCGCTTGTTCTTGCACCTGGAGTCCCTGCATACATCTCGACGTGCCTGCATAAGGCACAACCTGTATGGCGAGCCCGATAGAGGACGCGGCATTGTTTCGTTGGCACTCGGCTCCTTCTCATCCCAAGTTCCTGAAGGCACATGAAAGTCCGCTGGCTTCTCGGATCGCGCCATCCGAAAGCTTCCGGCCGCTGCAAAAAGCTTGACCGAGAGCTTCGCACCTCACCTCTTTCTCGCGCCCTCGCAAACTTCGACATGGCTGCGATACGAACCATACCTGACGCATCTCTTTCGTGTCATCTTGCAATTTTTCAGCAGGCCGACTTGATTTATGAGACGGCTGCGACTCCGTTCACCTCCGACAGCGAGGCGGACGCGCAATCTTCGGATTGGCTAATGGGAACTCCAGCCATGACCTCAAGTTGCTCAACCAGAGTGGAGCGGACTGACGACGACTACAAATCACGTGTTGTGGCTGTGAGAGACGTCGGTGAATGAGAGCTGGAGGCTCAGGGGATCGTCAATGCTTCTTGACAGTGACTGCTTTCCTTCGGTCATCCTCGACTCTCTGCGAAGAGGCATTCGCTGACGGCGCGAACTCGGAAGTTTGCTTCTCTACTCGCACTGTTCAATGACGGCACCAGGAACAGGCAATGATTTCCAGTGGAAACCATACGAAGTACGAACCTGACGAACAACAACGAGACGGCCCTCCGAAATGCGCGTCTCACGGCAAGCTTTGGGATAAGAAAGAAGCAGCAAGACGAAGCTTGCCTAGCTTGACATTGCAGATACGGCTCACTCTCACGCCACTGTTTACTACCGTATCGACCGGCGGCCTTTGTCGACGTGGCTCACATGTTTACGCACACAGTCCTGGCTGGGAACAGGCTGTTTCCGTACCCGGTCTCGCGGTGTGTCCTCGTGCGAGGTGAAACACTGGCCTCGATTCGATCTGCTTTCTAAGTTGTGGAGTGACCGACAATTGAACATGGCCGCTTCGCACTGGCCGCGTAAGGCTCTCTTCCTCCACATGGTACCTGACGATCTCTCTTTGGCATGGCTCCGGCATCACGTTCTATGCTTAATCCACATTACCGACTGCGGCAACTCCTGGCCTCTGCGAACCCTTCCGTCGCCTGCCTATAGGTAGTTGGGCGAAAATGGACTCTTGCACCATGGAAGAAGTGGCTTACTGTGGGTCGACACCGTTTGCTCTGCCCTCACTGCCTCTTAATTTTGGAAGTCGGGTGGGCCATTCGACCAGGCCTCTTTCAAGGCTTTCACGATCACGGACACACGTAGAATGGCGTAGGCCTTTGGGTACGTATATGAGATCTCACTCCCATCTCAGACCTCTCTCTATCCCTTCTTAGGACGACTCTTTCCTCTTACCACTTCAAAGCCATTCTCTTGTCTCTCGTTCAATCAGTTAGTTGTTTAATACTTTCGTTATGAAATACGCCTACAGCGCGGCAGCTTTTGCTGCTGCCGCTAACGCAGCGGCCGTCCGACGAGGAATGGACCAATGCTGCTTTCAGATCACCGCCTCTGGTGGCGCCGTCAACGGCGTGATGGGCCAATACCAGGACGGTCAGAACAGAATTAACGGTAGCTACGCACCAGCTACCTACTGCTACAACAACGGCGGCATCACCGACGCCAACGGACGTGGCTGCGTTGTCACATACACCAACGACGCAACACATCAATTCCAGTGTGACGAAGGCCGACCTCCGACTTACGGCTTCTCGATCGCACAGAACGGAACGATCGCATACCAGGGCAACGACCAATTCTACGCCTGCCCCTACATCACCGAGTACAATGTCTACACATCTTGGTTGAAGGATCAGGACAAGTGTGTGCCAGTCAAGCTCAGCACGAACGGCACTTGCGGCGCATCTTACCCAACTGGAGGCTTCAGCACCGGCATCGCCTCCGCTGGCACTGGTGTCCCTCAATCTGCTCCCGGCTACTCTGCTCCTCCTTACCCATCGTCTTCCGCGCCAGCTCAGAGCGTACCTGGCTATGGTTCCGGTTCGACTGCTGTTGTCCAAAGCTCTTACGGCACTGGCGCTCAGACTTCGCCTTACGGTGCGCAGAGCACTCCTGTCGTCCCCGGATATGGTTCTCAGAGCGTTTCCGTTGCGACTGGCAACTCGGCACCTGGATACTCGCAAGCCTCTACTCCGGCTGTGAGCGTTCCAGCTAGCTCTGTTGAGACCGGCGCCACGGCACCTGGCTACTCTCAGGCTTCCACACCTGCTGTCAGCGTCCCAGCCTCTTCCGTTGAGACTGGCGCCACAGTCCCAGGCTACGGTGGAGGCTCTGAGACCGCCTCAGCTTCATCTGCAAGCCAAAGCATCCCAACATACGGTGTCTCTTCTGAGGTCTCTGTCCCAGCTAGCTCGGTCGAGACTGGTGCTACGGTCCCATCGTACGGTTCGCCATCTTCGCAAGCCTCTGTGCCTCAGTACAGCACTACTATTGAGACTTCGCAGAGCGTTGGAACAGAGACTGTCCCGGCTGCTTCGACGCCTGCTGTCAGCACTCCGGTGGAGAGCTCACCTGTTGAGTCTACTTCTGTTCAGCAGTCTGTTCCGGGTTACGGTGCTAGCACTCCAGCTGTGTCCTCCGCCAGCACTCCTGTGGAAAGCTCTCCAGTCGAATCTACATCTGTCCAGCAGTCGGTCCCTGGGTATGGTGCCAGCACTCCGGTTGAGTCTTCTCCGGTTGAGTCAACCTCCGTCAGCCAGTCTGTCCCAGGCTATGCCCCAGGAACCACAGCACCAGCTGCCAGCACTCCAATTGAGTCTTCACCAGTTGAGTCCTCAACCCCAGCTGCGTCTGTCCCATCGTACGGAACCTCCAGCCAGGGTGTGCCGCCAGAGGTCACTGTCACTATTGAGACTACCGTCTTGACGAGCAACTGCCCAACTACCTACACCTCTGTGACCGAGGGAACAACCGTCACCAGCGTTGGCACGACTCAGTCTGTCATCACTTCTGTTGGCACTACCAGCATTCCTCAGGTCCCTGGCTATGGTGGATCGACCAGCGAGCAGACTGTCCCTGCGACCAGCGCTGAGACTTCGCCAATTCAGAGCACTCCTGTCCCTTCGGTTCCTGCCTCCAGCGAGTCTACTCCGATTGAGAGCGCTACGACCTCTGCTCCTCAGGTCCCGGGCTATGGTGGATCGACTTCGCAGTCTGTGAGCACACCTGTTGAGTCTGCTACCACTTCCGCTCCTCAGGTCCCGGGATACGGTGGCTCAACATCCGCATCGGTCAGCTCACCAGCCCCATCAGCCCCAGCCTCCTCTAGCGAGTCTACTCCTGTCGAAAGCGCTACCACCTCAGTTCCTCAGGTTTCCGGATACGGTGGCTCGACATCTGAGTCTGTGAGCACCCCAGCGACTTCACCAGTCCAGAGCGAGACGACACCGGTTGAGAGCGCTACTACTTCCGAGTCGGTCAGCGTCCCAGTGACTTCGCCAGTGCAAAGCAGCCCAGTCTCTTCCGCACCAACAGAGTCCACCACTTGCACCGAGTCTGAGAGCGTCTCCACTCCTGTGACCTCGTCCACTCCATCGGCCCCAGTCTCAGTCCCAGCAACCTCCGAGTCCACGACCTGCACCGAAGAGACGACACCAGCCACCAGCGCGCCAACCACAGTGACAACCTCCTGGTCCGTCCCATCAGCCAACTCCTCTGTTCCAGCCCCAACTGGCACCGCGCCAACAACCTCTTCCACCCCATACTCCCCAGCCTCCACCTCTTCCTCAAGCAGCCCATCCGGCAACGCACCCCCAGGCTACGGTGGCAGCACCACCTCCGCCCCCGCCTCTTCCGCAACCCCCTCAAGCGGAACCCCAGCATCCTCCACTTCCGCTTCCGCCTGCCAAACCTCCCTCTCAGGCGCTTACCAGACCCCTCACCTCATCACCTGGATCGCGAAGGAATACCCCGACACCTCTTACGGAAGCAAGTACAACGCCTCCATCAACGAGGACTGCTCCACAATCATGAACTTCGACATCCCTCAATCCTACGAGGGTAAGACTTGCAGTGTAGTTTTCCTTTTCCCCAAGGCTGAGGATCTTGAGACTTCCGCTTGGTCATGGAATAATGAGGGAAGCATTGAGTTTGATTCTCTCCAGAGTGCGGCGTCTGAGTCCACGACTTACAACAATGCACCGGCGGTTAATGGTACGTTGAACACGATCGCTATTGAGGCCGGGAATAGCTATGTTGTTTCTACGGGTGCTTGCCAGGCTGGTACGACGCAAAGCATCGAGCTTTCTAGCGTTAACGGACTTGGGTTGGAGTTCTTTGAGGATTGGAACCCGAGCTCGCTTGGGTTGTACATCACCGCTTGTTAAGGGTGAGATGTGATGGACGGATGGATGCATGGGAATCGGCTGGCTGATTCGAAAGTCGTTGATATATCCCGTTTTGCCTGACCGGCATATTTTCTTTGCCAACTGATTGATAGAAAAGCCTCGTTGATGAACCTCGAGAGCGCAACAAGCAGCAAAGCACAAACGCACATGTATATAGACTAGCTCTTTTCGTCTCGCATTCGTGTGGCGATGGGGAATGGTAATGTCTATTGGAACATCGCCAGAATATCAAAAGTGAAGCAAAGCTGAAGTATGCTCTTATATTTGCAAATGACCCTTTGTGAGTATTTCCAAAGCGAGCCATCTAGCGAAACGATGTCTTCCCGCTCGGATGATATGACGGTCATGTTGACAACTGTGAGCGAAGACGCATTACGGGCTGTATTGTGAGAGGTGCTTTCGATTGCATCCCGACCCGGGCGGGTAAAGTTTGGAGCGGAAAGTTGAAGTTGAAGTCGTAACAAGTCGGTAGCATTCGTCAAAATCTATTTTGCTGCATTCGACATGAGCTTCGCGTCGCTTTTCGTGTTCTCTTCGATAAGTCTGTGTCTATACTACATGCTTGACCTGTACATCGCAGGTTAGCCCAGGGCACCTCTATTAAACGAGGGTCGGCCGGGGTCCTTGACCTCGAAGAATCGCTTCAGCCACCTGCAAATGAAAACATAGTCAGCGTACGTTTCAGTGATCGGATAGCTTGCAGTCTTAAATCTTACCAGACTTGGAACACTCCCTCGCCGATAAGTACGCCGAGCTGGAAGATGGACCACCACTTGACCCGCGCGTTGGTGCTCTCTGCTGTGTTGCGGTGAGTGCGCTCACGGACGACGATGTAACCTTGCTCATCCTTGACTTGAGCGATCAACTCAGACATGGAGCGGACTGCGTGGAGTCAGTATCCCAGCGTTCCTCCCATAGACGCTCAATTATCTATTACGCACCTTCCTTCTCCAACGGATCTTGAGGCGCTTCGCTTTCCGGTACGTATACTATTCCGTGCACGTTGAAGCTGACTTCTTTTGTATTCGCGGACCAGTTCTCGTTGCTGAAGCAGTAGGTGTATCTTCCATCCTCTTGTGCCTCGAAGGAATGGTCGCCGGCGCTAACTGACTTCTCGTTCCTCTCGTATGCTCCTGATGGCTTTTGTACCTGTGCATCGTACATCAGCCAGTCGTCCTATTGATCCGCTCTCGCTCTTTCAATGTCTCCCCAAGATGCTCTCATCCTCGCAGGCCATTCTTCCAACTCTTCAAGTGTAATTATGCACGCACCCAGAAGTCGATGTCCAAGTTTCCACTACCGCCGAATTCTCTGTCGCCCACTTGGAATGTCACGGTCATGCGGTCGTCCTTGTGCAGATTCTCGTGGAAGCACTCCCGGGAGTGTGCCCGCAGTTGAATGTTGTGCGCATTGCTGAGGGCGAAGAAGGACAGCAAGGTCAAGAGGAAGCCGAAGAGAAGCGCCATATTGGCGATGAGTGAAGATCGATCAATGGAAAGAAAGTCGTGAGGCCGTCAGATCGTGAGAAGCTGTTCTCGTCGTGTCTTCTGGGAAACGTGTGCACGCGAGCCTGGACCCTGCGTCGCGAACAGGGGTACAGCTGGCGTCTTGGCAGAGTGTGAAAGTTGACTTCACCTCCGCCTTTCACGCTCCCCTTCACATGCCGCCCATGCATGGGTCAGAGCCTAGACTGGACGCGGATAGCTTGCATGCGCAATAGTAAGAGTGAAGTGGTCTGATTGCGCTTTTCCATTAGACAGATTGAGACATCACGACCGAAAACGACAACGACGATGAACGACGAGCACCGTACGAACCAACGATGAGCACGAAGCGTAGGAACGAGAACGAACTCAGGCCTTTCCACGATATGCGAAGCAACGCGCAGAAAGAAGTCAGAGGGAAAGACGTTGGACAAAAATAATCGCGCTTGATCTCAAGCTTGAACATACGCTCTTGCTTGAAGGAGGCGCACTTCATACTGGCGATGATGTACAAAAACCTGGCGGGGCTGTATGGAATATGCTTGAGTACCGTCAAAAGTGCATGTTGTGATGCTCAGTCGCTTGTCGAGCTTGATGTTGCGACGACGTTACACTGCTGCTGGCAGTTCGCCGCAACTCTGCTTACTCGCCGCAGATCCCCCGAAAGCAGGCTATAAAGCTCACCAACACTTCAGAGCCCTTAACAATCCGGCCTATAAGGACAGCGCATTGCTGAGAAGACAACGTCCTCCGTATCTCAAATTAGTCCTGCGAAACGAGTGCCGAGTGCAATGCGAATGTGCGCGTCCGTTCTTCTTCTGAAGTGCCGATCATCCACGAATATTACTGTTACGGTCGGATTGTTTTTTGTTTTTTGCTCCCGTCTAAGGTAAGGGTTCGAGCCTGCGTTGCGGATGGGAACGACCTTGCTTTTTGTCATTCGAGAACGGGATTTCTACCGTTAGCAATCAACAGGAAACTCGAGGCAGCTCGCGAGCAGTAAGTCTATTCAAGTTTGAAGTTCATTGTGTCTTCATTGAAGCATTGGGTTTCTCTAGCGCATTGTCTTTCTGCCACGAGCCGCATTCCTGACTTTTGCATGTGAGGAGGACTTGGCCCAGCCACCCTCGAAGTGAAGCTTCATCTTGAGGTCTTTCTGCGCCCACTGACGACCACTTCACGCAAACATCGCCAATATGGGACGTCTAGCAACTTACATCGCCGCCGAGGCAACCAACGCTGATAATCTACCACCATCGACGAATCTTCCAAGAGTCTCTGTCATCGACGCGCTGCTTCCGCGAAATGTCACTCCTTCGAGATTGAGAAATGTATGTTCAATTCCTCACTTTGCCTCTTCACTCGCGCCCGTCAAATGCGCACCTTACCTTTGCTGCCTACTTGCGATGCCAATACTCATTGATACCCCCGACAACATGACACACCTCATAGCCACGGACACCATTACAGAAACATCTTCAATCGCATCGAGTCTGCAACACTCGCTTGTCACACCTACCCCAATTCCAACCACAGCTTTGCCTTTGGCTGCCACTCGCCATCCCTGCATCCGCCATGCTGCAGCTCTTCCCGTTTCGCGCAATTGCGCGCCCAAAGATGTTGATCGTGGATTCTGACACTGGCAAGCCTCTAGGATCCGAGAACAATGCAAGCGCTTCAGTGTCTGTCGCCGGTGACAGCGAGATCAAGCGCGACTCGAAAGGCCGAATGGTGGTAGTCCGTCACAAGGGCAAGTCCTCCAGCAACGTCGGCGAGCTCGAGAGGCCCGAGAAAGTCACTACCAAGGACGTGAAGAAGAACAAGGGAGGCAATGGCAATGGCAAAAACAAGAAGGCTGATGCTGCGGACGAGGGAGAGAAGAAGGAGGGCGAGTTCACGGCCGAGGAAGATGAGAAGTTGAAAGAGCTCAAAGCGCTCACTGGCAAAGAGCAGAAGACCTGGGTCCAAATCGCGGAGGAGATGGGCCGGCCAAAACACGAACTCCAAGCACGCTACAAGGAAATCAATGCGAACGGAGGCGGAGGTCAAGCGAACAAGAACGACAACAAGGGCGGAGAAGGCAAGGGCAAAGGCGGGAAAGACAACAAGGGCGGCGACGGCGGAAACCAAAACAACAACCAGAAGAAGAAAGGCGGCGACAACAATCAGAGCAATAACCAAAACCAGAAGGGCAACGACAAAGGCAAAGGCAACCACGCCCCCGGCGAGAAGAAATTCGAATTCACCGAAGAAGACGACAAGGAACTCAAGGAACAAATGGCCGCTGGCAGCAACTGGAAGATCATCGCCAAAGCCCTCAAGAAACCCCAGGATGCGTGCAAGAAGCGTTGGGAGGAGATTGGTGGAGACTCTGCCGAGGACAAGAAAGAAGAGCCGAAGAAGGACGAGCCATCTAAGAAAGAGAGGAAGAAAGCCGTTAAAGCCGAAAAGGAGAAGGCTTCTTCAAAACAGGAGCCGGCGAAATCTCCCTCCGTGGCACGCAGCTCTCGCAGTGCTAGAGCCAACGATGGAGAAGCGCGTTTCACCATGTCCGAATGGATGACGCTCCAAGAAGACGACCTCTTCAGTTTCCAGGAGTTGCAGTTGCTTTCGCAGTTGATTATGAGGGATAGCAATCAGAGTTGGTTGAGGGTGGCGAGTGCGTTTCATGATAAGACGGGACGGAGGGTGCATCCGGATGATATTAGGGAGAAGTTTGAGGTGTTGGCTAGTATGGGTTAAATGGAAGGAGAGTGGAGGACGGTGTGGTTTGAAAGGGTGAAGAAGAGGGAGAGAGAGGAAATTGAGCAATAGACGGAGGGGAGAGGGGGAGAGGTTGACGAAGTTTGCGCTGGATACCTTTTTGATCCTCGCGAATATCTATTTGCTTCCTCGGGGCGCGATATCACTTGCGCGAAGAATTTCGTCTCCTTCTGTACGGTTGAACCATCTAGCCCATGCCCTGGGCCATTTTTGCCTTACGCCACGAACGCCATCAGATGCTGTACGTAACGCTTCATTCATCAATCAAGTCATCAAGTCTCCTCCTCTTCGCTCGTATCTCATTGCTGCTTCATGCTCGCGAGTACCGCCTCCTCGTTCTCGACCAACTTGAATGGATCCCCATAACGCCCTGATTTCCTCATTAGCCTTGCCCAAGCTCTCGCCAACGTATGCCAGACTTACCCTTCACCATATGCTCTTTATGCTGCAAATTATCCCAAGCCCTCGCAGCCTCATCCATCGCCTTCTTATTCAACCACGCATATCCAGGCGCATCCTCCTCCTTGCTGTATTGGTACCCGGTACCCTGGTGTGTTCGAACGGTGTCGGCGCGTGCTTTGCCGTTGGCCATGGCTTGGAGTTCTGTTTTGCTTGGTGTTAGGCCCATCGTTCGTCGAACCAAAGTCAAGCAGTGAGGTGTGTGTCGATGCTGTGATCATGTGCAAACGCAAGCAGGCAAGTGATGAGGACGTGAACAGCGTTGAGGTGAATCGTACCTTCGATATCATCCGCGCCATTGCTAATCGTTTGGATGGGTCTCTTGCCGTTCGAGTTGGCGCCGCTCGCGGAAGGTGGGACCATCGTATTGCTGCTTCTCGTCTCGCGGTGTTGAGAGTCTGGTGGGGAGAGAACGGAGGTGTTGGCGGTCTGGTTGAGAGGTGTGGTGACTTCGCCGTCGGATTCGTCGGGCGAGCTGAGGGCCATCGCGGAGTCGTCTTCGGTGGCGGCCATTTTGTGCATTCACATGCAAGTCGCGTGCTTCACCGGTGCCTGTGGTTGCCTGAGCTTAGTTGCTTGGAGGTTGATGTGACGTGAAGGAGGGAAGGTGCGGAGGAAAGTTTTTCCGAGGCGCGTCGTTCCTTCCTCCAGACGATACGACTTCACTTGCTTCATCATCGCCCCTTTCCTTCCATCGTGATCTCTTCGAAGCAAGCCTTGGACCTTTACTGTTCCAAAACGATCACAATACCATCGTCATGTCAATGTATGGAGCTCGTGAGATGCTGATGGGATGTTGACCGCATGAAGCCTGAGCGTTTGCTCCAGGTCAACAATGTTCCTGTGTGAGAAGGCAAGTGCTCTGCACGGAAAAGGCAGGAACGATGCAGACTTCACGCGTTCCTTCCTCGCTCTTACTCATTTCTGCCTACTTTCAACTTCGAAGATTCGCGTTCAACAACAATCGCCCACGAACTTTTCATCGCACCTCGACCGTCCTCCTAGTAGGCTCCCCTCGCCAGCATGTCGCAACTACTGGCGATGCTCTCACAGCACGGGATGTTGACCATGCTCTGCTCTCATCTTTCCAGCGCGGACGTTGCCCACCTTGGCGGCACCTGTCGAGAAGCGAAGTCTTATATTCTGGATTCGATGAGTATATTGAAGCAGCTGAAAGCTGGCGCGATGTGCGACGGTCGAGGAGTCGTTGCTCGAGATCGCGTCTTCGGTGGCTGCGCGGTAATTTCCAAGTCTCCCGTTATTCGCTGCTGGACTGACAGTCGGTAGGACAAATGCACCAATCGAGACGCCGAACCCTGCACCACCTGCGGCTCTGTCGCGTGTGACGATTGTCGATTCCATTTTGTATACCAACAAGACCTTGCAGAGCACGACCAGGATTATCTCGGCAACTATCCGCGGGAGGCCGTTGAGGAAGATTGGGTCGAAGATGAGGAGGATGACTACTTCAGCCTTGGTCCGCAGAGTGTCAAGTCTATCCCAATTCGAAGGGCCATTGAGGTCTTCTGGCTCGGACAGCGAACCCTGAAATCTTGCGCGTCTTGCTGCCCACTCCTCCTCTGGAGCAATGGAGATAACATATGCCGGTGCGACATGTATGGCCACTTCGTTGGCAGCCGTTGGCTCTGCCTCCCGTGCTTCTTCAAGGAAGAAGCGACGGCATGGAAACGCAAATTACAGACTGTGGTTAACTACTGTCGAACTCACAACAATTATGTCCGCGTACGGAACATGCAGGCTATGGATAGTTGACTTGCAATGGCTGATTTTGAACAGGCCTTGCTGTGCGAATGTGGACAGCTTGCAGCGCCTTGGACTCCTGATGTGTGCAAGTTCTGCTATGGCGTGATGGGATACTCGCGAGGGAAGGAGGAACTTATCCTTGCGAAGGTTCTGGCTCAGCTGGGTTACGAGAAGAAGCAAGATGGCGAGTTGGCGGACATCTACGCTCAACTTGGCTGAACCGCAGGGTCGATACAGAAAGTGGCATCTCAATCGCTGGAACTTTCCAGCGCAGTCCAGAGCAGCGCGGAGGATGTCTACCGATGGTCAAAGGGAGCAGAGGAGAGGGAGAGATTCATGTAGGATAGCTGAGCCTAGCGCCTGAGGCAACTTCTTCAAAGCGAAATGGCGCCGAGAGATCTCCAATTGACACCGCTTGCCGCTTCTCATCTTCTTCCTGCCTCTATCTTTCGCTGACTATACAAGCAGCTATTTCCCTTCTTTGAGATGCCCGGAATGCATGTGGAAAACCCACTCACGTTACAAATGCCTCGACCCAGAAAGAAAGTCTCTCCTGCCACAGGATTCACGATCTCCAAAAGTTGGGGTCGGGTCTCCAGCCTTCCTCGGCCACGCGCCTGAATGGAGGAACTGTCGACCCGAACGTCATTGCCATTGACACACCAAAAACTTCGATTAGATGACGTTCCACCCACTTTCCTTCTTCACACTGCCGAACACTGCGGGACCTAAAGCATTGGCTCTAAAACGCGCTGGTGTTTCGATGCATTTCTAAGCCGTCAACTGAGAACCAGGTTTGAAATCAATGTCTCCTTCTATAAGTACTTCAAGATCGCAACTTTCCTTTGCCTCGACGAAGACAGTCCACTATCACAGTTCTCTATAGCCGAAAAGCGTCACTGCCAACCATCGAAGCACCGAAGCAATGTCTCCCTCACCCCGGTTCACGTCCGACGATGTCGATGCCTCACCGTTGGGCAAGCCACTGAAGTTCGAGTTCAGTGGAAAGTCAGCACCCAACCGATTCCTCAAAGGAGCCATGACTGAGCGAATCTCAAGTTGGGACCCGACGGACCTGTCCGCAAGAGGCATACCAAGCAAGAACCTGATCAATGTCTACAAGAGATGGGGAGAAGGAGCTCTAGGTCTCATCCTCTCAGGAAACATCATGATCAAGTACGATCACTTGGAAGCTCGAGGCAACCCAATCATCACCGCAGAGGATGCTCCCTCCGGCGAACGCTTCGAGCGTTTCAAAGAGATGGCTTCAGTCGGAAAGGCACACGGCAGTCTTATGGTTGCCCAGGTGTCACACCCAGGTAGACAAGTCTCGGAAGATATCCAGACCGATCCAGTCTCGGCTAGCGACGTGCAACTTGAAGGCAACATCATGGGCATGACCTTCGCCAAGCCACACGCTGCCTCAGAAGCTGAGATCAAGGGCATCATCGAAGGCTTCGCTCACGCAGCCGAGTACCTGGAGAAGGCAGGCTGGGATGGAGTCGAACTCCACGGCGCCCACGGTTACCTCCTGGCTCAATTCCTTTCCCCAACCACCAACAGCCGAACAGACAAATACGGCGGTTCTCTCGAGAACCGCGCTCGCCTGATCTTCGAAATCTCCCAAGAAATCCGCAAACGCACCAAGCCTGACTTCGTAGTCGGAATCAAACTCAACAGTGTCGAGTTCCAGGACAAGGGATTCTCAACCGAAGAGGCCAAGCAACTCTGTGCCCTCCTCGAACAGAACAAGTTCGATTTTGTCGAACTCTCCGGCGGCACATACGAGAAGCTCGCATTCAACAACGACCACCAACGCGACTCAACCAAGAAGCGAGAAGCTTTCTTCCTCGATTTCGCAGAGACCATCGCTCCAGTCTTGACAAAGACAAAGACATACATCACAGGAGGATTCAAATCCGTCGGCGCAATGGTCCACGCTTTGAGCATCGTTGATGGTGTTGGCCTTGCGAGACCAGTCTGTCAAGAACCTCGTCTGTGCGCAGACATCTTGTCTGGCAAGGTCAAAGGCGCCATTCACCAGAAAGTAGACCAGCAAAACTTCGGCATCACGAACGTTGCGGCTGGCACGCAGATAAGGCAGGTCGGAAAAGATCAAGAACCGATCGATCTTGGCCAGGACGAAAACGTCGAAGCTTTCATGAAGGATATGGGGACTTGGGCGGACAAGCTTGCCAACGACAGTGCGAAGGTAAATTATGGATACATTGACATTACGAGCGCGGCGCCGGTGCCGTATGGGACTGCTTAGATGAGTGATGAGACATGACCAGAGCATTTAGAATTAAGAAGAGACAGAATAGACCTCCAGAAGATAAGCGGTTCTAGATTCTATATCTCTCTTTCTCGTCTTGAACTCTTACGACCACGATATACCCAACATGATACCCGCACCAGCAGCCATAGCAAGGAATTGCAACGCAGTCCCTCTCAGCTCCTTCCAGCGATTCGGTCCAGTCTCCAGCATTTCAGGGATTACTCCCACCGTGCCCACATACAGGAACGTGCCTGCTGTGAAAGGCAGCAGCATATCTCCCCATTGCAGACTCGTCCCGAAAATGCCAGCATTCCCTATTGCTTCTGCTGCGAGACTCGCTGATGCACTGTTCCCTCCAAACTCCTGTACCGCGATCCCGATTATCGTTCCCAGTACTGCTCCAAGCGCAGTAACGAATTGCAAGCCCATTGCTAGCTTCTTGCTCATTCCTCCTTGGATGAGAAGCGCGAAATCTCCGACCTCGTGGGGGATTTCGTGGCAGAAGACTGCTAGTGTGGTTGTGGCGCCGATTGTGGGAGAGGCGTAGAAGGAGGAGGACATTGCGAGGCCGTCTGTGATGTTGTGGGTGAAGTCTGCGATGATGTTGAGGTAGGCGGAGAGTTTGACCTCTTTGGGCTTCTGGGGTGTGAAGCCGGTTGTGTCGCCTTTCTTTGCGAGATCTGAGGGTTCTTGCTTCCGTTTCTTGAGCTCGCTGCCGATTTTGCTGTCTGGGAGTGCGGTTGTGCTGCCCACGGCATGTCCGTTTGATTCAGTGTGCGAGTGTCCATGGTCGTGTGTATGGCCTTCTCCTCCTGTCGCGATCCTAAGTCCCTTGTCCATGGCCACGAAGGTCACGAATCCCACCATGATCGCTACACCGAGCAGTAGATTCTTGTTTGGCTCGACCAAGACTGCTCTTACTTCTCCCTCGGGAACCTCACCTAGGAAGATCTCAGGTAGCAGGTGGAAGAGAGTGTCTCCCAGCAGTCCTCCTACTGCGAATGCTACCATGACGTTCAGACTCGCGGGATCGATGTTGGGCGGGCAGAGGGCGAGGAGGAAGTTCGGTGGGCCAGAGATGTAGAGTGTGCCCATCAGAGCGTTCAGTGCCGGCGAAGCGAATGGGAAGAGGACTTTGAAAGATTGCTGGAGCCATGATGAGGTGACGGGCTCGTGGGCAGCTTTGTGTGCTGTGAGGGCTTCGACTACGGAGCATTGCTATAGAAGACATTAGCCATTGGACTCTAGTAGCATCTCTTCCCCGTGAAACGTATGATGTCTCACCTGGAGCTGCTCCTCGATTTCTTGCGTGCTGAGCGATCCAATGTCCGCTCCTACTTTCTCTTGTGCGACGTGTGCGTACGCGGTATATGCGAGAAGAACAATGGCGGCGAATACCGCATTCTTGTACTTTCTGGAAGACATGGTTGGTGATGACCTTGCTGGACAAAGTTATCAAGGTCCAGCTGTCTTCTCAAGTACAAGGCCCAAGCTGGTAGAGCCAAGATCAGGGGAACGCCGACGAGAGTTTGTGTTGTGACGAGTGCAAGGAGACGCTTTTGTGAGTAGTACTCAGCTCATGCAAATCAGATGCTCTACGGTCGCCGAAAAGCATATCATATGCTCGGCCGACAATATTCACTCACCGATGTCGCGTGCCAGGGGTATCGACGTCAAAGGAGATCGTGACCCCAGAGGGAAGGTGTGGCGAGAGGGCGGATGCCAAGAGAGTCTCCCTTCCCTACTGACTTCACGAATACATTGACCTCGGGTCTTGAATCTCCTTTCCCTTATCATGAGATTGAAACGACATGGTTCATGAGAAGCACCTCCTTGAATTTGGTAAAATGTAAAGCGACTATAAGGATAGTCTGCATCACCATCGAGACAGTTCCGTTCTGAGCATCAATCACGAACAAGACGCGACTTGCTCTTGACGCGTTCACCCTGCCCAGCTTATATCAGACGCAACGCAGACAACATAGCCCAGAATGCCTCTCCAGGAGCTACCGCTGGAACTCCTCGACTCCATATGTGCATGCTGCACCCTTAAATCAATCAAAAACCTCCGACTCACCAGCAGAACACTACGCGACGCGGCCGATGAGCACTTGATCAAGGAACTGGTTCTCTACTATGATTTTTCGAGTCTTGATTTGGCAAAGGAGATCGCAAACGATCATAGACGGATTGCGAAGGGCACACGCTCACTATGGTTTCAGGCAGACCGGTTCACCAACCACTCAACTTTTGGGTCCTGGGAGGCCGAACGCAAGGCGCAGACGTCGAATGGTGCCTACAGATGGGACGACTCGGGCAGACGCTCCAACGGATTCAGGGAGCACCATCGTTTGGTGCATCGAACCCTTGTCAGAAGAAATGATGAAGATTCCTGGCATGTGCAAATGAAGAATGCATGGCGTGAGCATTATGACATCTATCGCCGGCTCGCTGCTCAGCAGGATGTAATCGACCGCCAGCTTGTAGTGCGAGAGCACCTTACGCAGCTCTTCCGCTCATGTCCAAGGTTGACGACGGTCTGGTACACTCTGGGACATGCCGGGCGACATAGCACCGTGTATCAAAATGCGGCATTGAAACCCGCATTGGTTCAACCGCGCAGAGATGGTAGTCCCTACGATTCGAGCTTGGGCCCCGGGGGCTATGGACTGAACCAAGTGCTTTCCGCGGCGTACCATGCTTCGCACGACATCGAGGCACTTGTTCTGGGTGGCGTGTCAGGGAAATATCTGACACAAGAATTCAAGGTAAGATCGCATGTCTTTGTTACATTCACACGTGGGTAGGCTCTGGATACTGATGTATTATAGACGATGACACCTCTTGCGCACGTCATCAGCAAGATTCGACGCGTGGAATGGCATTTTCCACAGCTCTATGAGCTTGACGAACTCGACGATACGGGCAGCAACACAATTTTGGAAGGATTCCAGGACGGTAACTTTTTGAGTTTCATCTCTTTGGCCAGCAGCCTTCGTGCTTTGGTGATCAGATTTCCATACTCTGCCAGCGTTGGCCCGTCTATTCATCTATCTAAAATAGTTGGGGACATCACGTTTCCGAACCTGAATACCTTCTCGATCGGCACCGTGGAAACAAGCAGTGAAGCGCTGGTCAGCTTCTTGCTTTGCCATAAAAAAAGCCTTCAGCGGCTTCGCCTCGAGTCGATGTCCATGAACGGAGGGATTTGGAAGAATTGTTTCCGCGCATTTGCGGGTCAATTGCCCAAGCTGCAGACAGTGAAGCTTTTCGGCCGGTTTAAGCATCTGCTGCCAGGAAATGTGGTAGACTGTTACCGCTTCGAAGGAGCTCCATACGTTGGATATGGCACTCCCTTCCAGAAAGCCATGGAATATTATCTCGTCCACGGAGGCGAAGATCCGCCGTCGCGAAGAGACTTGAGAGACTGGACGGAGCTGCCATTACGCCAGGGAGAAGCGTGGACAGACCCAAATCCTGAAGTGTTCGAGATCACACCTCGAGAGGGTTTGGAAGAGACTGATGAGGAAGAGATCTGATGCGCTCCCGCGTGAGAACATAGCCAGCTCTGACAACTCTCAATCAATCTTGCCGCCAGCCTCCCTCCACTTCTTGATCCGCTTCTTCAAATCGCCCTCACTCCGCTGCATGTAATTGATCTTCATATCCCTCGCCATCTTCCCATAGTCATCCCCATACTTCCTCACAAGCTCTTCAATGAACTGCACCTCTCCCTCCGGCTGCTTCCTCTTATACTTCGCAGCCGGTCTCGCAGCCGCTTCTTCCAACTGCCTCACAGTCTCTGTCTTCTTTGCCTCTCCACCTGCCCTCAGCCCGGGCTGCGTATTCCCATGCTGATTCTTCAAATTAAACACCTGATCCTCGCTCTCCTCATCCGTATCCAACTCCGCGAGCGGATCATTCAAAGGATTCGCCTTCTTCTTCCCCCCACCCGGCGCCTCAATAATCCTCAAAATCTTCCCCGTCTCTGGATCCCTCTCAATCTTCGCTTCTGACACATCAATCTTCTCTTTCCTCCTCGAACTCGTCGTAATGTTCAATGGATCGTGGTCGTCGAACCTCGTGTCTTCCCCATCCTCTCTCGCTTCTAGATCCGAGACTTTCTTCTCTATCCCTCCCGTGGATTTGTTGAGTTTGACGGTGAGGCCTAGACGTTTGTAATTTTGCGCAAGGGTGAGGTTTTGGTCCCAGTTTTGTGCGATGATTGGGTTGGATAAGATCTTTTTCTTGGACTTGGGCTTTTGGCGGACTTTGGAGATGCCGGAGCGGTTTTTGCGTTTTTGGAGTTCGCGGCCCATTTTCGAGGGTTGTAAGAAGATGGAGGATCGGGTGGTGTTGGTCTTCGAGCGTGAGAGGAAGATTTCTGGAGGTTGACCTCGAAGTCTGCGATAAGGTTTGCTTGGCAGCGGATAGAGCCGTTATCGACGGGAGCGACTCCACTTCAATGCTTTCTCTTGCTTCGTGTCCTACAGGACGGTCTCTTGCCCTGCTTCAACAACATGTGAGGAGCAGGCACATCTTGGAACCTCGACAGAAACAAGACGTTTCCTACTGCTTCTGGATGTATTCACCCTCCAAGTCGGCCGAGACGGAGTGCTTCTGGCGAAGAGATGAGAATCCACAAAGCTTCTTCCTAAGCAATGCAGGTACCCAGTGCCATGAGACCTTGAGAGCTTGAGCTGCACTACGAGCTGAAAGTTGGAACAGCTCTTCTGGCACGATTTTGAGCCATTGAATGAAAGACGCTCGATATATGGACTGGGGTTCGAGCTCTCTCATGCATATGCAAGCTCCGAGTGTCCGACGCACTGTTTACGGCAGGTCGAAGCTCTAAAGGCATACTACATCAACTCAATCGCCCAAGAAGTTGCCAGCCTTCAAGGTGATCTCATATGCTTGAAGCTTTTCGTCTTCATCGTCCCACACTTCTATCTTCCTCTCCCTTTTGCACACTCGATACTTTGCTAGACAGCATCACGATGTCTCATCCCATCAAGACAGTCGGTGTAGTCGGCACAGGCGTAATAGGTTCCTCTTGGATCGGTCTCTTCCTCGCCAGAGGCCTCCATGTAATCGTTTCAGACCCACGAGCAGCAGCTGAGCTGGAAGTTCGAGAGCATCTCCGAGAAATATGGCCGACGCTAGAACGGGTGGGATTGAGTGATGGAGCGAGCATTGATAATTGGAAATACGTTGGGCCGAGTATCAAGGAGTACGGGGAGGTAATAGATTTCGTGCAGGAGGTCAGTCGTGCAACACATCGTCAAAAGCGTATATTCCGCTGACCATAAGCAGAACGCCCCTGAAAAACTTGAACTCAAAGAGCAAGTCATCGCAGACATCGAGTCTGCCGTCCGTCCAGACGTGATAATCGCCTCCTCATCCTCCGGCTTACCCTCCTCCCACTTCACAACGAAATGCGAACATCCCGAACGAATCCTCATCGCCCACCCTTTCAATCCACCACATCTAATACCTCTGGTTGAAATCGTGCCTCATCCTGGTTCAGACCCAAAGAGTGTTCAGCATGCCATCGAGTTCTATCGAAGTCTAGGGAAACGACCCGTGCTAGTCAAGCAAGAAGTCCCAGGCTTTGCAGCCAATCGATTGCAAGCTGCGCTGTGCAATGAAGCATACAGCCTCGTCAATCAAGGCATTCTGTCAGCTGAAGATCTCGGTAAGACAGTTTATGGATAGTGATCGTGGGGATATCCACTGACTTGCTTTACAGACCTCTGCGTAACATCCTCCCTCGGCCCTCGCTGGGCCTTCGTTGGTCCGTTCATGGCGAACGAGCTGGGCGGAGGTGCCGGAGGTTTCAAACATCTCCTCGAACATGTTGGTGCGGCAAGTCAAGCCTGGACGGACGATATGAAAGCGCATGAGTTCAAGTATAGTCCAGAGTCGATCGATCGATTAGATCAGAGTGTGCAGGAGATGTTGAAGAAGCATTCCGCAAAGGAGACTGGAGCGAAGTTGGATGCTTCTTTGGCGGATTTGATACGGTCGAAGAAGAAGTGAAGATGCATGGGGAGAGCAGGCTTGGAAGCTATGTGCAACATGCCTCGTGTTGTTATTTCAACTACAATCTAGCTCCAGCTTTTGTTCGCCGACCGCCAGCACAGACAACACCTCATCCCCAGAATTTAAGTCCATCAACACTTCCAATACATCTCTTCATCATGTTGTCCCTTTGCTAATATCCTCGCCTGCTCATGCATTACTCGTCACGCGTCACACATCAGACCCTGATATCTAGAGCTTGCGCATATCGACAACGCATCGAATGCAGTCGCCGGCGTGCATGTCGTGGAAAGCGTCGTTGATGCCGCCGAGTGGCTGTCGGTGGGTGATGAACTCGTCGACCTTGAGCTTGCCATCCATGTAGTCCTGGACGAGGGAGCCCATCTGGCTGCGGCCCTTGACACCGCCGAAAGCGCAGCCTTTCCACACACGGCCGGTGACGAGCTGGAAGGCTAGAAATAAGAGTCAGTGTATGTATGGGGAAGGGAAACGTTGTTGGTTGGGACATACGTCTTGTGGAGATCTCTTGACCGGCAGCAGCAACACCAATGATGATGCTCTCACCCCAGCCCTTGTGGCAAGCCTCGAGCGCGGCTCGCATGACGCTGACGTTTCCTGTGCAGTCGAAAGTGTAGTCGCAGCCGCCGTCGGTCATGTCGATGAGTCTGGACTGGATAGTCTCTCCCTCCTTGAGATCCTTGGCTGGGTTGACGAAGTCGGTACCACCGAACTGCTTCGCCCAGGCCTTCTTCGAGTCATTGACATCCACAACAAAGATCTTCGCCGCGCCCTGCTTGACAGCACCCTGAATGACAGAGAGACCGACACATCCGGCACCGAAGACAGCAACGTTGGCGCCCTTCTCAATACCGCCCTTGCCAGCAGTGATGACTGCGGCTCCGTAACCGGTTGTGATACCGCAGCCAAGCAGGCAAGTTCGGTCCATGGGGGCATCTGGGGTGACAGCGACAACGGAGATATCGGCGACGACGGTGTACTGGGAGAAGGTCGAGCAGCCCATGAAGTGGAGGAGATCCTTGCCCTTGCACTTGAAGCGAGAGGTGCCGTCAGGCATGACTCCCTTTCCTTGAGTGGCACGAATCTTGCCGCAGAGGTTGGTCTTGCCAGACTTGCAGAATTTGCACTCTTTGCATTCTGGCGTGCTGTAGAGAAGAGGTGTTAGCACATATTCTCGGTTCCAAGGTCTTCAGTGGATTTCATAGCAAGTCCCTCGAGTCTTGACCCTTGCGAGCCATCAAGGTCTCCCCAGAAACCCGATCTCTTTCTTCAACTTCTCTTCAAAGCTTCGCTCCAGCTTTGCAAAAGCTCTCTCCTCCACAGCCGAATCGGCCAAGTCAGAGGTAAGGAGAAATGACTTACTAAAGAGCAACAACAGTATCCCCCTTCTTCACATTCGTTACACCCTCACCCACACTCTCCACAATACCAGCACCCTCGTGTCCCGCAATCACAGGGAAAGCACCTTCAGGGTCCTTTCCGCTGAGCATGTATGCATCGGTATGGCAGACACCGGTGTAGTAGACCTGTATCCGGACCTCATGGGCCTGAGGAACACCGACTTCCACATCCTCGATTGAGAGGTCCTTGCCAGCCTCCCAGGCAACGGCGGCCTTGCAAGTGATGGGCTTGCCTTCGGTGGACATATTGTGGTCTTCTGAAAGCTTTTGTGAATTGATTTGCCTTGCTCTTCAAATTGTAGACAGCCTCCTAGCTGACTCTTTGCCTGTAGCTGAAGATGTAAGTGTTGATGGGTTGTAGCTGCCTCGACTTCGACCTTGATGGTGCAGGAAGCAGGTACTTTCAAGTAAGAAGATATGTGAGAAAAAGGACAAGTGGGAGGAAAAGTAAAAAGGGAAAAGCTCTTCCTTACCACTCTTCCGCAAAAGTTAAGCTGTTCTGTATTGGCGGCGATGATGTAGACAAGTCCCTGGTCGACCCCACCATTGGAAGGAGGGGCATTTCTCACATATTTCCGTTGCCGCGAGAGCACCCAGCAGGCATCTAGGCGCAGGTATCCCATCCACCCAGCCTCCCGTCACACACCCGTCCACAATCCGCTTTGTGCCCGCTCCAATTGGAAATGCGCGCCGACTTTCCATTTACGGTTGAGTAATCCGTGGTGATAGAAGCGCCAAGGCTCTGCAAGATAAAGATGCGGATTTCACGCGGACGCGGATGCGGATAGGTAGGTCATCGGATGCGCACCCGGTCAATTGGTTCGTGAGCGAGCAGTCGCCGCAGACACCGCACGTCGAATATAGAAGTGCGCTCCGGAACGAATCGTAGCTTCAGATCCTCACCGAAGTGTTACACCACGAGATTGATCCGCTTGCATGTGAAACCAGGACTGTGCACCAGACGACTGATTATCCAAGACGATGCAATGCAAATACCCCTTACGTACAGAATCTACTTTGTCTTGTCAAACGCCTGCTGCTACTGCTGAATATACAACTACCGTTACATGCTGAGATGCGCGTGTCCATACGCATCGTTATTCGAACACAGGCAGTTGCCTGCTATTGCGAGAGAGATTTGGCTGGCCACAGTTCTCTCGCGTGGGAAGCTTTTCGTAACCACCATCCTCGCCACTCGCTCAATCTGCGTCATAATCCTCGCATGGGTTCTCGAAATTGCTTGTCTGCGGGAGTTCAGGTATGCCTTAGCTTAACACTCGGCGTCTTGGCCGGCGCGAGAGTTCATAAGCAGAGCAACAATGAGACCATAAAGACCTGAAGGCTGATTAGCAAAGCCGCGCTTGGCTTCCGCAGAAAGTGGTCCGAGCGCATCAGACTTACCCAAGACTTCAGCGAAAATGAGAATCAGGATCATTCCGACGAACAACCTTGGCTGTTGTGCGGTACCACGGACACCAGCGTCACCAACAATTCCGATGGCAAAACCTGCAGCCAGACCAGCAAGACCGACAGAGAGACCAGCGCCCAGTTGAATGAAACCAGTGAAGAGAGGCGTCTTCTGTTGCAGGTCGTTGGAGATCAGGACAGAGACGACAAGGCCGTAGATGGCGATGATACCAGCCATAATGACTGGAATGATGTCTAGAGGTGGGTGTTAGTCTAGGTCCCATATGCATATGCAGATGCAGGCGCATTCATCGCCATGACTCGTGTTTGACATACTCTTGACAATCAGGTCAGGCCTGAGAACACCCATTGATGAAATACCAACGCCAGCCTTCGCGGTTCCATATGCGGCGCCGAAGCAGGTGAAGACGATGGCGCTGGTGCAGCCCATGGCACCGAAGAAGGGCTGTAGCTGTGTCAGCATGATATCCGACATTCTCTCGTCTTTATCCAATCCACATAGTTTCTCCAGCTCATCGCATTGTCGTGCTTTTGATGTGTAGGATGTTCGTGGCGCTGGAGGCAGCTGTTTCGCGGCTGGGCGAGCCAGGGGACGGCGCATGTTTGCGGTACATCGGTGATAGACTTACGGCATATACGGGACTGTAAAAAGCACATTGTTAGCTAGAGACTCTTTCCAAACACCTCCGGGGGTATCTTTGATGGATCTGGGCCATACATAGAGCTTCTCGATGGTGTTTCGAGGCAGACTCTATTGTAGCGGCAAATGCGCAGGCAACACGTACCAGAGATCGGTAGACATCTTGAATGCGGGTATTTGTAGTCGGTGGGGGTGTTGATGATCTCTCTCGAGGGTTTGGTGATGTCTGGAAGAGTGTTCGAAGTCGGGTTGGTGGTGTATTGGAGCTCTTCAACCTGTTGGATGGATGGTGACGCCGTACGGAGAAGACAGCTTCGACACTGCCAAGCCTGCCGCAGCGGGTGCACGAGCCACATCTCCGGCAGCTAGCGAAAGTCAAACCGCGGCGACTTCTCAAAATTCTGGAATCTCAGTCAAGTCGCAAGCTCTTCATCGACACCTTCGACAACACTTCAAGGCCGTGAACCCTCTGCTATTCGGGCGAGCCTTGTTCGATCCTCCACCACCCACATATCTCTACACAAATCCTCCGCGACACCACGACCTCCCACAAAATGGCCGACCAGTCCGCCGCTTGGCCAGTCGCCGACCAGGCCCTTTCGCAAGAAATCCTCGATCTGGTGCAGCAGGCCTCGCACTACAGACAGCTCAAGAAGGGAGCCAACGAGGCGACCAAGACCCTCAACCGTGGTATCAGCGAGATCATCATCCTCGCCGCCGACACCACTCCGCTGGCCATCTTGCTTCACTTGCCTTTGCTGTGCGAGGACAAGAACACCCCATACGTATGTTACCCTCTAGCGGTTTTCGATTATAGCACATTTACTGACGGACATGGGCAGGTCTACGTTCCTTCCAAGATGGCTCTCGGTCGTGCCTGCGGTGTCTCCCGTGCCGTCATCAGCTGCTCCATCACCACCAACGAGGCTTCCGATTTGATGGGACAGATCCGTGCGCTTAAGGACAAGGTGGAGCGTCTCATGATCTAGAGTTGGGAAGAGCGATCTGGGATATGAGAGAAAAGAGAGAAGCTGCGCAGCGATTGCGCCTGTCTGTATTATAGCGGACGAATAAGAGCTTGAAATGCGAATAGGATATGCGCAAAGACACACTTTTCAGTCTCGATTCCGTGTTGTACGAGTGAGGAGGGACTCTCGGGTCGCGATACTGCCAGACCTTGAGGGAGTATCGTGAATATGCGGCTTGAAAAATGGACCTGGATATCGAATCAGTGCAAGACATCCAGCATGGGTCAAGACCACTTTCTTCAAGCCAAATAGTTGCGCTCAGTCGTCACAACAGGCTCCGTATCCCTTGAAAACCCATGAGCCGTACTTGAGAACGAAGGGTTTTCATCCCAAAGCCGTCACAGCAACAAATGAGAAGGAAAAGCAACGAAGAGGTTGTTCAGACAGCCATCCCATTTCAAAGCCAAGTATGTACATCCCAAAACTCCTGAATTCCCCAACTCCGCGAAGCACTACCATTACCCAATCAATCCCACCCAATCCCAAATCCATATGTACAAGCTTTTCCCTGTCCCATGTTCATACAATGCTCTGTTCAATGTCCGTTCCCAATCGTCAGTCTGCTAATGTACAAGAGGTGCTGTGGTGGTGGTACAAGTCGTCAAGTCATCAAATCGCCATGTAGTCGGTGCAGGTGCCTGAATACCAGCCAATGTGGTGAACAAGCGAGGTATTCTGAGAGGAGTCACACTACTCACATCCAGAACATCGTCATGTCATGCCTCTTGTGCCATGGATTATGCTTCTTCGACAAGTTGCCGCGACCACCAGCATTGTCGTAAAAGACTTTCTCAGCCGCTAAGAGAACTTGATCTGGGTCTTTGCCTTTATGATCGCCATCGAAGAAAGGCTTCAGGAAGAGTCTGCCTCGCTCGCAAAGACGGTCGGCGTAGTAGGCTGGGGTAGCGTATGACACAGAAGTGAGCGACTTTCCGTACAAGCAGCACAAGTTGAAAGTCAGCTGGTGAAGGTCCTTAACACCGATGCCCATGCCATTCTCAAGTACAAAGTAGTGAGCTGGACGAGCGGTGCCAGCGATGCCGTTGTGCGAAAGTAGAAAGAAGTCGAAGTAGTATGGCGAAGTGATGCCAGAGTCGACCAGTGTGCCTGCAGGGCAGTTCCTGAACCTTTTGTCCAGCTCCTTGACTTGAGGTGTGTTCTTCGGGTAGAATCTGGTGTGGTGACGCTTCGTGACAACGACGATCGTGATTTTTGCTCGCTCTCCTTGCTCTGGCTGTCGACCGTAGAGCTCTTGAAACTTGTGATTGTAGGCGGCGTGGATGCTATTGACCTCAGTCTGCCGGAGCTCCTTGTACCTGCTCTCGCCGACACCATCGCGGTAGAAGAGGATGTTCTGCGGAAGTCGATCTGGGTTGGAGAGCTGCCAGTCGCTCAGACGCTCCTCGATCATTTCCTTCATATCATCGATAATGTCGTTTCTGGTCGAGTTGAGACGAAGCGATCCAGGGAAGCGAGCGAACTTGTTATCAACACTGCCGACAACGGCAGCAACAGATGGTGTGCCCTCGGTTGTCCCAGCGGAAGGGTGAGTCACATCAGCTCCGAGAATGATGGTGTCGCAAGTCTGTTTGCCAACGAATGGGAGATCTTTCAGAGCCAGCTCATGGTTATGGCCGCCCATGCGCAAATTCAGCTTCATGCAGATGTTCCGCATGTAATCAGAAAGGTCTGTTGATTCCATTGTGCCAGCGTTGAATTGCGACTTCTTGGATTTGTTCGAGGACAACATGTTTTTCTCGCAGAAAGCGATAGACTTGATGCCCAGCTTCTGATCCATGACGATCTTGAAGTTTGAGTACCTTTGTCTGTTCGTTGCATTCGCATTTGGAAAGATGACGATGGCCAGGTCCAAATTGTTCTTCACAGTGCCGAACTTTGTCTCCAATGCGCCCAAACTCCAATCGGAGATGACGTCGCACTCCTTCTGCTTGCAATCATATTGACCAAGACCCTGGGCTGCTTGAAGAGTCTCAAAATTCTTGATGTATTGTCCCTCGAGATCGGCATTAATCAATCTCTCGGAGGGTCGGTAAAAGCGAACGTAGGCTTTCTGGTTGCCAGTCTGGATGACTCCGCTCGCCAGGTTTTGGAAAGCAATCTCTGACAGATCGCTCCTCGGCTCTGGCTTCCAAAAGCCTCTATCAGCCCGCAGAGTGCCATTCTGATATTGAATGGTAGGCGCAGTCAGCTTGAGAGACGGAACTTCCACCATGCCCGCGTTGACTCTAATACCGAGATTTCCCAGCAGGCCAGTGTTGCGTTGAAGATCGAGGTTGTGCATGCCCTCCGAGAGAATGGTAAAGTAATTCGAAGCAGGATCACGGCGCGCGACATCAATCATCCTTGCAGTCATGTCTGGCGTGAGAGTCTTGCGGTATATCTGGTCTGAGATCACTGAGAGGTGACCAGCAAGATAGAATTTGCCCTTGTCTTTCTGGTCGAGACCGACATTGGCCGTTGGCAAGGAATAGCTTTCTTGGTCGAGAGCAGCCTCATACTTGCTGGCGAGGTGATTCCATACCCGTATAGCTTTGTTGTCTTTGCTGGCATCGTGATATGCTGCCTGCTTGTCCGGAGTAGCTCCCAAAGCAGCAAGTGTCTTGACTCGTCGTTTTGCTTGATCGATTCCAGGGTCATTCTCGGAATGCTGGCGACTGAAGTTCACAAAGACTCTGAGTCCAGCTACGTGATCGTTCATGCGGCGTATGAATGCTTGCTCGTTCTCACCAGGACGTCGAAACTTTTGCATTGTCTTGCAATACTCTTTCAAAGGCTGGGCTTTGTAGAATGCACTGGTGACAGTATTGACGTTGAGCAAAACAGCTCCCATAGCAGGCTTGATGGACGAGAAGTATCCTCGTACAGCGATCGTGCCAGTGCTTTCCATGTCGCGAGGATTCTCCAGATTGGACCAGCCAGGACGATAGTAGAAGCGGTTGTTGCCCACTTGAAAGATGTCGTCCTTGCCGTCCGTGATCGCCTTTGCCATGATAATGTTGAGGGCATCGGCCGCACCGTGATCCTTGTAGGTCTCATCGGCGCCATCGACAAAGCCCTTCAAACCATCCAAACAATGCTTGTGGGTGAGACGAAGAGTAAGAGGGAGCGGCTGAGACGCATCTCTTGTACCAGCCTTGAAGTTGTCGACTGTGACAGTGAGGACTTCTGTCATTTCCGGAGTATCCTCGTCACCGCCCAAAGGAATATCAGACACAATCTTCGTTTTATTGTCTGTCGCAAGTCGGTCGCGCTTGCCCCACAATGAAGCGTCTGCTTCGATCATGTCAAGGATAAATGTTCGACGCTTAGCTCTTGATTGCTTCTCCGGAATGCCCATCACTGTGTACTCGTAAAGTACGGTGTTCTTGGGAATATCGACGGTGAAGTGATTGCTAAGAACGGTGTCATTGGCAGTGTTGAAGCCGGTTCGCAGTTCGTGTTGGTCCAGCGGATCTAGCGACAGGGCACCCATCTGAGCATGCAATGCCTCGCGGTCATTTTGAATGTCGTCAATTTTGTGGGCGAATTGAGGAATCATGTCGTGCCGAGTGGGAGCTGTGGTTTGGAATGGTTTATCAGGCAGATCGATCGCGTCGACAGCTTGACGAAGGCCGATTTGGGAGCGGTGCGACTCATCATCGTTGCAGACTTTTGGAATGGTGCTTCGGGATGATGAAGCAATCACTGGATCTGCAGCAGCTTCGGCGTGAGGCTGGGCAGGTTCATTGACGACTTGGAAAGCATGTCTGAGGTCGACTTTGGTGACGAACTGGTTCTTCTTCATCTTGGCGGTCTTTCGAAAATCCATGATCTCGTCACGCTTGTTATCGTCCCCAAGGACAGCAGCGAAGGCAAGGTCACTCTTAGCTTGCATGGCATCAAGAAGTTTCTTGCATTCCGCAGGATCCTCCCACTGAGGACTACCGTCGCCATCCGGAAAGCCAGGCCAGAAATTAGCTTCTTGGCTCTTGTCGGCGTTGCAGTTGTCCACCAGGTGGTGAGCAGTCTTGCTGCCTATGTCTGGGCATCTGATGCATACGGGCTTCTCGATGGTGTCTTTGACCGCCTTTTTGGGCTGATTCCCACCTCCTTTCTTGTGCTTTGGTCCCATGTCTTTTCGTGAATACTTTCAATTCTTGCAGTAGAAAACACATAAATCTCAATCTTGATTCTTTCAGTAGACTTCTTGACCCTTCTTCTTGACAGTTCTTCTTCTTGTTCTCGTTCTGATTGTCGCTCGCTTTGATTCGGTTGTCGTTGGTTCGCGGAGACTCAAGTGAACAAATTGGGGGGCTGGCAAGTGGATGGTTCTCAAGAGAGGTTGTCAAAGTCTGATGATCAAGATCCAACTTCCATCGGACGAAGATGGACGCATATATCGTTTCTGGTGGCACAAAGACCATCGCTTAGATTCAGAAGGTGAGGTAGCAAACATGTAGAGGCAACTAGAAAACGAATGTGCATGAATAGATGCATCAAACGTGCAGATGAAGCTAGGACTTTCAGTCATTGTAGATTCTCAATTGTGTCTCTAATTAACAATGAAATGGGTACGTACTTCTGCGGCTTGCACGGTTGCTGTCAATGCGATAGCTTGCTTGCCGCAAAGACCAATCGTCCAGTCTTCCAAGATGGAAACGAATTGTTCCCTGATCTAGGCAAGCTTATCTGCAATGGACAAAAGAGTGCCCACGTGAGTGAAGACATATCCTCGTTCTGTCTTTCATGATTGCGCAGGCTGTATGCGTTGAGCGCTAGACCGTCGGTCCAGCGGTCAGCTGCGTCGGAGTAATCCCAAACTAGCTCTCGAGGCTCCTCATCCACCACGCGCGCTGTGCTTTGTCGGTCATTGTGGCGGCTATGTTCATAGCGAATTCGAGTCGCCGCAAGGCCGAATCCTGCTGCTCTTCGCGATATCCGCTGCCAAGTCGCTCCTGCTCTCTGAGACGCATCACCTCGTCTCGGCGTAGGTCATTTATCGTCTGCGTTGGCGATATCGAGAGGTTGCATTCGCGGAACTCCGCTTGCGATTCGATGGCGTGCAAGATCTCCTCTCGAAGCTCCGTTTCCCATGAAGGGATGACCAACGGGACCATGATTTCCCGATCCACGAGTAGTTTGTTACGTAGCTGGTCTTTGCGACCATGCCAATAGCATGAGAACATGCATCCAGTGTAGTCTCCATCTCGGTGATTCCTTCTATAAAGGGAGAGCATCTCCAGCACGTGTCCAAGGGGCGCCCCAATCTCTTCCGCAGGCTCTATGACATACGTCCTTATAGCGGTGATGCGCTCATCGTAAGAACGCATTCTCCGCCTACGAAATATGGTCGGGGGACTGCGCCTGTAGTCGAGCAAGTACGCGCTGTTCGCCAAATTAAGATACCGTCCTCTGTGATGGCTATCGCTGCCTTCTCGATCGATACGGTGATATTCGAAATTGATAAGATAGCGCAGAAACTGGGGCAACACCAACGCGTTCTCTGAAAGCTGTTGTGGTCCGGGAAACGCATCTGGAGCACCTGCTTGCTTCATCCCCCGATCTGATGAAGCTGCGGATCCCACGCTACCATCCATAGAGTCGTCGGCATAAGGCGGAGGCTGAGACACCATGGACAAACCGGAACTCGACATGGCCACCGACGTGGAAAAGAAGTCGCTAGCGATGTCTGAGTATATTCGGAGCCTAGATCTTTGGGATCGAGCGTCAGCAGCTTAATGTAGTGGCAAAGAGGAGACTGACGGTGTGTTACAGTGTCGCCCTTTCTTTTTTTGAGTTTTGGGTCCAGAGTGGCTAGATTTGGTAAGTGTTGAATCGTGGTCTGAGCGTACACGCCGCAACATATATATGTACGAAATGCGGTGTGTGCTTGTTAGTGGAATCTCAACACTGGTAGCCGTACGGTCCTGTAAGAAGCAGGTAAGCACTTATTTTAAGCAAAGTATTGGATGAAGCAACTCTGTCAGCTCGCCATTGCTTGGGTCAGTCTCTTGGCTTTGCAGTGGCATTTCTGCTCTAAATGGTGAGCTCAGACCCATATAACCACGTTTATAGGCGAACATCCCACCAAGCGCTTCATGACGGTCGTATATTGGTCGCGCTCCCTGACCATCCAGCAAGGCAGTACAGGTTGAAGGAAAGCTCAATGGAGAGCTTATCGTGCGATACCAAAGATCGCAGGCACGCATTCCATCTGAAGAAGAGGGTTATATCATTGATCGTGGTCATGATGCTTCATCCAAGTAAGATACGCCGCTCATACGTGGGACGTCGATTGAGGGTGATGTTGAAGGAAGGAGGTCGTTTCGTTCGCCGCGGAGGTGAGTGCTCGGATCTTTGAATCCGAGAATCCCTGCACACGCGGATCAAAGCTTCTTGCAGCTCGTAGACTTTTTGGTCGCTGTCCCGTGAACATTTGTGTGTATCAACTACGCGTGCAATGGCTGAGAAGCCTCCCGCCGCCGAGGCGGCCAAGAAGGCTGCCAGCGAGCAGAACCCAGCGTTCCGCGCGATGGGTCTGCCTCGCCTACGACTTCCCTCGAGAAACTGGATGATCTTTTGGACGATAACTGGCTCATTTGCCAGCGCTGTGATATACGATAAATACCAGACCAAGCGAATGCGCGAGAAGTGGTGTAACTTGGTATCTCACATTGCCGAGGAGCCGCTTGATACGAAAACACAACCGCGAAAAGTCACGATCTATCTCGAAGCACCGCCAGGCGATGGCCTTCGGTCAGCGCGAGAGCATTTCCATACCTACGTCAAGCCGGTTCTTGTGTCAGCGGCGATGGATTGGGATGTTGTTGAGGGAAGGAAAGAGGGCGATGTCAGGCATAAAACGGCGGAGAAGATCAGGAAGAGGAGAAAACAGAACGGCGAGGGAGAACCTGTACCGGTAGAAGAAGACACCGGACTGACAGTGGAAGAGCTGCGCAAGAAGAACGGAGATATCGATTATCCCGGAGTGGCAGGAGACATTGTCATTGGAAGACATACGTGGAAAGAATACATCAGAGGCCTGCACGAGGGCTACCTAGGCCCAGCCGATGCACCGAAAGAAGCAGAGCCAGAGCAGACATCACCACCACCAGCGACGGAAGAGAAACCAAAGTCTGTGTCGGGAACCTCTTCGCTGGGAGATGCTGCAGTACAAGGCGCAACCAACATTGTTGCACAGACTAGCGAAAGCACATCCAGGCCTGACAGCTCCCCGGCCTCATCTCTCGACGCTGTAGTTGGAGATGCACCGGCAGACTCCGACCCATCCAAGGAGGAAATTGCGAATGAGAAGCCAGCTGAGGAAAAGAAGAAAGAAGATGAGGAAGAAAAGCCCAAGCGACGTTTCCCTCCTTCCTACATCTTCCCTGAGGATTACCAGACTGCGACTTTGTCACCATCAACACCAGAGATCATCGGCCCGAGCGTAGGTGTGCGCTTGCCGCACCTGCTAGGCATTAGGAATACACCTATACGCATCTACCGTTTCCTCACTAGGCGGCACTTGATGGACGACATCGGGCGCCAAGTCGCGTCTGCGGTGCTAGCGTCCCACCGGCCTTTTAGTACTGTCACGGCGGCAGATGACAATAGCCCGTCGGATGCACTCGTCGATGTACCTGAGCAGAAGACTGTCCTTGATTTCGAGGAAAAGGATTGGTTCAAGACTGTACACCAACCGCGCAAGGAGCACGAGGAGGATATCTGGCTTCAGCCTATGGTCCTAGATGAGCGAATTGTGAGTCGCATGCGCGCTTTCGAGCTCACATCGGACGATGAAGCGCGGGCGAAAAGGTTTGAGGCCGGGACTGAGAAGCCTCGCAGCAAGAAGGACGAAGAGTCTTGAGTTTTAGGAGGTACTTCAGGAACCACGCATCCCATCTCACCACCCCAGCGGGTTCACCAGACGTTTCATCCATGGGTATCAGACCTGAGTCTCGGAAGGCTCATCCTTGGGGACTCGCTGAGTGTTTTGTTGCCCTTGCAGGATCTAGGGACGCCTGCATATCACATTCCGTGTGCCTGGTAAGAGCATCTTGCCTACCAGACGGCATCTGAAGGACATACCTCACCTCACTATTGTATATTAGCCTGTACAGAAACGCCGCAATGGCAACGGTCAAATGGCTGTCAAAACAACCCCGCTGACTCCGCCCATGGTTCTCTCCAGCCATTTGTTGCAAGTTTAAACCTTCGTTGTCAAGAGGTGAGGTCGAAGTCACGTGTTGAGCTGAAGGCACCGCAAGTCGCTCCGCAAGCTGCGGTCGGCAGTCCTTGGATCAAGCACCTTTCATGTGCTATTTTCTTGCCGAGGACTGTCATGAGCCTTACCAGCATCATTTCTTGAATACTTCCAGAGCAGTCGCGAGAACGATATACAATGCGGTGCTGTGGCATACATGTGAGGCTTGGGAACGAGGTCACCAATCGGTGTGCTTCCTGCCAGCCCACATCCTCTCGAATAGGTTTCGCGGAGGAGAAGCTTACATGGTGTAAGGCCCAGGCCGAAAGACGCCACGTCCTTATGCTTGCCGGGCAGAACGGTCACACCCTGCTCCGCTCCACGGACCCGGATGCAGTAGGCATCGACCAATTTCAAAAGCATGGAGTCTCACTTGTTCGCTCGCACACGTACTGCGCCATCTGCAAGCACAAGCAAGCAGCATCCACTCGAACAAGCCTGCCATTGCGCCTGGTAACGACTTCACAGCCTCTCAGCATCAGATTGATAACAGGCAACAAATGGATTGATGCTATGCGTTCCGAATCCTCCGCGACAGTCGTGGTCGAACGGCCACGGACCGCCATTGCAGTCAGCAACGGGGATCATAAACGGAGACAATCCACCAGCAGTTCAACTTCAAGTCGCAGCAGCCCAACGACAGGCTCTTCGCCGGAAGGGCAGCTTGCTCGAGCAGAACGAAGACCTGGACACCAACGTCGCTACGCTCCAAAGACCAGGACTGGCTGCATTACATGTAAAGTACGTCCTGCCCCGGCGCCACATCACCCTCGGCATAGTCCGCTGCGAGTGCGATCGCACACGAAGATGTACCTTCCGTATTAGGTTCTTACCTCGTTTCTTACACGTACTTGGGTTTCGCACTCACCAGAAGAGGCATCTGCCTTATCCAATCTATCCATACTGACTTCTGTCACAGATCAGACGGGTAAAGTGCGACGAGGCCAAACCCCACTGCAAACGATGTACGACGACGGGCCGAAAATGTGACGGCTACGCACAGATTGGCGAGAGCCCTCCCAGGCCGAAAAGTCCTGAGCCATTGACCGTTGCCTTGGTCAACGATGTCTCGTGTGATGCATTGGAGCGAAGGACTTTCGATTTTTTCCGTGCAAGAACTGCACCTTGCGTATCTGGCTACTTCCAGGACTCAGTATGGGATCGCCTTGTGTTGCAACTCAGTCACACGGAACCGGCAGTGCGACATGCCGTCAATGCTCTTGGCGCCCTCCATGAGGAACGGTCACTGCGAAGACATGCCGACAATAAAGGTATCGATGTGTCTCTGGTCAAGACAGGCTTCCCCATCATGCAGTACTCCAGGGCACTCAATGAGATGCAAGGCCTGCTAAAGGCTGGAACTGCTCCACTGGATGTCATCCTTCTCTGTTCCCTACTATGCATCCACTTCGAGGCACTGCGGGAATCATTCGTTCCTGCGCTGATGCACGTAGAGAACGCCATCCAGCTCTTACATTCGCACACCACTTTCGATGCTCGGAAGATCAACCCTAGCCTAGTCCGAGCTGTAATGCGAATGGACCTACAAGGCACTTTGTATCTTGGCTCCAGAGTGCCCGGACTTCCATTCTACACAGCTGCCATCGACTCAGTACTGCCCAGTACGTTCCACAACCTTACAGATGCCAGGGATCTTGTCAATACCTGGACGAGCCGGTTGTTCCACTTCATGCGGACTACCGCCGATGAGCATAAGTTCCGCTTTCCTGGTGATATCGCCTTGGAGCACTACGCCAAATCACAAGAACTGGAACAGACCTTCATGAAGCTGGATACCCTCCTTTGGGAGTTCATGCACAAACCAACGGCAAAACTCAGCATACGAGAGCAACATGGCCTTGGCATGCTACGCAGCCGTGTCAAGATCAACCGCATACTATCAGCCACATGCTTATATTCAGAAGCCTCCATATTCGACCGGTACCTCCAAGATTTCGAAGACATCCTCACAATAGTAATGTACATCATGGGTAGCGACAACGCCGACTACAGACTCTTCTCCGTTAGCCTGGACGAAGGCCTAATACATCCCCTCTTCTTCATCTCTACCCACTGCAGAGACGGCCGGATCCGTCACCAAGCACTCGCCCAATTAAAGAAGCTCCCAATCCGCGATGGTATCTGGCACGTCGAAACCACCACTCGCAGCGCAGAGATCTGCATAACCTTCGAAGAACGCGAGGTCCTCAAACACAAAGACGTTGCACTCGCCAGTGACATCCCCGAATGGCGCCGGATCCACAGTGCCGGATTCGATGGTTGGGGAGACGACAAGCAACCTCCCCGCAACAAAACAGTCAAAGTCTCGCTTCGAACTCGACCGAATGGCGTGGATGGCGAATTCGCGGATTTTGAAGAGTTCATCGATTGGTCAGTACCTGCAAAGAATCGAGATTTCAAAGAGAGTGTGGGGAGTCTGATCTTTAAACAGCCACACAAATTTTGATCCGCCGTTGAAGGAGTTGGAAAGCATGTATGCGAGTAAACACAAGGGGTTGACTTTGAGTGCTATGGGTGTTCGGTTAAAGGCTGCGGCGCCTAGGGGCCATGTTTGGCCTTGATGTCGAGGACGCTGGAGTTTTGGAGGATTGGGGTCTCTTGATGATTTGTCTACCACGCGAGAGATGGAGGGCGGACTGGGTTCAGTGTACATCTGGGTTGCATGATGGGAATGATGTGTATGATTGCATAGTTAGCGAGGGGAACAGTACCCGCTGAGAATACAACAATTCTCTTGAAGTCGCCCTCGGCGATCGGTCTTTCTCCAGTGGCGAGTCTAAGGAGCGCATGGTAACTTGCTGCGCAGCTGCTCAGAACAGAAGCTACGCCGTTGGGTGTCATTACAGGGTCCAGGAAGTCCGTGAGTAAAAGTAAGATGTGGTTAAAATGCGAGCAAAGTTTCGTGGCTGGTGTCATGAACTCTACGCGTCTCCTGGATCTCACGCGTCTCGACACTCGCACTCTTCCTCACATACCGCTCTGCGTCAATCTGTGCAATTTGAAAGACGCATTATCATGGGCATACGGAAGGCCTCTGAAGCTCTTTCGAATACAGAGTCTGATTCATCGTGCGACTGGGTCGCGAAAACTCGTCGTCTCGTTGATGATGAAGGCTTGGAAGCTGCTGTCGGCCTGCCATCTAGCTTCAGACGGCCAATCTCGAGCAGCACCCAGGATGGTATGACAGGCAACAATAACACGAATGCCGAGGCAATTTCAAGTGCATTGCCGGAAGCATACTTTACGGAAGATGGAATCGAAGAGCCAAACCTTATGCGACAACAATATAGTGCTGGAGGATACAAGCCCAGCAAGGGCTTATCGAAAGAGATCGAGACTCTGGCGTTAATGGATCAGAGAGAAGAAAAACTTCCACTGCGCCTAAAGCCGCAAGGAACATTAGGCCGCCTCTGATACATGCCCGAGATTCGAGTCTCCATCAGAGCCAAATTCAAAGGCGATGACCACGACGGATGGGAGGGATAATATACCGAGACTGGTCACATCCCGGCAACTGAAGTCCACGAGGCTCGCATGGTGAATGACGGTCTGGCAGATTTGCGCGACGTGCTTGACGAGCATTCACAGGATCTTAGGGATATGTACGATGCTATCCATGACAAAGACGGATTCCCGAAGATCGACATGGTCAACACCGATTATGGCGACATTCTGTTTATCAATGCAGTCTTGATCAAGCGACCCTTTCGCGGTCATGGGATGGGTCTCTTGGCTCTTTCCGGATTCATTAGGTCAAGGCATTCGTTTGAAATGGACTCGGTTGTTCTGCTTCCTGGCGGTATCATCAAAGATTATCGTCTTCATGGGGAGGATATCCCCGATGCTAAGGAGACTGCGGGCAAGTTGACTGCCTATTGGAGTCATCTGGGTTTCCAGCTTTGGGGAAGGCCGAACGGAACTGGCGATCCGCACTTGGGTATTTGGACTGGTCACTTTTGGCCCCAGATGCACGATGTTTTACCGGAGCTTTGCAAGCATGTGACGCGATGAAGGGATGAAGTCTTGGTCTGGATGTGTTGGGTCAGCCCCTTCCTTTGTTCAATGAGACTGGCGTGACAATGTAAGTTCTACTTGAAAGAGACATGCATCCACGCTGGCTTGCTGACAGGATTTGTATGCAGATTTCTCTCCTCTCGACTTGCTCCTGACGAGGCCTCTGGGAGCGCATCCCATCTATGGATCAAACCCGATCCTATACCCTTATTGCAGCCAACACTATATCGAATGGACAACTATATGTTGAAGTTCAGCTAATGATACAAGCTCGGACCTCTAGCGACAATGGTCTTTGTGCTACCTCGCTTCACTCAACCAACACCCGGACCTAATGGCGGTACTTTTGGAAAATGCCGGCCTTCACTGTTCCAGGAGATGAGTGAAGCAGGATACGCTTAGCTTCAGCTTCGCAGCGATGGCATAAAAGCAACGCTCGATTGATGTTTCCTCCAATTATCATGGTCGAGCCAGAGATCAAGCTCGGTCGCAAGTACGGAAATCGTCAACGCTCTGACCATTTTGAACGAGACAGTCGATTGGCAAGATGGATCTCCTGGAATCTCAGACGTCCCACGCTTTCGAATGCATCATTTGCGACGAGGAGCAAGTCGACGACAAAGCTCACACAACCAGCGAGGGTATCACGATCTGCAGCCGCTGCGTCAAAGAAACAGTCGTGCAGTACTTCAAAGACGCGATCGAAAGCGAAGCATCGTATCCAGTGCCAGGAAAGCTTCAGGTTGCGGACTTCCAGTACGTGCTCGGCGACGACCTGGTGGCAAGATTCTCAAGACGACAGCAAGAGTATCTGACACCGAACCCAATATACTGCTCGCACAAGGTCCAGATCAAAAATGCTCCGCCAAAGGGCAAGGCTGCTGCCAAGAAGATCGCCCTCCGACCGAACGAAGCATTCTTAGTAGGTGCTGAAAACATCAAGACCTGCGGCGCCGTTGTCGCCTCTAGATCCGATGACCCAGAACCCAATGAGTGTTGGAGCTGTCATGGCGAAGTGTGCTCGAGATGCGACCACCCACTCCAACTCCTCTCGGACATGCAGACGCACGAGTGCATCGCTCCAGAGCCTATCGATTTGGAAGCCCTCGGTCTGGAACTCGGCGTGAACGCACAAAAGTGTCCCAACCCAGATTGCAACGAGCCTCCTCGAGCACGCGGTCCGGCTTGTAACCACCTCGTCTGCAAGAAATGCGAGACTTCTTACTGCTTTTGCTGTGGATCGGAAGCAAAGGGCGACAGTGGCCACTGGAGTGTCGACCGCGGCATATGCCCGCAGTACGGTCTACCAGGCGCGGAGAACGCTTCTTTCGAGGGCGAGCAAGAGTTCAACGACGATGGCATCCCACAGCCCAGATTCATGCACACCGGAAGAGAGCCGTTATCGCGGCGATTGATTGTTAACGAAGATATGTTCTTCGGGGTCTTCATGGGCAACCTGCGTGCTGGGTATGGACCGATGCCAGCTTGGGCTCGGAGCCTTCCAGCGAACGTCGAATACGTTTTGGAATACAATGAGGAAGGGGATGCCGATTTTGCGGGCTTCAACCCCTTCGGACGCGAGCCTCATGACTATGATGCTCTACATGCTAAGACGACTATCATCCGTACGTATCTCGGTGAGCGCCCTCGACTTTTGCGGCGCATGGTCGAAGATTCTATTGATTTGTTGAATCAGAGAAGCGAGCGCTCCGAAGACGAGGATCTTATGGACGCATCAGAGGTGTGGGAGCTGCTTCAAGCTGCGTGGGCTTGATGAGAGCATGTGGGCGTTGATTCGAGAGCATTAGTACAAGAGGTGGATTGGGCAACTGGATGGGAGAGTCACGACGTGGTACGGATCGAAGAGACTGAGATTGAAGAGATATTGTTGTATCAACCAATGCGAGCAGCTTTACCGAATGAAAATTTCACTGTCTCGTACTGGGGAAGAATTGATGAAGTATATAAAGGTGAAAAGCTATGGCATGCTACGTGGGATTCACGAGCTCCACCCACTGCGCAACATGGCAATGTGGACAAGGCGGCAGAATCACTGTACTCTCAACGCCACTCATACCCAATCTTCAAGCCGGAATATAACGTAAAGTCCAGCAGGTTATCTGGAATGAGAGACGTTGGACCAAACATCAATGGGCACGAACGAGACAAATGGCGCCCATGATGCCAATGGCATCGAAGATACACCTCAGAAGGATTGGATCCAGGACAATGCGTTCTCAACGAGAGGGCCAGGCCACGCATAAATGACATGCTCCTGGAGAGAATGTTCCGCTGCGAGATAGATCGGAATCGTGTCAATCGTTATGGCCGAATGGGACTGGAGGCAGGTGTGAAGACCGGGTGCCAATTAATTAGTTCTTTCACATAAGTGCTGTATGATTACACTACTTTACATATCTCGTGCTCATGCTCATGCTCATTACTGATCAGAGTACTTTTTTCCTTCCCCTGAACTCCTCGCTTGCTAAGACAGATAGATTCCGATGACTGGGTATCATATGTGTATGCTGCTGCTGTTCATCATCTCCTGCTCTTCTTCGACACCGAGCTAGCCCGAGAACCAGCCCGCGAGCGACTCGTGCTTCTCTTGAAGCTCTCCCTGGTGTTCACGCGATCCAAATCGAAAGGACTGCTCTCATAACCGTAAGAAGTTTCGATGCGGCCGTTGTTTCTTGACTTCGTAGGCGCAATAGGCGCGAAGCGCGGCTCATCGTCATCTGTATCCGAGTCGTGGTAAGACTCGCGACGCTCTTCCTCCTCTTCTCGGCGACTTCTTCTCCGTGCTTGTCGGCTCTCGATGCGATCAAGATCAGTAGAAGATTCCGGATCCTCAGGCTTCTCATCAGTATCTGTCGGTTCCTCTGCAGCTGTTTCGGATTCTGAGCGGAACGGGTCCTGCTTCTTCTCGTCTTCTCCTTCGTCTTCGCCAAGGACTTGACCTTGCATTTGCCTCATAAACTTCTCGGATTGCGCTGCGTACTTGCACTTGACTCTGATGGAGGCGCCGTACTTGTAGAACAAGAAGGGAAATGGTACGCAAGCCAGAGCCAGGAAAGCTGGAATGGATGAAGCCCAGTGAATGCCAAGGTTGTGGAACATCTGGGTCGTGAAGAGCGGGAATGCAGCACCGAACAGTGATCGAAGGACGGAGTTGGCGGCCAGGACGGAAGCTGCGAAGATCGTGTACGAGTCGATAAGGTAGTTCATGATGCCGAGGAAGATCAACACCATGCCGAAGCCAAACGGCGCACCGGCCATAATTGATACTAGGAGCGTGTTAGTTGAATCTATCACATGAACATCTGAATATGTGAGCTTACCGATCCAGTGAATGGATGGATAGTTAGTCCAAGCAAACCAGAAAAGTCCAATGGGCACGGCAATAGATCCAACCATGCACAGAGGTAGACGAGATTCAGCAGGCGCAAAGCCCTTGTACTCGTCGGAGATTCTCGCGTATCGCTTGTTGTCCCAAACGCTGTATGCGACGGCCATCAACATGCCCACTGCGACTCCCAAGAATGCAAGTCCACCGATCCCTGGGCTCCAGCCCCGTCCTTGTTGATAGACAATTGGGAATGCACCGAAGCACATGTAGAGTGTTCCGTAGATGATGGCCATATAGATGGACAGCAGGAAGACAATCGGCTCTCGGAAAAGAAGAACCCATGGTCGTCCAAGTGAAGTCTTGAAAACTTCAGTGATGGTCGTGTGGCCCTGCTGGATGTCACCACGGCTGCGGTAGACTTTGCCAGTCAGCTTGCTCAGCTTCTTAGCTCGATGGCGCAAGATGACTGGAGGATAGGTCTCCGGGATCAGAATGGTACCGGCAATCCAGAGAACGCCAGTGAATATAGCCATCACGCCCTGGATCCACCTCCACCCTATGGTTTGCCCGACGAACCCGCCGACAATTGGACCAATGACTGGTCCCATGAATGGCGCAGCAGCGAACAGAGACATAGCCAGACCACGCTCTCTCGCAGGAAACATGTCTGCAATGACACCTCCAGCGTTCGTGAGCGGGCTTGAGCCGATGGCACCTGCGAAGAATCGCAAGATGATGACAGTCCAAATGTTCTGTGACCCTGCAGCCCCTGCGTTGAATGCGGTCAATCCAAAGTAGGTGGTAGTGAAAAGCAGCTGGCGTCCGAACAATTCAGATAGGGGAGCCCACAGAAGGGGTCCAATCGCGAAGCCCAAGACGAACAGTGAGATACCCAAAGTTACCAACTCTTGACTCGCTCCAAACTCGGCGATGATCTCTCTCGTGCCTCCAGAAAATGCACTGGACACGAAGGCCACAGCAAGCGTCGCAAGCGCTACCAGCATCGTCAAGCTCCATTTCTTCAGCTCGCCGTAGAGCATCGGATTTCTTGGGTCCTCGTCTATCCAAACCACAACGTAGGGGTCCTCCTCCGTTCCAGAGCCTTCATATTGCCAGTTGATGACTTCCTCGGTGACACCGCTTTGATCGAGGACCTGCTTGAAGTGCGGTATGGGCTTGGGCTTGCCAGCCTCGATGTCCTTGTCGTTGCCGGCTTCCGCCATGGCGTGAGACAACGAGATGCTTGCACGATCCTCGTCGAATCTCACGAGCTTATCGGAAGACTGATCTTTGGGTCCAGGAAATCGTCTCCAGATGGAAGTCGCTCGTTCTTGATGATCCTGAAGTTCTCTGTCGTCCTTCGGGCTCCGTTTGTATAGTTTGCGACAGCTTTACACTTTCTTCTGGGCCGCCCAACTGAATCGGCACGCTTTGCCGGAGGTTGAATGGTCGGACAGTCTGAAACGCGGGAGGATGCACTGTATGGTAGATAAACAGGCTTTGGGTGTTCGTTTTGGGCGAGACTGTCAACTCTTGCCAGGGACCTCTGGTATATAAAAGTGTAAACGGCCGTTAGTAGTCTGCAGTGACAGCGCAGCAACTGCTCAGTAATAGGGAAGAGAAGACTTTTTGTTCAATGGCATTGTCGGGGCGGTGAATATGCTAAGTCCGCCTCTCGCATTGCCACTTGCATGGACAGACAATGGCAGAATTGGGCGGTACATGGTGGCACAAGTCTCCATGACGATGGAGCGGCTCTCATGCCAAAGTGGCAGCAGTCTCCGTGTCGCTGGGACTGGCGATTCCGTTGGCCTGCGCACAAGCCTGCATAAAAGCTTATTTGACCTTGTGTCTGATATCGGCAGGAAGAGACGCAAACACCGTTCTCCGTTCGCGATGACCATCCTGGCAGTCTGTCTGCGAGATCAGGCCCCTCCATCGCACGCAGCAGGACCCGACAGGATTTTCATCAGTTTGATTTGCAAACCGAGACCATCATCACCATCTTGGCGATTCCATCTTCCTTCGCATGCAAGTCGAACCGGGTCTTGCATGTCAACAGCCGAGGTCATCGGAGTCGGAACATGCCTTGCATAAACAAGCTTCTTTTTCGCTTGGCAGTGGGCCGATCTCCGAGCGTCGCCCGTACCTCGAGTCTGGCCACAAGGTGACTTCTCTGCTCACTGACGTCTATTCTTAACATGGTCACGACTGCAAACTTCTGCTGGACCTTCATACGGATTCGGCGCCGACGACATTTTGATAATGCGAGGTGCAAATAGGGCCTTTTATTGCGTATGAGGCTTCAACAGCGTGAGACGCGCCGTTCCGCACACGCAAACATCCTTCGAACTCCACGTGGACTGGGGCTGAAGATGCCACTACAGCCGACGACATGTCTTCTGGAAGGGAAAAAGTTGAGATGCACTAGACCGGCCATAACGGCCGTAACCACCGTCAACACAGCCTCACATTGAACGCACTCAACATCTTGGCTGCTTTAGCTTCGTCATCTGCTTCAGTCATCTCAGACCTCAGCATGTGACAGCGGATCCAGCACAAGCCGTGGCTGACTACCTTATGTCTGAATCAACCCGAACCCCATCGCCTTTCGTCCATCCTCGCTCAGGATCCCAGCTTCACCAGGATATCCAACCAGGTCCTTCTCACTCGCCATGCGATTATGTCGAAAGTCGAGGGGCGTGATGCCGTTCAAGAAGTCTAGCAATTGCTGCTTCATGTACTTCTTGTTCTGCTCAGTCGATGGAGTCGCAGCAATGTAGGCAACGGAAGCTTCGTGATCCCCATTGTGCTCAACTTCGACCGCATGGCACATGTCAGCGTGCCACCAGATTGTGTCGCCAGGCTCCATGGCCGGTATTGGCACCATGCATTCTTTCATGCGAAGATGTGGGTGCGAAGAAGGACTCAGCAGCTGGCTATCTTCTTTCCAGGTGCCAGGAAACCAAGGTGTCTCGGCATCAAATGACCATTTAGAGGCATCCATGATGTCGTCTTGATCGGCTGGAGCTTTGAAGAATGGTCTCAGAAGAACATATGCCATGGTCCACTTGACTTCCGGGAGCAGCATGAGACTACCTTCCCCAGGAGCCGCAGCCGAGAGTGCTGTCCAGCCCTGGAATGATCTGAAGACCGTGGAGTGAGCAGTGCCGTCGAATGCTGCTTGGTTCGCGTCCTTTCGCAGGGTCAGGTCGTAATTGTCCATCTCCTCAGGCTTGCCGGAGAAGATGGCCGAATAGTAGGACTGGTAGACTGGATCAGTCCAACGCGCAAGACTGCCGGCATCAATGTGAGGGCCTAGACCGAAGAAGTCTACTTTGGGAGGCCGTATCCGCACCCCATCTGCATAAGATAGGGGCTCGCAGCATCCCTCGTCCTCAACGTTATGCCACCAGCTGTTCAGCTCGCGACTCAGCTTCAACGTATTTGGATGCGACCGCGCCGCCATCTGAGATGGCGACCAGTACAGGTTGAGGATGAATGGCGTCTCCGACGGCCACCCTGAAGGTTGTCAGCTTCGTCTCACGTACAAAATCGAAGCACTCACCTTTGATGGATCCTCGATTCTTCGCAACGTAATCTTTGAGGTCCACGAACCACTGGTCTGCTTGCTTTCGAGGAACAACGCTTTTCACTTTGAAGCACCCAACGTCCTTCAGCTTTTGTTTGCCATCTGGCGACAGCTGAAACAGCTCGTTGAAATCGACCTCCGGAATGGCCGCCGTGCCCTGCTCTGCAATTCTTGCGGTAATGCTCTCAAGCTCGTTGCACGTTCGAAGCCAGCTTTTGGTAAGAGCCTCTTTGCCGTATTTGTCAATGATGGCCTTCTTGTATTCTTTCAGGTCCTCGCCAGTTTCTGCGCCTTCGAAGCTGAACTCAGGCCAGTCCGGCCATTTGGAGAGCTTCCCAGGCATTCTGTTGTATTCCCGAGAATGTGGTTTATTGCCCTTCAACAGCAGCAATGATCAGGACCGAGCTTATGAATTGCAAGAAGCTGTGAGGTTCGTCGGCCGAGTGCCCTCGAGAAGTGGGTGGTATCTTATCTGGCGGAGTTGCCCCTCGGCCAACATGCGTATCTGCAGTAAGCACTGGCATCCCAACCACCAACAGGCATTACCAGACATGGATAGCTACATCTGCGCGAGCAAGAGCATGCTTGAACGCCTCCAGGTTTCCGGCCAAATGCTAGGCGAGACGGAACGTCTGAACTGGTTTAGCAGTCATCTACTGCCGATATAGCGCTCGATAGCAGAGATACCGATTGGCGATGCGAGACGAAACCGAAGATATCACTACAATGGCTGAGCTACAAAAGTCCTGTGGCAGCGACGAACTCTTGCAAAATCCACGACGCGAAGGTTCTGGCGAACACAAATCGTCACTACCGCAGCCATGCATCGCAACACATTTCCAGCATGGATCCCAAAGAGATCTTCGACAGTTCGAGCTCTGCTCCTTCTTACCTCAATCGTCACATCAACTGTAAGCAGTCAGGATACTCAGCGAATATGCGCGCGCGTCTGACCGCTCGTAGACACTTGGCTACGATTCATCGATGATGAATGGACTCAACATCTTACCCTCCTACACCGATTACTTCCATCTCAACACGACCACCACAGCACTTAACACAGCCAGCGTCTGGGTCGGCGGCTGTCTATCGATTGTTTATTCCAAAGTTCCAGACGCCATCGGCCGTAAATGGGCTCTCTTCTACGGCGCCGTGATAGCAATCATCGGCGTGATCCTCCAAGCAGCAGCTCAAAACGTGGCCATGTTCGTCATAGCCAGATTCCTCGTCGGCTTCGGAACCGGATGTACATCCATCGTCGTCCCGGTATATCTCGCAGAAACCCTCCCCGTTAGCTTTCGCGCCTGGGGCTTAGGACTCGTCTATACTGCCTGGTATATCGGCGGTCTCATCGCAGCCGGAATCACATACGGAACAGCCGAGATGAACTCCACATGGGCCTGGCGTTTGCCATCTTGCTTACAAGGCCTCTTCAGCATTCTGTGCATCGCCATGCTCTTCCTTACACCGGAATCCCCCCGCTGGCTACAAGACAAGGGACGGACTAAGGAAGCCCTGCTTGCCCTCGCACAAACGCATTCTAACGGCGTGACTTCCGATCCACTCGTCCAGCATCATCTTCGCGAGATTATGGATACACTGGCCTTTGAGAAATCCCACAAACCCTACGCCCTCAAAGCCATCATAACCGACCGATCTAATCGGAAACGAGTCTTCCTCGCATGCACAGTCGCTGCGTTCTCTATGCTCTGCGGAAACAATATCATCTCATATTATCTAGGAACCATGCTCGACGCCGCAGGCATCACCGACAGCACAACCCAACTGGAAATAAACGTCATCCTCAACGCCTTCTGCTTGTGCGTCGCCATCGGCGGAACATTCCTCTGTGATCGAATCGGGAGGAAACCCCTCGCCTTGATATCTACGCTGGGCTGCGCGATCATGATCTTCATCGTCGGCGCCCTCACAATGTTATATGGAACATCCACCTACACACCCGGAGTCTACGGAACCGTCGCTGCCATATTCCTTTTCCAAGGCTGCTATTCCGTCGGTTGGACACCTTTATCTGTCCTCTACCCACCCGAAGTCCTCAACTACCGCCTTCGCTCCGTCGGTATGGGAATCTACACATTCGTCGCGAATGGAGCTGGGTTAATGGTGACATTCGCGTTCCCCTACGCCCTCGATACAATCACCTGGAAGACGTATATGATCAATGGGGTATGGGATTTCGTGCAGATTGCTGTGGTTGTGTGGAGTTGGGTGGAGACGAGGGGGAGGACATTGGAGGAAATTGATGAGCAATTAGATGGGAAGGTTCATTTTGATGGAGATGTGGAGGTTGTGGTCGGCATCGACCCTGAAAGGTCTTCAGACGGCACGGCGGAGAGAGGTGAGGAGAGAGAGGACAAGGCGAAGCAGGAGGCGAAGATGAGTGTCAAGTCGCTTGACTGAGCGACGACTGGCTCAGTGCGGAGACTAGAGTCGTTCTCGAGGGGCGGGATGAATTCATGGCTTTGTTGAAGAAATCGAGATTAGATCTGCTTTGTGCTCGAAATAGACCCGAGTAGCCAACAGACTCGTGAACTCTTTGTTGATCTAACATGGCACATTGTTTCTTTGAGGATGATGATCTCCCAGTCATATGGCCATCCCGATCCAACATCGCAGTGTCCGCATCCCCCAGCATCCTTTCCTTCCCATGGCCCCATCTCGCATCGATATCTTGCCCAGGCGGCAGACAACACCTCTCCCTCCCCAACGACACATCTCCCCAGCCTTCTTCAAGAAAGACCGCCACAAGCCAACCCCAAAGCGCAGGCGCACAGTCCCATGGCCCGTAACCCCCCTAGGAGCCTCCGACATCCACCCCCTCTTCGCCCGCTCCCAATTCAACGGTTTCTCAGACTACTCTTACCAACTCCTCTTCCCCTCCCTCGTGCTAGCTTCACGAATGCTAATCAGCCCTAGAGCCATTCAATTCTTCCACGCCCTGCTCTACGGCGTGCGCGAAAGCATCATCGACACGATGGGTGTAGAGCGTTTGAGATGCGTACACAGATTTGCAGAGGGGAAAAATCAATTTCTTCGGGATACGAAACATATAGAACCAAAGGGGATTTTGTCGGTGCTTGAACGGCTTCCTATGTACACTCAGTGGGTGTACGGTGGCGTGGATAAGGGAGGCTGTCAAGGCGTTACGCGTCATACGACGCAAGAGATATATCCCGGCACGAGCCATCCAGGTGTTGGGAGTATCATCCATTTGAATGAGGATATGCTAGAACGGCTGCACAAGGCAACGCGTGAAACACGCACAGTCCAAGCAGTTCAGAACGAGTCCTTGGGAGTCGCCTGCGTACTTGTCCACGAGATCGCGCACGCGTTTAATAACGCCCTATCCGGTCCAGAAAAAGAACCTTTCTTCTGGAAACACTCATTCTGCGAGCTCGGCCTCGCTGTTGAGAAGTTCCTTATAGGCGGTCGCATCGATGTCGTTGGCCATGGTGTCGGAGGCATCCATTTGCAGGAGATACCGTCCTGTAAGACCTATGATGATATGATGGAGCTTGGGGTTCCGTATCCGGTGTTGGCTAAACATCCTCAGAGAAGTGATTGGAGGTGGAAGGTGGATATTGACTGGGTGAGGAGGTTGTATACGGATTCGTTCTGGTATGTGAGTGTGCCGCTTACGGTTGGGTTGGCTTTGTATGCTCCGAAGGGCAAGAAGAAGAACTTCTATGGCCGCAAGTAAATGATCGAATGTAAGAAGCAGGCTTCTCTTAAGAATTCAATGCTCCGCGGGTTTCATCTCTTGGCAGGTAGCATCGAGGTGTGAGGTACATCCGAAGTTTCGTTCAGCTCATCCTTCTGGCCAACTTCGATGTGATCAACATGCGGGGCGTCAGGCAACTGCTATGCAGCCATGCGGCGCGAATATATTGAAAAGCTGCTTGTTAGTAGTCGCTGAATTCTTGCCGCAGTTTTCTCGTAAACGTCAATCATGTTGTCGATTCTGCTATTGTCGCTGGTCTCTCTGGCTACCTCCAAGGTAGTTCGGCGATCGTATGTAGACCAAGTCGTACTGAATATGTCTGCAGAATCGTTTGAGGATGTAGGGGGAGACTCGTTTAGCAGTGCTCCAGATCATATGCACTTCAACAAGACTGTCAGTATCCCAAAGAAGACCAAACCTCATAATCGTTCAGCAGAATTGATGGAAGCCAGTTCAACCTCACCGAGCCCCTTTCCGCCCCAATCCAGCCCCTAAACCACAGCTTCCCACTCACCTTCACCCATTTCGACCTCATGAACACAAGCTGGGCCGCACAAGAAAAACTCCTCTCCCCAAACGACACAGATTGCGCGTTCTCAGGCTCCAACGCCATCATAACCCACCCTCTCGGCAAATACCACAGTCCATCCAGGTTCGACATGAACGCCTCCGTACCCAGCACATACAACATTTCCGAGTACTTCGATCTGCAGGGCATAGCGCTCAAACCTATCGGTCCAGTCCCGCCTCGAACAGCGGCATTCATAGAAGCTTGGCGTATCGACCCCGAAACGAAGAAGCCGTTGAAGGTGTATAGTCTGGGTGCTGGCTGGGGATATGGAGGGTTCGTTACTCCGATTAGTGTTGAGATGTACAAGATTTGGCCGGGATGGGGAGAGAAGGTGAATTTCGTTGAGATATCGGCGAGGTCTCCTGATGGGGCGTGGCAGAGAATGTGTATTGGGAGGATTGAATTGCAGCTGTATGAGCGGTCTTGGATTTTCGGTCGGAGACCGCACAGTTGAGTCATCATGGTGTGGTTTGATGGACTTGCTGAGGAGGTCTGTATATACCAGAGCCTCCTTGAGTTTGATCTTCGTCAGAGACAGGTTCATGGTGGTCTGTTTGTAAGTTCTGCATCACACGAAATTTTCTGCCACAAGGAAGCAGATCAAGCTCGTCCGTGCCACGTCGTGAGTTCACATGCCGATGGTCATGTTGAGGTCTTGGGAATGCGAGTGAGTTCGAAGTTGAGCTGGAAGGGTTTGGGGTGGGAGAAGCTCCCTCGTTAGAACCAGACCGGGAGCTGAGCGGCCTCCGAGTACTCCCGCTAGCTCCCGCCCTTTTACTCCCAATGAGAGCTCACTTCCCTGACCTCATGCAACACCCCGACATGGATGGATTCATCGATGCATCCAGACCTATGTCCTTACCGGGATGATCGGAGAATTGGAATGCACGCGAGATTTTGGACGTTTGGAGCAAAGCAGCGAAAGGTAGTCTCGAGACTGTCGTGAGAAGTTGTTGCAAAGTCATGAAATGTCGTCAACTTCACGGAAACTACTGCATCGATCATGAAATCGATCAGCATCGAGCAAAGACGTACAGTATTTAACATTGAGAAGAAAAGCCTAGAACAACCACCTCCCTCTCCGTCATCCCAACCCCGTGTCAAAGAAGCTGATAGGCCGTCCGACCCATGCTCACTAATGGAAGTCTTACATCTAGATCGAGTAGACTTGCTCGAGGCTTTCCCCGTGCCTGAACAACCAGCCTCCAAATCTCCCCTGATCAGCAGTGGAATACACACCGCAAGGCCTCTCGACGGCTCCGCCTTCCCGTCGAGCAATTGAATACTTCAACTAGACCTTGATGAGGAGCACACGAATTGTTGGAGGCGTTGGTGTGCGTTTGCCTTCATGCAAGATTGAAGTATAGATCGTCAGATGATGCGGGAGGCGGTTGTTTGAGAGCCTCGTGCGGAGAAGGTCAGGCGGCGTGGTATGGCTCTGAAACAGTGGTGTATGCAAGTCATGCATTGAGTTTGAGTGCCATGGCTGACAGCTCATGCAGCTGTGTCGAAAGCGGCCTGGAGAGCGTGACGGCATCAGCAGTAAGAGAGGTGTTTTCTTCGAGTTAATAGCCATAGGGCATGAATACAATTCATCAAATTTACATGGTAGTAGTATGGTATAACTACAAGAGTGGAGTCGAAGTTTGACATCTACACTCACTTGGCCCTCTCTCGTTGCTGCAGCCAGTGAATGCGTCAAGAGCCATGTCTTCCTTGACAGGCTTCTCAGGAAACAATGTCTCTGACGCCGAGATCGCTTGCTAAATGCGAATGCTGTACAATTCTGATCGTACAAACTCGCTGGAACCAACACGCTTTTCTTGCTCTTTGCTAACGCCGCCCAGATGCACAGAAGCCGGAAGTGACATGGTAATCGGCCTTTTCTGAATAGATAAGTAGAGGATATCACCGAATACCGAAGCTGGCGCCTTTGATTGAATCCGCCAGAGTGGATGGATGTCCTCGTTCCCAGAAGAGCCGAAATGGTCAACGCATGAAGCGGCCGGCCGGAAGAATTGACGAAAACCAGGTTAAACGGAGCCCACGCTCAGACGTAGTCTCTGGCGCTCTTCTGCATTTCGATGAACCTCCACCCTCTAGTCTCTGGATTGTGTACTTCCTCTGGTATCCTGGTCACACCGATGGCATAAGTCACTTGCTGGACCTTGTCTTCCATGCCTGCAGCGAGCTCGCCGCTCTTAGCATTACGGTATACATGGACCTCTTGCGTTCGGCACATCAAGACAAAGACGGGAATCTCGCCAGGGTCCAGCATGCGCGCGGAAAGAATATCGACTCCTCGAATGTCCAGAATTTTACCGTCTGACTTGAGCCCAGCTGTAGTGTATTGCTGCATCAAGGCGTGGTAGACTTGGAATTGTGCTGCTGACAGCCATAGTTTCAGCGTTTCAACATCACCCTTGACGTACGCTTCCAAAACCTCAGGGAGAATGTATGTTCGCATCTCGGTCAAGAAAGGCTCCAGCTGGAATTGCGGATCCATTTCCCTGAACTTCTTGATCACCATGGCGGTCTCGTTCTCGGCAAAGAAGCCCGCAATGCGATCTGAGACGCTGCGCGCCGTACTGATCAGAGGATTCTCGGACTCTCGGTAGACTGAGCCGAAAGAGAAGAGCTTCTGCATGGTCTTGTTGTTGTCCTTGAAGTCTTTCCAAGCTTCTTTCCATGCGGCGTCCTTGTGCACTGTTACGTTTGTACCAGCGTTGGGGTCTTCCTCGAAATTCTCCGGCACCTTGTTGGGATCGAAGCCCATCTTCATGTCCCGCTCTTCACGCTTCCTCTTTCGCTCTTCGCGTTCCGTCCAACCACCGTAGCGTTGTGAAGCACCATCGTCAATCACATCCTTGACGTCCTTGTACGCTTTCGTCTCACGCACAGGTCGAGTAGCTTTCTCGACTCCAGTCCCAACAGCTGCCGCGCCCTTTCTGATCACCTTTGCCACGGGTGTGTCCCAGGTCCACGCTGCACCCTTTCCAATAGCGCCAGCAGTACCAAACAAGACTTTGCCAGTCGTGGTCTGAGCGGCTTCAGCAGCTCGACTGTACGCGCTCTTGGCCCTTTGCACATTCGGGTTCTGGGTGAAGTCGTGCATGGTTCCGCTAAGCTGCTTTGTGCTTTCGTTCCATTCTTTGCTGGCCTTAAACTCGGCCTGGAGCGTCTCGGTGAAGACCTGCCAAGGAGTCTTGTTGCCGTGTGGAGGTGGAGCAGCATCTTCCTTCTTCTTCTTCTCTTTCTGCTCGCCCTCGGCTTGCTCTCCCTCCTCGCCCTCGGCCTCGCCTTTTTCCTGCTCCTTTGCTTTCTTTGCTTCTTCAGCAGCCTCTCGCTTTCGCTGTTGCTCCCACTCCTTGTCGGCTTGCGCCTTGAATTGTGCGAATGCTTCATCAGCCGCGGATCGCTCGGGTTCGGCCTTCTTCGTTGCTGGCTCTGTTTCTGACTCTGCCTTTGCGGCCTTCGGCTTCTCTGCGCTCGTGCCACCCTTCGCAGCATTCTCCTTAGCGCGCTGCTCACGCAGCTCCTTGAAGCTTACATAGCGCACGGAGCTCGCGGGCGAAGCTTGTATAGAATGAGGGAGAAAATGTGATCGCAAGGCAAATGGAGGTAGAATGGCGGATGCTCCATCTTGCCTGTTTCGTACAGACAGTTCGCTGTATTGCCGGAGTTCTGATGCTATCCGTCTGTACGCGGCAGTACGTCCATATTGTGAAGTGGTGTTTAAAAGTGCGCCATTCCTCGTGATTTGGCCTCCTGCTCGCGATGAGAGGGAGCGAAGGGCGGGTGTGCTCATGCTCCGGGTCACGGTTGCCAGTCCAGTATTACAAGCGCAATAGATATGGAAAGAGGGCGATGGATAGATGGGTCGGAAGAGCAGGAGGCAAAGAAAGAAGGATGCAGATGCAGCATCGACGACGGCGTGACTTCTTGTGAGAGTCGACGAGAAGAAGCTTTGCTGCGAGCCGATGCATGGATCGGCGCAAGCTAACGCCGACGTTGCTGCCTGAGGTTTGCAGACACTCCCGAGTTCCTCCGCATTCACGATGCCAATGAACTACTACTCCTTTACCTCGCCGTCCACCATCTATCAGAAGCCGTGGCCAACAGTCAGAGAGCAGCATGGCGGCGATCAAGTCCACACGGGCGTTTAGCTCTTTCATCTGCAACTCATGTCGCCAGCGAATCCTTCCCGCCGTCTCGAGACGTGCCTTTTCTACCTCTCCTAAGGCAATGGCATTGGACGACACATTTGGCAGCCCAAGCTTCCTTGGTGGAATGGGTGGGAATCGCAGTCGCGGTGGGAATAGACAACCGTCTGGAACCAACACAAAGGACATAGAGTCCATACTGGATGCCGAACCTGGCGACTACATGAGAGCCGGCTTGAGCCCAGATATCACAGGCGAAAACCGCGATCAACCGTACCGACTTCACGTATACGCCACGAAGCACAACACACACCTCACATTTGTACAACCTTCACGACCTGCGAGTCAAACCACTTCATCAAGCGTGTCGAGCACATCGTCGTCCGCGAAGGACCAGAACAAAATGGTGGATGTCTTGTTGTCTCTATCGACTGGCAACATTGGATTTCGAAAAGCTGGACGTGGGAGCTACGACGCAGCATTTCAGCTTGCAGCTTTCACTCTGAAGCAGATGCAAGAGAAAGGAATGCTGAGAGACATGCATAGTTTGCAAGTGGTCCTGAGAGGGTTTGGTGCCGGGAGAGAAGCAGTCACGAAGGTTATCCTCGGCACAGAGGGAAGATTCATCAGGAGCAAGATTACCAGTGTGGTTGACGCAACAAGATTGAAACAAGGTGGACCAAGGAGCAAGAAGCCGAGAAGACTGGGTTAAGCGCGGTCGGCGGCTGGTCATATATTTTGGAGGGTTTCTCCCGAAAGAAGCATCCAAGCCTGAAAGTTCAGAACGCATCCAAATGCTTCGAGATCTCGAGAGATGCGCACTTCGAAGTCGACAAAGCGATACGGACGCTTGGTCTCAGGCAAATGCCACGACTCGCGTGGCGGTGACCGTACATCAACAGCTTGAACTGCCAGCTGCCATCGAGCTGTGCAGTCACATTGAGGGCTCAATTTCCTAGGGACTTTCAGCAGAGCCTGGAATTCTAGCAGCGGCACGCAACGCCCACGATGAATATTCAGGTCATACAAGATGTGCCTGTTCTGCATGACACGGGTGAGCTAGCAAATATTCGCTACAGGGCTGGAGAGCCAGGAAACTAAATTTTTCCAGAGTGTCTCGTAGGATTCTACAAATACTGCCCAAGTGTTTCTCGAGAGAATGGCTGAACGTTTGATAGCCACACAGAGACAGTTCAGAACCCGGTGTACAGACTATGTAGTGAGACTGCGACTCTTCCACTTGCTTTCTTTGTCTTTCGGACGCACCAGATGTCTCTCATGCTCGATGCCCTTTGTCCTCATGTCGCAACCTCAAAGAAGAAACAATGTCATTCACTCAAACAAGACTATTGTGCAGAGACCATGCCCCTTATACCATCACCTACATTTAAACCGCATACATGTTTCCATGTTCCTTCACTCTGTGTAAGAATCTACCATACGCAACGCAAGATGCCTTCCCCAGAACAAGCTCGATTCCACCTCGCGCTCGCGCACTTGGTAAGTGTTCAACTCAACGCAGGCCTCATGAACCTCCTCTTCGACGGCTTTACCGCCAACATGCACCCCGTCCTTGCAAGATCCCGCTGGCCGGGTATCTCAGACGAGGCGTGGTTGATGATCGCACCAGCGGTCTTGCTTGCAAGTAGGTTACTGACATGCTCTGCTTCCTTACATTTCTTTCATGGAATACTTTACGGGAGGAGTGAGTGGGTAGTAGATATGAATGGGCAGGATAGGGCAAAATTCTGGAGAGTGTACACTAACCTCAATATCCCATTGCCATCTGGGGAGAGGGATAAGATATTAGATGTCTTGAATGGGTTGGCGGAGGGGGTGAATTGGAAGTTTGCTAACCTGCCTGATACTCTTGGCGCTGTGACAACCGCCTCGACTCTTCTGTGCCCTGAGGACCCGGAGGACATGGGTATGAGCAGCGATATCCGGATCAACATGCTCTTCTTCGACAAACTCGATCTCGGTCGCCTTTCTCCTCATGCTCTTCTGAGACGATGGGTCGAGATAGGTGTCACGATGGCCCACGAGATAACGCACGCGCTCAACAACTTCACGCGCGGACCGGGCGAGCCATATTTCGAGAACGACGAGCTTTGTGAGCTTGGATGGTCGGGAGAACAGCTGATCCTTGGGGGAGAGTTAAAAATCCACTTCGAGAATACTGCAAACGAGGCCCTGTTTCTTCAGACCATAGACAAACACGCACATGCGGAGACAGGCACTTCCGTGGGCATAGCGGTTTCTTCGACGGCTCGCCTGGAAGAGACTGGATCTCGCCCTATTCGTGTGATCGAAGGCGGAGATTTGGAATCTCTTTTCACGGCTTCTTTTTGGGAAGGTAAGTAAGGATGTTGATTTTCGGTCGGAGCTCTGCTGACGTTGACGAACAGTTCGCGGTTCCTTGGATGCGATAGATCGCAGTTTCTGGCTCTTGGGTAAGACCAATGGAGACTTCGATTCACCTTTGCATATCATTCTTCACCCTTCACGACGTCCGCCTCTTTAGTGAATACAAACAGTTTTCAATATTTTCATTCCACGTTTTTCTTTCTCAAAATGTCAGTTAAGTACATCATCAGAGGCGTGCACTGGCAAGCCGAGAGACCAATCAGATCTTGGATCTATCAGAATGCCTCAGCATGGAAGCGCCCCTCGAGTCCCATCCGGGAGGACTTTGGACGATGCACTCCGCTTTGCCAAATGTCAGGCTCGCAACTTCAGCCGACCTCCCCTGATGGCTTCTAACATCCTCGAGGCATGGTCGGAGTCCAGAAATGTTCCTGACATCCAAGTGATGCTCCAACAGCTTGTCTCAGATGAGACTTACTTACTCTTCACACGCGCTCACTTCCCCAATCTCACAGACACGGAGTATGCACTGATGCAACCGGCAATAGCTCTTGTTCAGACGATCATCGCGAGTCCTAGGGCGTTGATATTCTGGCATGCTTTCCTGAATGGACCGAGAGAGCAGGTTGTTGACACCGAAGGCCGATCGCATAAACGTTTTCGCTGCCCTGAGAGATGTCTGACTGCGACCGATCTCAAGGAAAGCCTCGCTGCAGTTCAAATGCTTCGAGAGCATATTGCAATCCTGTTCGTGGAGCCTGCAGAAATCATGCAGGGAGATGGAGCTGCATATGCGAAAACCGCGAGCAAAGGATCCGTGGCAGTGGTGGCCGTCACATGGAGAGCCATGGATGCTGTCCAAAGGGCATACCGAGCTGGATCAGTGGCAAGTCTGCGGAATTTCTCTTTTCGCACAGCTTTGATCCTGACGCACGTAAGTCCCTCAATGGGAAGCCGACACTGATGCACTGCGAATGCTGATATTGCCCGCAGGAGCTGGCCCACGCAATGAACATCGTTCATTGCGGAGATGAGGCGGGCGAGATGTTCTTTGAAGACGACCACTTTTGTAAGCTCCCCTGAAAGCAGGTCTCCATGTCCAAAATGCATTCGCTGACTCTCGGGGTAGGCGAGCTGGGTCTAGATAGGTCTTCCGCTAGGTGAAAGCGTTCTGCTTGTGTGAGACACCCACTAACCGTTTCACCTATCCGAGATAGCCTTCACCAAATGGCTCTTCGGTGGTGAGGGCTATGGGGGGTCTGAATCTGGCAGAGGAGGACTCTTGCTTCAGACGGCAGCTTCCAAGGAGATGGTCCGCAGGTATCAAGAGACTGGCACGCCGTTTGCGGTCACTGCTGAGCCTCCGATGAGAGGCATCTGGATGATCTCCGATGCATGCATTGACCAGCTATTCACGGCGGACTTCTGGCGGCGACAGGCGCGTTAGGGTTCGAAACAGGCATAGGACAGTTGTTGTATGTGTTCAGCATGAAGCTCGCGCGAGTTCAGTCATACTGAGCATCGAGGAGCGCAGACAAGGCATTGCCAATGGTGATGGTGAGGGAGAGAGCGGAGGGGGAGAGGTGTGAAGTCGGCAACTGAGTGAGACTGAGAGCGGCCGAACTGCGGCCGCGCGAGTTCATGGCGGCATCACCAGCATCTCGAGCATCACAATTGGTAATCAATTCTTTAAAGTTGAGATCACTTGCGCCGATAGCTTTGGCTACGATTGCTACCCATGCGTTTCCTCCCTCACTTCACGCAGTGCTGCCGCAGCAGGACACCATTGTCCGCCCACCCGCCGTGAACAATTCCTTTGACACCCGCGTCTTCGTCCACGCCAACATCGACTCCTCCAGACCCCTCCGAAGACCCCACTTGCACGCAAAAAAGCTGGACCGCGGCGATGTCGTGACGGGCAAGGAAACTATTTCGCGGCCGATCCGCCCAATAGGCCTCAGTTGCTATCAGCCCTTCGTAGCGAAAGAGCAGAAGTGAACCTCTCAAGTCCTAGCGACGCCCGCCTTGCGATAACAGAGACACGACCCCGCGGTAGAGCGAGATCCGCACCATACCAAGAGAGGGCATTGCAGATTGTGCTGCAAGATGGGGCTACTGTACGATACCGCGCATTGGCACTGCATCTGCAAGCCGGAAGACTGACTGTGATACAGTGCCGTCGGTACACCGCTCGATTGGCCTGAAGCCAAGAAGGTCGCCAGCCATGTACGAGAGTGGGGCATTGAGGTACAACACTGCATCACATGCAGATGTGCGTTGGAGAAAGAGCTATGCATGCTGATGTGTACACTAGCAATTGCTTGCGATATGGAACAGATCCAAAGGGAAAGAGCGAGACGCTTTGCTATGGGGCGATGAGGTACGGTAAGCACTGCGATGCCATAAAGAGCGATGGAGCTGATTGGGACAAGATCGAATACCTTGTCGTATCATTTGACGATGAGCAGAAAGAAGTGAAGCTTTCACTCCGCCAAGCAGACATCCTAGAGGCCCTTGCCAATGACGAGGAGCTACTGAAGAAAGGCGGCGGAGTTCCGGATCTGGCTAAAGGCGAAGTCAAGTGAGGCATACAAGGCGCGAATTGAAGGACAAGATCTGACGGAGTGTAGGACTGCATGGCCAGCGCCGACATTTCATCCCGAGTTCGGCCGCTTTATGCTTGAAGCCACTCCAGGTCGACCGTGGAGCATCAACTTCAAGGATTTGCTGGAAGTTGAACAGGACATGAAGTGGAGGTGAGAACCAATGACGAGGAGTCCGTTGCCAATTGACTGACAATTCGAAAGGCGGAAGATTGCCAAAGATCACATCTATGATCATGAATATCCGATCACCCTCACAACGTTCCCGCTCCTCGGAGACAGGAAATCGATCACCCCTTACTATCCGCCTTCCGGCCCTCGCCTTAGGTCGCAATTCGTACCGGACGAGATCGCAAACCCACATATTCGATTTCCCACTCTAGCTGCTAACATTCGGTGGCGGCGAGGTCGGAAGGTTGAGCTCAATGTGCCTGTCTTCCATGATGAAAATACAGCAAAGCCTTGGAAGGATCCCACGGTTGACTACGATCTACACAACTGGCCTGAAGACGACGATGTTCGTAATGGCGCTGCAAAAGACGATCATATCTACATGGACGCGATGGCGTTTGGTATGGGATCATGCTGTCTGCAAATCACTTTTCAGGCGAAGAACGTCGCCGAAGGACGAACAATGTACGATCAACTCTCGCCGCTCGGACCAATTCTCTTGGCCCTAACAGCGGCGACTCCGATCTACAAAGGTTTTCTGGCGGACACGGATGTTCGATGGAACCAAATCAGCCGTGCAGTTGATGACCGAACACCGGAGGAATTGGGCGAGAAACCTCTGAAGAATGATCGATGGCGAATACCGAAGTCAAGATACGCCAGCAACAGCACATACATCTCACAAGACTCCCGGTTACGGCCAGAGTATCTCGACCCAGATCTTGTCGTCGATGAAAAGCTCAAAGCGCGACTGGTTGAGGGTGGAATGGATGATATTCTTGCTACCCACTTTGCACACCTCTTCATCCGAGATCCAATCGTGGTCTTTGCAGAAGATCTGGAGAAGCTCGATCTTAACAAGACCGACCATTTCGAGAACCTGCAAAGCACAAATTGGCAACACATGCGCTTCAAGCCGCCCCCGCCTGGCAATGACATCGGTTGGCGTGTCGAAGTCCGTCCAATGGAAATTCAGATCACTGACTTCGAAAATGCGGCCTTTTCAGTGTTCGTGGTGTTGATCACGAGAGCAATATTGAGCTTTGATCTCAACTTCTACCTTCCAATTCCGCGAACAACGGAGAACATGGAGACGGCCCACAAACGCGATGCAGTATTGAACGAAAAGTTCTACTTCCGCAAGGATCCGCTGCCACGACGACAAGCAAGAACTAACGGTGTCTCCTCAGCAACTCCATCTGGTCCCAACACTCCACAGTCAAGCCGGCCGCAAACGCCGAGGCCTGTGGAGGAAGAGTATGAGCTGATGAGCGTGGATGAGGTAATCAATGGGAAAGCAGATTGCGGCTTCCCGGGCCTCATTCCTCTGGTTGAATCCTATCTCGACAGCATCAACGTGGATGTCGAGACCAGATGCGAGCTTGCACAGTACCTGGCCCTCATTCGAGGCCGGGCGAATGGCACACTTTGGACGGCAGCGAAGTGGATTCGACACTTCGTGCGTGAGCATCCGCAATACAAGAAGGATAGTGTTGTGACGGACGGCATGGCTTATGACTTGGTGAAGGCGGCTGAACGAATTACGGTCAACGAAGGACGAGATGGCTTTGCGAAAGAGATGCTTGGCCAATGCCGAGAGCAATAGATGGCTCTTTCTAGAAGCACAACATGCTAACTACTAATCTCGCTTGACGAGACTTCCATCATAAGCCTTCTACATCCTCAATGTGTCCCCGTGACGCTTCGGTACATGAGCTTTCCTCGCTCCTGTTCTGCTTGCCACTCATCACCAATCGCAAGCACCCGCAAGCACCTCTGCCAATTCCTCCAACTTCGCTTGGTCTTCCTCATCAAACCCGTTCTCCACCGCACAATCGATATCGATTATCGCCACAACCTAAGTTCGTGATCAGCACTCCTTGCAGCCATGCCATCCGAGGTCTAATTCACCTTGCCATCCTTCACAATCGGCACGACAATCTCGCTCTTCGAATCTCCATCACATGCAATATGACCAGGAAATTTCTCTACGTCCGGGACGAGTTGGGTCTTTTGCGTGGAGGCTGCGGCGCCGCAGACGCCTTTGCCGAAGAGGATGGTTTGGCATGCGACCTAGGTGGTGGATGTTAGCTCACGGCATGGGAGTCCGTGGGCTGCTGGCTGGTGATCAACGTTCAGTGCTGCTGCATACCTTTCCTTGAAATGGGCCGAGGATGAGTTGATTAGGTGTTGAGCTATCGGATACATAGAACCCTGCCCAGTTCGTTTTGTTGCTTGGGGAGGGGAGGGCGTGTAGAGCGTGCCAGATCAGGGAGGCGGCATTTGCGGTATTGCTGAGGTCGTGAGAATCTTGTTTCTCTTTGTGAGTGTTGTCCGCTTACCAGACCTATTGAATCTATCAGTACCATATTCATGAAAGCAACGCTATGTGGAACCTACCCAATCCCGTTGCCCTTCAAACAGAGCCTTCGCCTGCTCTATGACTTGGTCATAAGCGTCCGCCTTGGTGACATTTTCCGTGAAGTTGGAAGAGTCTGCGTGGACCTTGCTCAGGTATCAGAGCTACTCTTTGTATACTGAGAAAGGGATAAGATCACCATCTTTGAAGGGATGATTCGCTCGTCAGGAAGCAAAGTGAAGTCAGTGGTCAAGAATCGGAAGCTGCAAGCTTTCTTTCCTCGGTTCCGAATCGGGAAGACCTCTTGCCGAACACAGAACAGCCACGAGATCTCTCACCGTGGATGAACGCTCGTCTGGGCTGGATGCGGTCCTGATGCCCACAAAACCATTGACTTCATGGGAGCGTTTATGATCTGACCGCAAAGCATCCACGGCGTACGTCTGTCCGTTAACGCAGCGGTCATAAGGGTGTCTCCGTCTAAACATTGTGCAGTCGATATCAAGAAAGCAAGCTCTCCTGCCATTGGAGTTTTTCTCTTCGACACTTCACCTTCACAACCTCACACTCGTAATCGGCCACAATGTCTCTGAAACCGTGCTGTGCAACTGGCTCGCTGCAGTAAGTGAACCGAACATGATCCTATTCAACGCTATGCATCTACTACGATGTCTGATTCATGAACAGCACTGGCACACCAACAGGACGTGAAGAGAAAGTCCACGGCTTGGACTGCTACATCGCAAACGCCCCCAATGGATCACCAAAAGGCATCATCGTCATCATCCCCGATGCCTTTGGATGGACTCTGCCAAACAACCGTATTCTAGCAGACGAGTACGCAAAGAACGGATTCGATGTCTATCTGCCTGAGTTTATGCAAGGCATTGTACTCCCTCTCGATATGATGAACTCTATGAAAGCCCTCAAGAAAACCGGTCTTTGGAACAACCTTTACAAGATTGGACACATGTAAGGACGCGCATCGGTCGAAGCGATCTTTGAGACATTTGCTGATGTTGTGACTTCCAATCTAGCCTCTACCTGGCTCGCCACTTTATCCCTTTCATGCTCTACTGTCGACCTGCTGTGAGTTACTTAAAACTCCAAACCCTTTCGTTTTGTCGGATATGCTCGCTAATTCAATTTCTTGCCGATCGTAGGTTGCGAGCCCACGCGTCTACGACTTCATCAAGGCCCTGAAGAAGGACGAGGGCAAGAACCTCCCGATGGTAGGCACGACAAGTTTCGAGAAACTACTGAGTCGAGAGCTAATCCATACAGGGTACCGCTGGATTCTGCTGGGGCGGTCATTTCGTAACGCAACTGTGCCATGACAAGATCAAAGCCGATGACGGGAGCAGACTAACTGTCTGCGGCTTCGTGGCTCATCCATCTTTCCTGACATATCCCAACGACATCAATGGGATCGTGTTGCCATATTCGTGTGCCGCCTCTGAGCTGGAGGACCCGCAAATGCCGCCAGAGGCTGCGAAGCAGACGAAGGAGATCCTCACGGCCAAGACTGCGAAGACCAAGGACCAAGGTGTCGAGCATGAGTTTGTGATGTACGAGGGAGCGCATCACGGTTTCGCCGTTCGTATACGTTCTTCAGACTCATAGTTGATGAACCAGCTGACAATTGCCAGGTCCGCGCTGATGAGGACGAGAAGCATGAGGCGGCTGCTGGAAAGAAGGCGGAAGAGCAGGCCGTCAAATGGTTCACGCGATGGTTCGCTAACCCGCCTCCAGCCTAAACAAGGCATGGAGCTGATCGAGCCCTGTTCGCTTCTTGGACGGAAGCGATCGTTGGCGAATGGCATGTTAAAGATGATGAATGCTCAAGGACATTGAGCCAACTTAGATCACGACAGTTTCTCTTCCAAGTAGGAGGTTCTTAGATCACTCATGAGATCCAGGTAGTCTGCTGCCTCAGCAGTGTCTTTCGAAATAGCTGAAGCCAATCTCCCCAGCTTCTCCTGTATCAAATTGGCATCGCTCTTCAGTTCAGCTGGTCTTCGCACGACAGTAATCCACTTCCAGTCCTGGTCGATCCTCCACTCGTCACCTTTAAAGCGTCGAAACACTGATATCCCAATCGCGCCCTGAGATGTCGCTCGGTTGTTATTCAAGGGGACATATCGAATCCAAAAGGTAATCCTCCTCAGAAGGTGAAAGTAGTCTGAGCAGCATTCCAGCCACTTGCGGGCATCTTCGTTCTTTGGGCTCTCGGTATGGAGAACGAAGTCGTTTGATTCGAAGTATAAAGGCAAAGACTCTGACCGGATTTGCCGACTGACACGAGTCAAAGGTGGCTCTATTGCTTGGGTGTAGTATTCGCGTTGGAATGCATCGAGGCGGAAGGTAACGACTTGAGAAGATGTGACCACGTATTCGAAGATTAGAGCGCGGATCTCGGCGGGAAGTGTTAGGAGCCTTGATAGTGACATCGTACTCGAGATGATGTATCGATCAGGAGCAAATGTAGGTTCTTAAGAGGTTCGGAAGAAGTATGTCTCTGAAAATAAGCGTGCTGATATTCTCTCCGGTTTTGATGCTCAGTCGGCCAGAAGAGAGTACCCGTCCAGTGCTGCAAGAACTCCGACAACTCTACGATGCTTCCAAAGTCATATCAAAAGTCAACAATAAGAAGAGACCAGGAAGAGTGATTCCTATAGGAAAGGCATCATACGAGCATGACGCCGGTAACGATGAAGGAGCGATGCCGGCGCTCACATTCACCGACGCCGATCCGATCCGATGCACGGACCCCACGTATGCCGCTTTCTTGATGGAGCTCTGCCCTCGCTTGCAACACGAACCATTCACCAACGTCCATACCAGCAAATGTGCTAGTGGTCAGTATGAAGGCCACAGATGTATCTGCATTCGCCTCGCGCCAGATCTCTTTGCTCGAAAGCGAACGCCAGGCCGAAGTCGAGGAAACGCAGCTGCTCACATCGACTCACGCGCCAACCACCCTCCAACGCGCAGGTCTCGCAGTGTTGAACCTGACCGTCTCGTCGCAGAGAACTGGTTTCGGCGGGAAGACACTCCTTGAGCTTGGCCCAGATCCTGCTGTCTCCAGCTCGAGCGAGCTCCCAGAACATGGCCTACGCGTCGGTGACATCTGTGCGATTGCAGAGCAGCCCAAGGGCGCGGAGAAGAAGAAAGAGCGAGAAGGCATGGAGAAGAGGGGAGTCGAAGGCGTTGTCACAAGGACACACAAGTCTTCAATCATCGTAGCTCTTGACAAAGAGGATGCCGATGTACCTAACGGCAAGCTCTGGCTGTACGTATAGGCGCGGTAAGTACTCGTGTTTCCTTGCTGATTCTCTACTACTGTCCAGTGTGAAGTTGGCGAACGACGCGACCTACAAACGGCTTAATCAGACAATGACGAAGCTAGAGAAGCTGCCGTCGTCTTCTTTGACTCAAGTACTGTTTGGTCAATCCTCTCCCACGCCCATCTCGGAAGAAGATCTGAAGGCCAAGATCGAATGGCGGAATCCGGATCTGAACGATAGCCAGAAAGACGCGATACGGTTCGCTCTTGCTAGTCGGGAAATCGCACTCATACATGGACCACCTGGAACCGGTAAAACGCATACCTTGATCGAACTAATACTGCAGCTCCTAAAGCAGAAGCTACGACTTCTAGTATGTGGACCAAGCAACATCAGCGTCGACAACATTGTAGAGCGCCTGTCGCCGCACAAGTTGGCAATGGTCCGCCTTGGACATCCAGCGCGATTGCTTCCAAGTGTGCTCAACCAGAGCATGGATGTATTGACTCGGACTAGCGATGCTGCCGCAATCGTTAGCGATATCAGATCCGAGATGGATGCCAAGCAAGCGTCGATTCGCAAGACTCGCAACGGACGTGAACGGAAAGCAATATACGGTGAGCTGAAAGACCTCCGCAAAGAGTATCGCGAGCGCGAGGGCAGGGTCGTCAGTGAGCTGCTGCGCGGAAGCAACGTTGTGCTATCCACTTTGCATGGAGCCGGGAGCTTTCAACTGAAAGATCAGCGATTCGATGTTGTCATTGTTGACGAGGCTAGTCAGGCGCTCGAGGCCCAGTGCTGGATACCTGTCCTCACGAGCGGCGCTACTAGACTGGTATTAGCAGGTGATCATTTACAGTTGCCGCCGACGATCAAGTCTCTGAACATGAAGTCTGACAAGAAATCATCGAAATCGACCGAGTCAAAGAAAGTCGAAGATGTCACGAGCGACGTTGCAGATCTTGCCGTTGACAAGAAGAAAGGCCAATCGAAGGGAAAGGACGACCCTGGTACTCTCGAGACAACGCTCTTCGATCGCTTGCTGGCCTTGCATGGAAACAAGATCAAACGTATGTTGACGACGCAATACCGCATGCACGAGAGCATCATGGCTTTCCCGTCGAAGTCATTGTACGAGGGCAAGCTTCTGGCTGCCGAAGCAGTGAAGGCAAGACTGCTCAAAGATTTGCCCTACGGTGTGGAACACAACGACAACACCACAGAACCGGTGGTTTTCTTCGATACACAGGGTGGTGACTTCCCGGAAAAGGCTGAGGACGAGGATGCTGGCAAGAGCAAATCAAGCTTACTTGCTGGGAGCAAAGTGAACGAAAGCGAGGCTCTCATTGTGCAAGATCATGTCCAGAGTCTCATCGATGCTGGTGTCAAAGCGGAGGACATTGCAATTGTCACGCCATACAACGGACAACTCGCATTGCTGTCTCAGATGCTCAAAGAGCGCTTCGCAGGCTTAGAGCTTGGTAGCGTTGATGGCTTCCAAGGACGAGAAAAGGAAGCCATCATCCTGAGTCTTGTGCGCAGCAACCCAGAGCATGAAGTCGGCTTCCTTGGCGAGAAGCGCCGCCTCAATGGTATGTCCCCGGAGCGTGCGCCGCATCCCGCGGTCCTGCGTGACATTGTTTCGTGTAGCGCAGGCTGACCGTATCTCTAGTTGCCATGACTCGTCCCAAGCGACATCTTTGCGTGATCGCGGATTCAGAAACCATTAGTAGGTAAGTGAAAACACCCAGCACACCCTCTTTGAGGAGTGTATGCCCTTATCCGCATTGGCATTCGACGAAGGAAGGCGAACAATTCCCCGTGTTGTGGTTGACTTTGAGCATGTCTGCCACAATCGCTCCACTCACAAGTACCAGTAGCGTATGAGATTGCTTGTGCAACCCAGGCTGACCTTGTTTGCAAACAGAGGGTCGAAGTTCCTCAAGGATTGGATGGCGCACCTGGAGGAAAACGCCGATTTGCGATACCCCAATCTCTCCGATCTTACACAAGACACCTCAGGCATGTGATGGGATGCTGGATGTGTATAGGATTGGCGAGGTATGCCTGTCAGCTGGGACGTGAAGTCCAGCTGCACGCTCCTGCAAGAAATGCAACAGGTTGTCGAGCCGTGGTCGGTGACAGCTCGGTGCATGGTATGCAGCTCTAATGCAGGAGTAAAAGTACTTTTATGCAAGATGCAGGATCACTCTGCAGCTCTCCGGGATGTTGACTTCACGCTTGGCAGGACTGATATGCCGGATCCGTTGGTAGACGGAGCCTCAAACGCATTGCTGGTGCGTAGAGCTACTGGCATTGGCGTTGTCGATAATGCTGGCTCTGCAAGGGCAGGAGATGAAGTGGTAGATTTCAATAGCAACTATAATAGGCTGCTCGATGGCGTGGCCGAGGCCTCTCCTACTACGACTGTATAAGCCTAGTCCCACCGGGCTCGCGTCTTACATCTTGACGTCCTGCCGGTGTCGATGGTCGTTGACGAATCAAACGAGCCAAACAGCCAAAGTTCTCGATACATATATCTGATGGTGGCGAATCAAGTATTCAGCTTCGAATCGTACTGCAACCACATTTGCGGTCAATGACCTGTTTTCTAACAGAGTCGCAAGGCATCGTGTCCCAAGAAAGTGCGGAAGCGAGCAGCAGTCCCTGTCTCTGGAGTTCGTGCCACCAACGAATCATGAAGTGTGGAGATGGAGTAGCTTGCGCAATTGTACGGGTAGGTGTGGAACAGGCCAAGGCTTGATTCTCATCCGCCATGCTCCATACCAGACGTGGCACAATGCGTGCCGGCCTCGTGCATGTGTAGTTCGCGCTCGATCAAACGTACAGGAAACTCTTTGCTGCTTCGGGGCGTCAAGCGCGCGATGGCCGTCAACGTGATGGCGGACCTGAACTCGTCCGCGGACTAGGATGTCGAAGCTGATCAAGCGGCACGGCGAGGGCGAGCGCTGCATGGAGGCGGTAAGGTAAGGTAGCGATGCGTGCGCGGGAAGGCTGACACTATCGCGGTTCCATCCATCCTCCATCCATGCCCAGATCCGATCTGCTCTCACACTCTCACACCCTCTGTCGCCGCCCGCTGTTGCAATCAGCAGTCGCAGTGATATGGACGTCGACGAGATGTCCATGATGAAGTCGATTGCCCTTGCGCATACTACCCGAGCTAGACCCTCGCGACTGCAGGCACTTTATTAGATTGCGTACCAATCGCGTAGGCGCGCGAGGAGCCGATGCCGCCGCAACACGCATGCCTACCTCCTACATGCCCTGTAGCTGGTGGTAGCTGTGCATAGCAATATGTCCGTTGAGCTACTCCAACGCCTGCCGCAAGACGTGCATGATGCGGACAACCGGTGCACCTGTGAGAGCTGTGAAGGCCGCGCAGTCGACACCACCACCCAGGCACACCCTTCACGAAACGGGACGACGTTTGTTCCTCCGCCTCCCCTCCCTCTCCTAGCAGCACTGAAACGGACAAGCGGCATGTCTCATCCACGCAAGGTAAGGAACCTGCCATCCAGCGCTGCAGTCGCTCTCTGGCCTGTGCCTGAGGAAGCTTTCAATGCCGATACACACCGCATGGTCCGCATCCCTAGTAGTCCTTGACAGTACCGCACCCATCCTGCTGCTCCTCCACTCCATTTCTCACCTCCGCCGACCATACCGCGTCCACCTGCAGCATCCCACACCTCCGCCTCCCGCATGTCCTGCTGATGAGCGCGCCTAGCCAAGCATGACCGGTGATCTGCGATCTTGGGCTGTCTAGGTGCCTGACCGCGACCTCATCTCTTCCTTCTGGGGCAAATCGGCTGCCATTGCCTCCCTACCTTCTTCACCATTGTACATGTTGATCCGGAGTCTATAGCCACCCTCTCCTCTCACGCGGTCTGGCCACTGCTGTCCCTCACACTCGTTCGGGAAAGATATGTGGCTTGATATCGCAAGCAAGATCTGATCTTCTTCTGCAGCTCGCATTGGCATTGGCATTACTATATTCCTCCTCAAGGACAAGGCCGTTCTTCGACACTCGTTTTGCAACCACATCTGATTTTCTTCCCGACTGTCCTTACCGGAACGTTTGCATTTGCTAGGCCACTGCTCTTGGATCGGCACTGATATCCCGTTCAAGACCACCCACTGCCTGGATGGAATTGCGGAACTGTGCGAATGGCTTCTTACAACGGTCGAAAGAACGTACGGACGACCATTTCGGGTGGCACTATGGATGGTCGACGTAGTTTCGAAGCTCAGCCTTCTCCCGCAGCGCGATTGATGAAGCAGAGATCAAGTCATGGCATGCGCGCAGCATCACACGGTCAACCGATTTCTTTTTCTGGTACAGGGCAGGGCAGCGCCATGAGAGGCAGTGGTGCGCCAACGGGTGGATTTGGAGATGGCTCCAAGGCACGAAAAGGCTCAATACGAAACGCTGTGCGAAAGATCTTTGGCAGACGGTCTAGAGACTCAATATCACAACCTTCAGACTTGATCACAGGACCTGCACCAGCACCGAATTCTCGGCATACTTATCACAAAAGTGAACCTATGGCGCCGCTTGCGCCTCAACCAGAACTTCCTGAACCCCAGGCAGACGATGAGCTAGCACAGCGAACGATTTCCGATTCCTATCAGCAGGGCCGACCGAGCTTTTCACGGACGACGTCCCCATATGCAGTGCAATTTCCTAACAGTGTGAGACTAAAGCCTATGGATTTGGGCAATCCCTTCATCGCCCCTCCAAATCAGCTTCGACGGCGGAAGACGCTCCCGAGCATGCTTATTGAAGAGCGAGAAGGCGCAGCGGCGATCGAAGGTGCTGCAGATGAAGAGCAAGAGTCGGAATTGGCTCAGCGCGGAGAGAGCAGACATGAGGCAGGTGAGTCTGCACCACAGGGGACGTCAAGTCGTGTGAAGCAGGCTCGGCGAAAGTCGCGAAGCCTAGACGACATGAAGGCTACATCGTCGGTAGAGCAGCCTGCATCGAGAAAGAGGAGTGAAGAAATCAGATACTGGCGGGAGAGCTTCCAGCCGGACGTGCTGCGTGCGAGTGGCTTCGTCTCGAGGCATCCGCAGAGGGATGAGACAGACGAGCGTCCAGGCACTGCAGGAAAGAGCACGAGGCATGGTTCAGGAGACCGAGACGTATCGTCGTTGGCAGTGCCACCCCATGATTCCGCTATGGACTCCAGACCCGGTACACTCAAGAGCACTCCGCCGTCAAAGCTCGGTCAGGCACTGTCAGTTAACGATGCGGAATGGAGACCATCTTCTGCACGATCAGGAGCAGGGACAGAAATGTCCAAAGATCTGGAGGATCGCGTGGCCAAGCTTGAAGCGGGACTGCAGAACTTCCAACGATCTCTGCAGAAGCTCACTGCTGACAAGAATCGACGGACCATTGTCATGGGAGGCAGCGTAGCGAGTAGGAGATCTTCGACAGACATGCGATCTCCGAGCATGCTCGCCGAAACGCTCGCAGATCCCCTCGAGCCAACTTCATACGAGTATGAGTACGGACACACTTATCGCCGTTCCCAGATCTTCCATCAACCGTCTTCCTCCACACAGATTCAGCGTGAGCCATCGCAGCGCCGCTTGGAAGATCCATTCGGGCCCGAAGCAGCTCAGGCGTCTACTTCAGCGACTCATCCACTTCCGATACCTGCGCCGGAACAAGAACGAGCACCAGTAAGGACGCAAGCAACGCTTCCTGGACCACCGACAGAGCGGACGAGGCAAAAGACGCCTTCTCCGCCGCCAACAACGTCCGCGACTCTAGCAGCTGTAACACCAGGATCTAACTCAGGCAACGGCCAGAACCAACCGCAACCGTACACCTTCCGCTCTCTTTACCAAATGCTTGCGGACGAGCGATCCGCGCGAAGGAAACTGGAGTCGCAGCTCCGCGGTCTCCGCGCAGAGATCTCAGAACTGCACAGCCAAGTCAACCTCTCCTCATCGAACGTGATCAGTCAAAGGAGCAGCTACATGCTCGCAGGCTCATCAAGTCGATTACAAGACCTCCTTAGAGAAACCGGTGAAGGAAGTCCACCCGACGCATCACCGCGCTCATTTCAACGGCTTTCCGGTCAATCAGCCGTTTCGGCACCTCGGATCAGCAGATTCTCCGGCTCGGATAGCGATGTGCTTGGACAGGAGCAGGAGCCCGAACAACAGTCGGAATATGACGAACTGCCTACTCCTCAGGATGCGTATTCCACTCCGAGGGAGAAGAGGAGTAAATACAGTCTTGTGGAGAAGTTGGAGTCGAAGGACGGGGGAAATATGTTTTGAAGAAGAAGAAGAAGACGACGAAGCCCACGGAGTTTCGACTTGCTGTTATGCGCACATGCATCTCATGAGCACACTTTGGTTCATTTTTGGTCTTTTTTTTTTTTGACTGGAGGATTTTGTAACATTACGATACCCAACTACTATTTACTTCTGTTGTGTAATTTTTGTATGATGAAGAAGGACTTTTCCTCGACTAGGTCGATTTTTTCGCGTCTCAGAACACTGCATGTTTTCGTCCATCTTAGCGAGATCCAGTCCTCGTCTACGATACCTTGTCGACAGCCGCATAGCATCAGGTGACTGATCTGAGCTTTGGTCGGCCATTGGAGGCAGTATCACGGACACTAATGGATGTACTCGGAGGCCGCTCAGCTCTCGTGATATCGACTCTCGTGATGTTGCTTGGTGTCCGTGGCGAGGCATGGCAAGGCGGAAGCTTGGTTTCCATATAAAGAAGCGGAGGCGTGGTGTCAATAAGGAAAGAAGTAAAGGCGCAGTTTTTCTTAAGTAGCAGTTGTCGAAAGGCTCAAGAATCAAGTCAAGTTCAATTCATATCTACATGTCTCAATCGCAAAAAAGCCCCCATCATCGCACACAACCCCGAGCTTTTGCTGCCCTTTTGTCCCCCTAGTAGTTCTACAGTGTTGTCATCCAGCCCTGCCCAGCCCATCTACTCCAGCGCTCAAGTTTGAAAGAAAACCCGAGCGAAAGACCAGTATGTAGTGTTGTGGCAGTTCCAGACGAGCAAAGAGCAAAACGCAACGCCACCCGCTATGCAGAGTTCTCTGATGTTATAATCGCAAAGCCATGCCAACTTCAAGCTCATCTCATCCAGTGAGGATAAGTAATGGAGCCAAAGCCAGCCGCATGGGTATCATTGGCTTTTCTTGCGCCAAAATAAAGAATGCAAAGCTTGCTTCAACCCTCCCTTCCGTACCCTTCCCGTTCCTTTCATGACAGACAAAACCGCATTTTCGTAACGCCAGGTCCAGTTCGGTCGAGTCCGTTTCGCACATATCAATCAAGAATATCATAAGATGTCGCTGTTCGTCGTTTGATCCATCGCACGCCTTGTTGGTGAATGGCTGTCCTGCTTTGCCTTACGCACTGCTCTGTTGCCTTGCTCATTTGCAAGAAGTCATGCTCCTCGACCAGTTCGGAAAGCGGCCCTATATACAGACGCGGCGTTGTTTCGCTGAGTTCCCACCTAGGGTCTTCCTCCAGGAAGTTTCGGCGGAAAGGGTAGATGATACCGCTCAAGTCGAGGCACGAATCCCGGCTAAGAATTCATAAGAAGGTTATTTTGTGAGTAGTGATGATTTGCTCCGCCGGGCTCGGCTTGATCCGAGAGTGCCAACAAGAGCTGCGCAAGGCAACGCTTAGTGGCCGCATCGTCTCGCAAGACCGGAGAGAAGGTAGCGTCTCGAAGCGGCTCAGGAAGACATTGGCGCAGGGCTTCGCGTGCACGGGCATTATCTGAGAGCCTGTGAAAGTCAGCAAAACGTGTCACGATAAGAAAGAGGTGCAGACGCACCTGAGGAAGCATCTAACAACATGCTTGAGGAGCCGCACGGTCTGTTGGTCTACCAGCTGAGTGACCATGTTGCTCAGGACCGTTCCAACCGCATAGAAGCGCTCATAAGTCTGGCAGATATACTGTAGACCCATGTCATCGAGGAGAATCTTCTGCACGATGAAAATTGCAACCGTCTTGCTGAGCTCGGATCCAGTCTCCATGATGCGAAGGCAAAGCGGTATGATCTCGGTAGTGAGGAGAAAATTAATAACCTCCGAGCTGTCGTTCTTGACGAGGGCACCGATCACGCCGAGGGACGTAAGCCGCAGGTATTCGAAGGGTCTGCTCTTGGAGGTTGTGTTCAGAAAAGGGTATAAGAATAGCGGGATATGTGCTACCGAGAGATTAGTGAATGGCAGCTCATTGGCGTCCGTTGCTGACGCTTACCGTTCAAGAACAGTCCTCTCGTGTCACTATGGCTAGCGACGCACTGTAGAAGTGCAAGTGCGTTGCACACTCTGTTAGAAGCCGCCGCGGTAAGCTGGCTTGGATTCAGCAGCGGATAGACTGAGATGATCTCCTGCAGTAGGGACGTCATGACGCCTGTGGAAAGACAAGTTAGCAAAGGCTCTCACGGTGAGTTAATAATTGCATGCGCAGCTTCAGCGGCGTTCGTCGTGGCATTCCAAGAAGGCAGACGCTGGCACTAGCAGTCGCTGGCTGGCAATGGGCACACTCACCGAAGGAGTGCCACAATATGAGTGCGAGCTCCGGCACTTGTTCTCGCTTCTTGCTGAGTTCCAAGAGCGCCGATTCTCGTGTATCTGCTCTGAGGACTTGCGCGATCCAGTCCAGCACTCTGCGGTTCTCTTCGCTAACATTTTCTCCCGGGCCCATGCCTCCGCCGTGCTCCAGTCCGCCGCCACCGCCTCCAAGGCCAGCGGCGGCCCCTATCCCAGCAAGACTAGCTGGTGTATTTCCGTTGGTGTTGGCGGCATGGTTCTGCCCCGCGGCGCTCATCGCTCTGCCATAGTTCTGCTGGTGTTGTTGCGCAACGGCGTTCGCTGCTGCCGCTGCTTGATTTTGCGCGGCGTAGTGATGTTGCGCTGCTGCGCTGGGATGGTGTTGCCAATCAGGCGTGTGATATGGACTCTGGTTGGTGAAGAGATGGTTCTGCATGGTTATCGAAGCGAGGCGGCACCGAAGGCCATGCACGCCTTGCGGTGTTGCGCCTGGAGGTGTGAGGCTCGGCCGACAGGCTTAGTGAAGGATACGGAGGTTTCGCGTATGCTGGCGAGGGTCTGCCGTCGGACGATGGGGTGGTGGTTGTACGGCGGTAGGTCCTTTGAGTGGTGTGTGGAAGTAGCTTCGAGGACCCGACGATGCGCTCCAGATTACAAGCTCGGAGCTAGAGCGGCGCCTGCCGACGTATCGGACAGGGACAGGTCACGAGACGATTGATGGGCGGTTGGCGATTTCAGACGACTAATATGCCTCTCTCGATTTCAATGTGCGATCCGTGAGAAGGATGTTGCAATACAATCTACAGGATCTACCTGCACGAGCATCACATGAAGACGAAGGAGCGCATCAAATCGGCGTGGCTTCTTTTCATATTGAACAATAAATCATTAAGCCATTGTCAATGTTGACTGATCTGGGTCTATCACAGTTCGTCATGCCCTTTGGCATCTTCCGACAAACCTCTCTTGATCATGCTCGTCAACACCTCAAATGCGACCTGCGCAGCTGCTAGAGCAGTGGCCTCTCCAGTTCCATCGTATGCCGGAGCAACTTCAACGATGTCCGCTCCAACGACATTGAGCCCTTCAATACCACGCAGTACTCGGATCAACTCTCTTGTCGTCCATCCACCTGGCTCTGGAGTACCAGTTCCAGGCGCGAGCCCTGGGTCAATCACGTCGATGTCGATCGACAGGTACACAGGCGTTTCTGTTCCTACATGCTCTATAATCTTCTTGGCGACACCAGCAAAGCCCAGCTCATCGATATCGTCGCAGGCAATCCGGCTCCATCCTTGAGCGTCGTCGTCTTCATTGTCCCCGATGTTCGACAGACGCGTGCGCAGACCGGCATGCACGGATTTCTTCTCTGCGATCAAGCTCTCGTTGTGAGCGAGCCAGAACATGGTCCCGTGGGTGAAGAAGGATTGCTGGGTTGGGTCCTCCTTGTCAAACCAAGCTGATGGATATTTCGCAGGATGCCAAGTATCGAGGTGAGCATCAAAATGCAAAACCGCGACGTTGCCGTATATGCTGTTCAGCGCCCGCAGCGTAGGAAGGGCAATCGAATGATCTCCTCCAAGAGTAATGAGCTTGGGCGTCTGCCTGTACTTGATATCGGACTTGGTACTTTTGGCAGGAGCCTTGCTGTGTGCCAAGTTCGTGAAAGCTTCGCTCATCTGTCTCAACGCCAGAGCATTGTCAAATGGGGAGATCGGAATGTCTCCGCAATCGATGATTTTGGCCCAGCTTTGATAGGGATTCAGGTTCGCTCGTGGATTGAACCCTCGAAAAGCAGTCTGGCGTGCAGAAGCTGCTCTTATCGCTCGTGGGCCAAAACGGGCTCCAGGTCGATATGAGACTGCTGTGTCGAACGGCGCTCCAAGGATTGCGATATCATATTCTTCCTCAGGATGCTGAAGACATCTAACATGGTCTAGATGTGCAAACGTCGAGATTCCAGAGAATCCCCAATCGGTACCCCATTTTGCATCCAGATCGTCCTTTGTCCAACCCACGAATGGCTGTTGTCGGTCTTCATCGTGATCGTGACCTGCGTGGGCAAGGACCAAACTCACCAGAGTCGACAACGTCACCAGCGGCTTCTTCATTGCGTCTTTCAGTCCAGCTGCCGTTCTGAGAAAGAAAGAAAGGGAAGAAATCTGAATGGTAATGCCTGGGACTACTTAGCTCTCACCGCGCCAACAAAGGCTTATCTCGCCGCTCGGGCAGCTGCTCCAATGCCGGCGTCGAACTCCGCCCTTCAACGCCGTCGCTGTTAGTCATGATGAGCCATGGCGTGCATAGGGCATGTATGGGGCGATGAATGGCCGTATTGCCCTTCCTGATACGTCCTGGTGATGATGGAGGAAGAGAAGGTGAGGTTGGAAGTGCGAACATCAAGGTGCGAGCGCCGATTGAGTTTTGGCCTCGGCTCCGACAAGGGTTGTACGCGCTTGGAAGCGAGTCGCGTCGCCCGGGCTGAAGCTGCCTTGACGTCGATGACATTACAGTGTTGCTGTTGAACTTGCTATACAATATTCTATGTTTCCATCAAGCGCAACTGACAAAGCATACGACTGGATCCATTGAAACTTCGAGAACAACATCAATCGCCATGCCTGAGGTCAGGAACTCCAAACATCCATCGATATTCATGCTGACTTCCCCCAGATCGGCGAAGTCGCACGCGTTGTGCATTACCTCAAGAAACACCTTGTCAACCGAACGATCAAGACATGCGAAGGCTTTGAAGATACAATCGTCTATGGCAAAGTCGGCACCTCCTCTTCCGAATTCTCAAAAGCCTTGACCGGCAAGAAGGTCACAGGAGTAGGGAGACAGGGGAAATATTTCTACATGACATTGGACTCGAGTCCACATTCGGTAATGCATCTGGGAATGACGGGTTGGATCAAGTTCAACACAGAAGACTCAGGATACTATAAGCAGGGTGTAGAGGACAAGAAGAAAGAAGAAGAGTGGCCGCCGAAATACATCAAGTGGTTGATCAAGTGCGAAGCTGAAGGAGACCGGGAAGCTGTAGAAGTCGCATTCGTGGACGCGAGGCGGCTGGCGAGGATACGCCTTGTGCAATGCGATGCGGATAATATCCGAAACGAAAGCCCGTTGAAGGAGAACGGCCCCGATCCTGTCATAGACAAGGATACCGTAACAGTGGAGTGGCTCTCAACGTTACTGAGGAAGAAGAGAGTGCCTGTGAAAGCACTTCTCTTAGACCAGGCCAACATTTCCGGCGTTGGCAACTGGGTCGCGGATGAGGTTCTTTACCAAGCGAAGCTGCATCCTGAACAATACAGCAACACATTCGATGACGAGCAGATCAAGCGGTTGCATGATGCACTGATCGGCGTATGCACAACAGCCTGCGACTTGCTAGCCGACAGCTCAAAGTTTCCAGAAGACTGGCTCATGAAATACCGATGGGACAAGGGCAAGAAGGGCTCGGAAAATAAGCTACCAAACGGCGAGAAGATCACACATATCACTGTTGGCGGAAGGACCTCTGCCATTGTGCCATCTATGCAGAAGAAGACAGCTGCTGTAGCCGGTGACGCGGAATCAGGGGAGGAAGCAGAGAAGCCCGCCAAGGGGCGCAAGCGCAAGTCCAAAACTAAGGACGAGGAAGATGAAGAGGAGGAAGAGATCATGCCCGCAAGGAAACAACGCGGGGGCAAGACTACCACCAAACCTGAGGTCAACGGAGACGAGGAGCCGACTCAGAAGCGTGGGAAGAAAGTCAAGACTGAAGTCGATGGGAGCACCGTCAAAGAACAGAAATCTTACGAAGTCAACGGCGATGCCGAAGAGGAGAAAGAAGATGTCAAGCCTGCGAAGAAGGCGAAGACATCCAAAGCAGCTCCCAAGTCCAAGGCAGCCCCGAAGAAGGAGTCGAAGCCTGCCACTCCTGGATCGAGGAGGTCGAGTCGGAACAAGAGCAGCTAGAGCTTGTTCTTGTGCAGATGCTGCCGAACATTGTGTATAGTAGCTTTGTACAGTGCGATGACCAATGAACGACATACAATTGTATACCAAAATGCCACGAGATCTCTCTCACGATCTGGTCATCAAATGAAGCTGCGGGTACCTGCAGCACGTCCATCTTTGATCCAGATCCTGGGGATCGCAGCCATCGAACCCTTCTTTGTCCTCCTCAAGTCGTCTCCATCAACATAACGTCATGACTTTTTGGCACACAACATAGTGAGCCGCATACGTAGTGCAACCAATTCACCACATAGAACCCATTCAATCAAAGCTTTCCCATTGACCAGTCTACCCTATCCAGTTGAATCATCAGTCCATTCGCATTGTTCAACTGGAGAATATATGCTCCCCCATCTAGCCCACCTTTCTCACCCACACATCTACCAACCACGAACCGTAATCCAACTCTACCTCAAAGCATTAGAACTCGCTCCAACTACCGCGCCCACTTCACACCCTACTACTGCTACCCTCACCCGCACACAAGTCAAAATGGTCTCTTCAAAAGGTGAACCCACGGATCCGGAGTTGAGGGAAAAGATTAAGGAGGAAGTTAAGAATGAGGAGAAAGGTATGCTTCCCTTCAGCTTGATGCAGTGGACAGACAATTCTGACTGATGAGTGTGATTAGGTGGTGGTAAGGGCAGCTGGTCAGCGTGGAAAGCCGCGGAGTTGTCGAAGAGGTATGAAGCTGAAGGAGGGGATTATAAGGACACGAGGGGTAATAAGAATAAGGCGAAGAAGGGGGAGCCGGAGAAGAAGAAGTAGAGAGAGGGTGGAGTTGAGCAGTGATGTTGCTGTACAGTGTCTTGTCGATAAATGTGTTGTGGTTTGAGAGCTGCCATTGCTTCTCAATTCCAGTATCGCGTTGCGCAAACGTCGCACGCGCAAAAACGTTCCTTCGCGTTCCGCTTTTGACTCGTTGCCGGTTGCTTGCTCGAGGTTGGAAATCTTCCTGGCAGCTGTACAACTGAAAACAGCATCGCGCCGTGGCGTCGCTGAGCGATCGGCCAACACACCTCTGAGTGCCCTCTGTTACGCGGTGCTTCGGTAGTGTGGGATCAAGGGGTGCCTTGCTGCTTTGCTGCTATGCCAGAGCCTTTGTCCCGAACGCGGACCTGTAGGCTTTAACTAGCTTTCAGTGTCGCATTCTGTGGACTGGTAGAGTCGTTTTCCTTCGAAGCTTGCAGCAAGCGGCTTCCAGACGGCAGCTTTTGGACTTGCGAGACTACATGGTAGTTCAAAGTGACCATTCCGAACCAATGTTCCTTTCATCACCAGATCCCGAACCATTTCTTCTTGAGGGGTTGCTTGTTGCCCTCGAAGTCGACGTATGTCTCTTCGCTCTCGCCTGCTTGGCCCGCGATGTTCTCAACTGTTCCCTGCGCAAGGTCCATGGATGTCTCCGGGCCTGGTAGTGTCGCAAGCTGCGCCTCGTTCTCGCGGAGCGCAGGACCTTTGCTCTCATCGTCACTCTTTGCCGTCCAGCCGCCAAAGATGCCTTCATTCTGGTCCAAGCCATGCGCCTTCCTGTACTCGCTTCTCTTCGCTACATCGTCCACCTTTCGCTTCCTGCGCTCCGCTGTCTGTGCGCTGACATACGCAACATGCAGATCATATACTTCAATCCAGCGTCCGATGAATGCGATGGGGTGGGAGAAGAACATCGAGTTAGGAGGAAGCATATCGAGATAGGGCGTATTATGGAGGAAGTCGTTTAGCCAGATTCCGACTACAAGGGAAATAAGAATGCCCTGTATCTAATCAGTACAGCTCCCGGCGTCCGAGTAATGACTATATTCGTACCAGAGATATCCACAGATGAATCGTTCTGTTAGTTAGGAACCAGTGCATGAAAGTTCCTTCTGGAGGCATCATATGTGGATACCGCCTCGTCTTCTGCTGCTGCGTGAGGTCCGGGCCATAGGTATATCGGGTCTTGCTGCGTATGCGAGACGGATGCGATGGCGGGCGGAACTTGTCTGGCTTCTCCAGCACTCGCGGCTTAGGAGGAGTAGGCTTGTCTGAGGCATATCGAACGGGCTGCAACCACGTTGGCCGTATTCTGAGCTGCTGTAGTTGTCTTGAATGGAGCTGGAAGCCTGCTCGAGGCACGGCTAGTCGTAGTGAGGCCATGCTGATGGGAGTCGTCTCCTCTTGGACGGCAGGTCAAGTGAGTCTGGAGCTCCACAGCTGGCCGTGAAAGTGAAGAAGGATCGAATGGCAGACCCTGGTCGACGCCTGAGGCGGGACTTCCTGTTCCGACGCGATGATTGGTCGTAGCTGCCAAACGGCGCACTGCGGAGCTTCCCGCGATAAACACTGGGTACCGCTCTCGCCTCCACGCTTTCTCTCAACTGTCAACAGCAACCAGCAGGCAGCCCTTTTTCCCGCAGACGCCAACACTACCGGCACCACGAGACCATTATAAGCGCGGAGCTCCCCAACCTCACCAAACCAACACCCCCCACAACACCGCCAAAATTCCCGGAATGCGTGAGATCGTACGTTCGCTCTGTCCCTGTCCACACCGCCCCTGATTCCACCACCACGCGGGGCACGCGTCGACGACCATAATACACTTGAGAACATGTGCTGACGGTGAGATGCTCGCAGGTCCACCTCCAAACCGGCCAGTGTGTACGTATAGACGCGACCAATTGACGTGTGAAGAGCGGGTATTGACAGCGACAAGGGCAACCAAATAGGTGCTGCATTCTGGCAGACCATCTCCGGCGAACATGGCCTCGACGGTGCCGGCGTGTGAGTGTAACAACGCGAAAGAGCCTGAGGAACGCGACACTGATATGGTGCAGGTACAATGGCACGTCTGACCTCCAGCTCGAGCGCATGAACGTCTACTTCAACGAGGTGCGACACCGCTCTTTCCATATCAGGCTATGGCAGTGAGGATACTGACTCGCAACACAGGCGTCCGGCAACAAGTATGTCCCACGTGCCGTCCTCGTCGATTTGGAGCCAGGTACCATGGACGCCGTCCGTGCTGGCCCATTCGGACAGCTCTTCCGCCCAGATAACTTCGTCTTCGGCCAGTCGGGTGCTGGAAACAACTGGGCCAAGGGTCACTACACTGAGGGTGCCGAGCTCGTCGACCAGGTCCTCGATGTTGTCCGCCGCGAGGCTGAGGGCTGTGACTGCCTTCAAGGTTTCCAGATCACCCACTCCCTCGGTGGTGGTACTGGTGCCGGTATGGGTACGCTCCTCATCTCCAAGATCCGTGAGGAGTTCCCAGACCGCATGATGGCTACTTTCTCCGTCATGCCATCTCCCAAGGTCTCCGACACCGTTGTTGAGCCATACAACGCTACCCTCTCCGTCCACCAGCTTGTCGAGAACTCCGACGAGACCTTCTGTATCGACAACGAGGCGCTGTACGACATCTGCATGCGCACCCTCAAGCTCAACAACCCATCCTACGGCGACTTGAACCACCTCGTCTCCGCCGTCATGTCCGGTGTCACCACCTGCTTGCGTTTCCCAGGTCAGCTCAACAGCGATCTTCGCAAGCTCGCAGTCAACATGGTGCCATTCCCACGTCTGCACTTCTTCATGGTCGGATTCGCTCCTCTGACCAGCCGTGGCGCACACTCCTTCCGCGCTGTCACCGTTCCAGAGCTCACCCAGCAAATCTTCGACCCCAAGAACATGATGGCCGCCTCGGACTTTCGCAACGGCCGCTACCTTACTTGCTCGGCTATCTACCGCGGTAAGGTCTCCATGAAGGAGGTTGAGGACCAGATCCGCAACGTGCAGAACAAGAACACTGCCTACTTCGTTGAGTGGATTCCAAACAACGTCCAGACCGCGCTCTGCTCCATCCCACCACGCGGCCTCAAGATGTCGTCGACCTTCGTTGGCAACAGCACTTCCATCCAGGAGCTCTTCAAGCGTGTCGGTGACCAGTTCACTGCCATGTTCAGGCGCAAGGCTTTCTTGCACTGGTACACTGGTGAGGGTATGGACGAGATGGAGTTCACCGAGGCCGAGTCTAACATGAACGACTTGGTCTCTGAGTATCAGCAGTACCAGGAGGCGTCTGTCTCCGATGCTGAGGAGGAGTACGATGAGGAGGCGCCTCTCGAGGGCGAGGAGTAGACATCCTATGCCCGATCTCGACCAGCAACGACGGTTTGTGTGGCGCGCCAAAATATGCGCCGTGCTATCCGGGATCTCGACGGTTCTGTCGATCCACCGGATCCACTCCGAGATCTTGCAATTGGTGCTCGATTTTCGTCTCTGAACCTGCGTGGTGGATAAGCTGTCGCCAATGGACTCGAACAAGGAGATGCAAGAGAATGAAGCGTGAGCGTTGTGTTGAATCAAGTTTTACTTTTGTCCAAAGACCCTACCGTGAGTAGCCGGCATTGGTTGTACGCAGCTTTTGTAAGGCGAAATGAACAGTCTATCTCAACAAAAAGTCTCTGGCATTATACTTGAGGCTTGGAAGCAAGCTTCATCACCGGGCCGCGGCTCGACTTTCATCACTGACATGCCCATCTAGCTACGAATGTTGAAGAGCGTCAACTCTGTTGTTCATAGTCCATGCCTCGTAAGTTCGTTATGCTCGTCACTTCTTCTCAGTGTTCTCCACGATTTCGACCTTATCATCAACACCAGCCTTGTCTACATGCCCCTCTTCAATATCCGCCAACTTATGCTCTACGGCCGTCGTCTCACCACCAATGACAGCATTCTCGAAATGACTCCCTCTCTTCTCAGGACCAAGCGCAGCAGTCACAGCAATGCCGATAGCGATTATGGCCGTGGCAACGCCCATCGTCGGTCCGTAGGCTGGCACGCGCTCTCCATCTGCGCCGGTGATCAAGTGGCTTTCGGCTATGGCGTTTACGATTTGTGCTGAAGGGGAGGAGATCATGTTTCCTAGCTGGTAGGTTATCCCTGGGAATGAAGAGCGGAAAGCTGGCGGTGAGAGTTCGTTGAGATGGATTGGAATCACGCCCCAGGCTCCTTGGACGAAGAATTGGATCATGAAGCCAGAGGCTGAGAGACCTCCTAGGGAGTTGGGGAGGATCCAGGCTGGGATGAGGAGAGCGGAGATCAGGGCGGAAACGACCATTGCGCGACGACGGCCGACGAATTGGGATAGGTAGCCGATGATTGTTCCGCCTACGCAGGCGCCTGTTTTCATGAGGATAGAAGCGATGGAGGCGTCGTGGTTTTCCATTTCTTTTTGCGTGCGCATGAAGGTTGTGTAGGAGTCTTGAGAGGTGTGGCTGTAGTAGTTGAACCAGGTCATGAGGATTATGCAGTAGATGCACATGCGCCCTGTAGTACGAGTCAGCGGATAGAATCGAGGCAGGGAGGTATGGGGGTGTATGAGGAGGACGAACATTCTTGCCCCAACATCTTCTTCGTCTCCGCCCAAAACACACCCGGAGCAGCGCCCTTATGTCCCGCCGCTTTCCGTTCACGGAATTGTTTGCTTTCTGGGAAGGCGACGCGGATGAGTCCTACGCCGATGCTGAGGCCTGCTGCGATCCAGAAGACGGTCTTCCAGCTTTCGGTTGAGCCGCCGACGCCCAGGTTCGCGCAGGCGGCGCAGACGTAGCCAAAGGAGTAGCCTTGTTGGAGAATGCCGGACATGAGACCACGGGCTTCTACGGGACAGTTTTCGAGGGCCATGGCGATGGCGTTGCCGTAGACGCCGCCCTGTTGGACAGTCAGTTGCCTGCTCTTTTTTCAGACATATGGGTGGATACGTACCATGAAAAGCCCGAACAGAGCACGAACACCCAAGAATTGGCCGAAGGTAGTGGCGTAGATGGTGCCGATCTGCAGAACTCCAAGAACGATCATGTTGAACACCATTGGCCATTTCCGTCCGCATTGATCCTGTAGATGTCAGTCTCGATGTTTTCATCTCTTTCAATTGAGTCGAAGCTTACACCAGCTAGACCAAAGATAGCAGCTCCAATAGATCTTAACAGCAAAGTCAAGGTGATCGCGGTCGTGATATTGGTATTCGAAGTGTTATAGTAGTCCGCAAGTTTGACAGTCTGGATACTCAATGCGTGGAAATCGAAGGCATCTGCGGTCCATGAGGCGAAACCGACGATGAAGAACAGCCTGCATTCTCTTGTCAGTTTATCGTTTCAATGCTTTCCATTCCCACTCACCATCCCTGCGGCGACAGCTGCGCGAAGAGCGAGATTGGATTCTTCAGCGGAGCAGGACTCTGCCATTCAGTCCTGGACTCTCCATATTCATTACGAATCTCCACTCGCTGTTTCCAACGAAACAGATCCGCAAAGCTCTGCTTCGCGGTAGCCCATGTGCCCTTAGCCAAAGGCTCTGCAACCTCTCCAGTTGATTGCATATTGCTCGAACGACGATCTGGGGAAGCGCGCCGCTGTCTCGGTGTTTGGAGGTGGATCGTCTGCTGCAAGAAAAGGCGGAGAGGGAACACCTGGGGTAGAATATGGGGCACACACACGATATCTCAATTTCCCAGCTGAAATGTGGTGCTACGTGGCTGTCCTTTGTATCCCGTCATGAGACAGGTGCAATGCTACCTCGATTTCTTCGCCCAGACCTTGGCTTCTGATAGCTCGACGAGGGTTCATGCCTCTTTTGGCCCGCATGTCGTTGGTGAAGACCTCAAGTATCGACGGTATCGTCCATGGTGGCATTGAAAGATCCACTGTTGAGCCTCTTCCACTTGGCAATCAGTCGCCGCATTCCGATGTTTTCTCGTGCCATGGCTTCCTTCGTAGACATCTCCATCCTCAAAGACGGCAGGGCCTTGGCCTTCGTTCTCTTGCCTTCAGATAGCAATGGACTTCCTTCCGAGACATTCTCTGCGCACGTGAACCAAGAGTCAAGATGCATAAGCGGTCTTGGAAATTGATGAAGATCCACTTGGCAGTAATCAAGGATTGGCTTGGGGTAAACCAACATGCGAGAGGCCCCGCAAGCAATCGCGGCGTCGCGTGGCATCGTCAACGGCGCCCATGTAGTTGCATACTCCATGTGATGCTTTTTGGGGTCTCCATGGGGAGTAGTGGACCGTATGGGCCGAAGATGCTCCATGTAATGCGAACATGGCGAGAGTCCGTAAGCTGGAATTGTGAACCCGGTCCTTGGCGAAGGAATCTAGAAGCGAGAGCATGGGTCGGCAAGCCGTCTCGGGTCTCACAACAGGTTGTAGACAGGTCGCCGATAGCTTGAGTGCGCTGGCGCTCCATACAATGCTGTGCCGCAGTCTTGTCTGACCGCTCCACCTGCTATTCATGCGGCTGAGTGAGCATTCTTTTGTGCGGGACCAAATCATACCGGCCCCAAATGGATTCGGACAATCAACTCGCGCTGTCAACTCTTGGTCTTGCCGACGCTCTCAAGCTGCAAGCCCAATTGTATGAACTGGAGGCCTCTTCTGAAGCCTAGTGACTGAGCAAAGATAAGGGGATCTTCAATCTCTGGATGGAACGCCCAGATTGCGGCAAGGCCGCTTCTTTCGTCTGCGTCTCTGGCGTCTATCGGCGCGTGGTATTCTGTGACCGTTCCGGACAATGCTCGTAGAAGAGTGGATCTCCGCCGACTGCGTGGTTTGGCATGACCATTGCCCTTGAACGTCCGGTCCACTCTTTCTCCGACTCCACGCGATTTACGAGAGGTTTTGACATCCGTTGAATTCTCCAGCGGATAAGAATCCGTCGCAAGGCCAGAATCGTTACGGGTGTTGACGAATCGATGTCGTGTTCTAACAGGCCATCTACTTCTTCGCTTCTCGAGGTCGCTCTGAGCCACGGAGGGCCTCAACAAAGTGTTCGGGACGATTCGGCGGTCCACTGATCCCATTTTCTGTGCAATATTGCTGTAAACAGAGTCAGTAGTCACTGCCTGCATGAAGCCCGGACCGTCTTTTTGGGAAGGGAATGGCCCAGCGATCGAGCCTCCCCACTAAAGACATCGGGCAAAGGCAGACACAAGACATGGATGTATCACCTTCTGGCAAAAATTTCGCTCATGCGTCATTCTCACGAGTCGCAGTAAGTGTCTTGCTCGCTTTATTGCATTGTCCGCACGCACGTGGGCTTGAAAGTTGCCAGCTAGAGTGTATACGACAGTCAGGCTTCAAGCACTACCTGGAAACGGTCCAGGTAGCAGTCGAGTTGGCAAGCTGGATCATAGAGGCGGACCTCGCGATCCAAGGGCTCACTTGGGATGTCGTGAGGTCGTCTTCCACAGGCCGTGCGGCACTAGTCAAAATGTCCAAGGTAAGTCGAACACCAGGGATACGAGCTTCTGTCGGTATTTTGGTAGCAAGAAACCATTGACAGGAAATGGAAGTCTCCAAGAAGTACCTGGCAAAATGTACTTGCTCGAACTCGCATGCAATGGACATCCTCGGACGAGCCAGCAAGCTCTTGTGTCACAAGACTCCAGCTCAAGCCAGGTACCCCCAGAAGGATCGCGATTTTACGTACGATAGATGCATCTTAGGAAAAGCCATGTGCGTTATAGAGATCTCGGTCCGAGATGTCGGGTTTAAGCAATACTCAAGACGTCGCAGGATTGCGAATAGCTCTTCGTCCGATGCCAGGATGGACGCGAACGCGGGAACGACTTGTCCCATATCGATCGCTATCGAAGCCCGAGGCCAGCTTCTTGTAGCCCATAGGTCGTATGGAACTTGTGCGGATCATAGGTATCTTTGTTGAGAAAGTGTAGAACAGGTGAAGTCAAGATGCTGACCTTTGAATGTAGTTGTCGCGGTAGTGAAGAGAAGCAGAACCGAATTTCGTCCGATGCACTCCAGATTCCATTGGCGGGACCAAGCTTTGCGCTGGCGCCGGCAGTGCGGCACGCGTCTTGCAGCGCTCGTCGATCCTTGGGCGGAGAAAGAGCGCGGTCTTCTCAACTAACCATGAATCATGTATGGGCCTTTGTTCTTTCTCTTCAACTTCATCAACCTCATGTTGTACAAAGCATTCACGAAAGTCGTCGAAAGAAGGACTGGGTTGCGTGAGAGTCATTCACTTGACTTGACATTGCCAGGGACAGGGATTGTGTCCCTGTGAGAGGGGAGAAAGTTTAACTTTCCGCCTCAGCATCATCGGCATTTAACCCAAGGAGGAAAGCGATGAATACTTCAACATCATCGCAAGATGGGCAGGAAATTGAGAAAGACTCGCCGATAATGAGGCCTGCCGCCAGCACCAGCTCCAGTGAGGACGTAACAGCGGGCGACAAGGAAAAGGATGTGTCGCCACAAGAAGCAGAGAAGCAAGAACAACGACCGCAACAAACAGGACCGCCACCACCTCCCAATGGAGGCTACGGATGGGTTTGCACAGTCTGCTGCGCATTCATCAACGCACACACATGGGGCCTGAACTCCTCATACGGAGTCTTCTTGGCATACTACCTCGCCAACGATGTGTTCCCCGGAGCAACATACCTGGAATACGCCTTCGTCGGCTCGCTCTCAATCTCATGCGCCATGTTGATATCACCTCTCGCTACGCTCTCGACTCGATGGTTCGGCGTAAAACCGACGCTCTTCATTGGTGTGATTCTGGAAACGGCCAGTTTGATCGGAGCCTCCTTTGCACGTAGGATCTGGGAACTCTTCCTCTCACAAGGAATTTGTTTCGGTTTCGGGATGGGATTTCTGTTCGTCGCGAGTGTTGGTGTGCCGCCTCAGTGGTTCACAACGAGAAGATCTTTAGCCAATGGTATTTCGGCGTGCGGATCTGGATTCGGTGGTCTTGTTTACGCCCTAGCCGCGGGCGCAATGATCAAATCTATCGGACTGCCTTGGACGTTCCGTGTTCTTGGGATTATCGCCGGCGTTGTGAACAGCATCTGTGCACTCCTGTTAAGAGATCGGAATAAAGTCATCGGCAGCTCGACGAATGCTTTCGATGTCAAGCTGTTCAAGAGAACCGAGTACCTTCTTCTGGGCGGATATGGCTGGTTCAGTATGCTCGGCTACGTCGTTCTGATCTTCTCGCTTGCCAACTACGCCAACAACATCGGGCTGAGCTCTTCCCAGGCCTCGGTGATCACTGCGCTTTTCAACCTGGGACAGGGACTGGGTAGATCACCAATTGGGTACTTCAGCGATACGATTGGGCGTATCAACATGGCGGCTTCGATGACCTTCCTCTGCGCGATCTTTTCATTCGCGATCTGGATTCCCTCCAACAGCTATGGGGTTCTGATCTTCTTCGCCATTGTTGGAGGATGCGTCGCTGGAACATTTTGGGCCACAATCGCTCCTTTGGCCGCAGAGGTCGTCGGCTTGAAGCATGTCCCCTCTGCGCTCAACCTGGAATGGCTGATCATCGTGCTTCCGTGCACATTTAGCGAGCCCATTGCCCTGGAGATCGTCGGTGGCACGGGCAAGTACATCGGTACTCAACTTTTTGTCGGCTTTATGTACACCACTGCGGCACTGTGCTTGCTATTCATGCGCGGTTGGAAGATTGGAGAGGTCGACGCAGTTGCAAAAATGAAGGAAGAATGCGCAAGCGATGTCGACGTCGTCGGCACAGAGAACGACGAGGCCTTCGCAGAGGCAGCCAGAAAAGCGGGTCGGAAGAGAATGTTCACAGATTTCTGGAAATGGCGAAGAGTATAAGCTGGGTATCACAAAAATGTCAGAAGCCCTTCATCGCATGTTCGCATGTCGTCCACACATGCTTCCGGCATCACCCGTTGTGTCATGCCACCATCCATGTGTTCGTTCAACCATGGACTGTCCGGAAAGGAGGAGGCTCGAGCCTATTCTGATGAGTCTCCCAGATCAATGACCTCGACTTTGCGCTTGCTGCCAGTTTGCGCTGGAGGGTTTCTGATCTCTGCCAAGGCTGGCAGCCTCATGATCTCCGGCAGGTTGGATTCATCGGTGATGACCGATGTCATATGCATGATCCTCTCGTACCTCCTGCCAAGCATGTTCTTCAGGATTGTCGAATTGAAGCTATGCAGCTTCTCGCCGGCTTCTTTGCATCGAGCATACCAATCCTCGTAGTCGCCCTTGTTGCGATTTCGCTTCTTGACGACCATCGTTTCCGGGTACGTGCTTCGGTCGGTGCCCTGGTGATTACCATCAAATCCGGCTCGGTCCAGGACGATATGAAGATGATGTCTGGTACGCTTGTCGCATTGATAGCGCCACACTTGCTGTGTAGCGCTGATTAGGAAGAGGTTCAATTGCCAGCAGTGAGCGCAATTGCAGCTGACTCGGCCGCGTGAGAAGTTTTCGAACGAAGGTGGTTGCTGCTTGACGAACCGATCAATGTATGCTTGGAGGGCGTTGCGGTAGAGGGCTCTGAAAAGAGGGCCATAGCTCTCGTTATCAGCGTGCTCCATGGCTAAGGATTCCATAAGCTCGAGGGCTGGCACCAGGACACTTCGAATGACTTCCCTCTTGCCCGCTCGCACTTGCGCATCGAGTGAGGATAGGAGTTGTTCTGCTTCGAAACAGTCGTGCTGCAAAAGGAAACGCAGAGTATCGACAATGTCGCCTGGCGCATTGCTTGTTCTCGTCATCTGGACCGCTCGATTGCCTGAATCTGCTCGTGCTTTCTTGTTTGGATTTTGTTGTGCAGCAGAGTCGAGCAGAAAGAATTCGCACATTTCTGTCACCAGATCTCGATACTCGTCAAGAAACTCATCGGCGTCGAAGGCTTCAGCTCCTTGTCTAGCCGCAGTGCCGAGAAGAGCAAGCACGAATTGTGTGTGTCTGGCGTGTTGTCTCATGGCGTTCTCCAAACTATCTCATGTCAGCTTCGCTATGACTTGTAAGCAAAGTATATTTAGCGACAACGCACCAATTCTTCAAGAAGGCCACATCTTTCAGACTTATAGCAATGTCAACGAATGCCTTGCCATCTTGTTCAGATGGATTCGTAACATTCGCCATGGCGATTTGCAATGTTTTGAGCGCCCGAGCCGCCGCGTCTCCAGCCCGGTTGCCGAAATCGCCTCCGAACAAAGTCGTAAGCGCTTCAAAGGTGGCATTGACACCCTTGATCTTACCAAACGCATCGCTAAGCCTAATGACACTCAGCAAAAACGAAACCTCACCTGTACGTGGGGGCGACTTACGCTCCAGAGACTTCCGCGAAGTTAGTGTTGATGATCGGGCTCAGAGCCTGGAACGCCTCTGGACTCAAAGGTCCGCTTGCGCTCGCAGCCGCAGATGCTAGTGCAGGGTATTCTTTCATGCGAACGAGAATATCGAACACTCTGGTTGAGATGTCGGCAGAAAAAGCCTGGCCATTACGGGACGCACCAGCGTTGCCAGTTGCGCTGTTCTCCTTCACAACGAATGAGCAGACTTGTATTAGATCCTGTCGCGCAAAGTGATTCGTTGGATTCAGCGCGAATCGCTCGTCCAGCCACTCGAGAAGTGGCGATATGTCTTTCTTTCCGTAACCATATCGATTGAATCTAAATGGCCCCATAAGCCAATCGATCATGTGCAGCTGGGGTACGAGCACAACAACCTGCTCGAGTTAGATCGATCTGACCAAAAACAAGCCAAAAATATCTTACTGTATCACGATACCAATGTGTCGATTGTGCGCCGGCATTACCAGTATTTCCCTCATACTCATGTGCGTCTGGATCTCGGCTGAATGCTTCAAAGGCGTCCTCAATGAGCAGATTGTCTTCATTCACGGTCACATCCTCGAGGAGGAAAGTTCCATCAGCATCTGCAGCAATGACTCGCTCCAGCTTCGTCGTGGCTTCAATCACCTCCCCAATGCCCTGGTCTTCTTCCGGATCGGTTTCGTCCTCGCTGTAGTAATGCCTGTAAGGATCATTGTAGTTCGCAGGTTCGCCACGTTTCTCATGCTCCATAGAGGCAAGAAAAACGGCGTAGTGATACTGGTCAGCGAAATGCAGCAAAGCCTGTACTCTGCTCCGGTCGGCTCCTTTGAGCGCATCCACTTTCAAGCTGAAGTCCGTATACTTGTGTTCGAGAATGTAGATCGACTCGGCGGAGGAAGAATGCGACCAGTCTCTCAACGCTTTTTCAAGTCTGGAAATCTCTCGCCCATCTTGGAAGCAGAAAGATCAGGTGCAGCGGCCGATGCCTGGACGACATTGTAGGTCAAAACCAGGCGGTATCCAGACGTCACTTCCTTGACTTCACGGCGAACGTCTGCGTACCACGTAGCCCAGCATGCCGTGGATTGCAGAGTCGAGCTTGAGAAGCGCTTGACGTCGCCTCGATGGGAAAGAACGATCTCTCCGCCCTCGTGTGCAGAAGGTAAGCATATGACTAGCGTTGCGAACATCCCAGGTGCTTTCTCCGTGTCGGTATGCGGCTTGAACATTGCACCTCTCTCGTACAACAGCATCTTGTAGAGCTCTGCTCGGAAGCTGGTTCCCCCCGGCACGCCCAGGCTGCCCAGCGCTTTCATGGCTACGTTGTTCACCATCGTCTGAAATGCAGGATTGGCAATAATGAATTGGTTGCTGTTCAGTTCCCACGTCCGCCGTACGGCCTGATCTATGATGGTCTCCGACCCTCGTCCGAAAGGTGCCTGATGGCTAGCAGCGACCAGTCTCCGGGCATCGTACTCCTGAAGCGGGAGTTGGATAGGCGGAAGTTGGGGATCGAGGAACAACATAGGATCCACGAAGTCTGACACTTTACCATATGCCGCGTAGCTACCGAATACGCGCATGCTGTCAAGTGCATTCTGAAGACTCTCCTTGACCTCATCTTCAGATAGATCATAGTCCACCTCAGACTCTTCAGAGCCGGATTCATCTTGCTTCTCGTCCTCGTCTTCTGCTCCTTCCTCGACAACATCTTGCTCATCATCGTCCTGGAGGTCTTCGTCAATGGCTCCATCATCCTCGTCGCTCGAACTTTCGCTTTCCGCTTCGGTATTGTTCGGGTCTAGCGGATCCCATTGAAACCACGTGTTGCCATAAGCGTTGTTCATGTTCCAAATTGTATCCCGACAGGAGGGGCTGATAACAGAATCTGCACAAAGCAGTGGAAGAAAACAGTAACAAACCTCACGCGTACTAACGCGTCCAGTATCACTTTCGGCGCGAGCGGGAGACGCGAAGTCACGCATGGATGAAGTGGCGCTCCTCTCTCAAGGGACTGTCATCCTGCATTTACGTTGTCGTCTTCTTGTGTACTTGCCATCAGGGAACGACTGTCGCTGCCTCATGGTTGCCATTCGATGCTCCTATGATGATGCAGGAGGTTGGAGAGCGAAGGTGTGGTCTCGGATGCAAAGTGCTCTTCTCTTGGCGTGTGGCTGGTGGTCTCAATCCCTGACTTCGTGTTGTTGCTCTCACAAACGGGCGCCATCATCTCGTTGAATCATTCGAGACATGTGAAAGCTGATTTGGCACAGGTGCGATAAGACGGCCATGGAGCAGGCGAGAGATTCCTCAGGCACTTCCGTCTTGACCTGAATGGCGCAGCTGGCTGGTGACGAGAACGCTGCTTCTTCATCCTCTGCTGGCAAGAGCGAACGACTTTTCACACGGCTACCTGCACATGGCGGACTCACAACGAGAGACACTTCATGTTTCTGCCTGAGACAGCCGCGACTTAACATTCACATGCGCGGCGCACCGCGACTGGTCGGCCAACCTCAACCCTATCATTCACTTCCATTCGCTCCCTCCTTTCCACACACCTCCTTCCTCTGCTGGACCACCTCTCAACACACCATTGGAGTCAAGTCGACGCCATGGCCGACCACAAGAAAGCAGAAACCTACCTCTTCGCCCAAATGCGGCGCACAGAGAACCGCAACCGCCGCAATCTCACGCACCAAATGAACCTCAACCATGCGGTCGCCTCACTGTCTCGCCTGGCCCAAGGAGACGGCACCATCGACAAGGACGCGCTGCGCAAAGCACTGGAGCCTGTCCGATCAAGCACAGCTGGTCTCGATCGTCATCTTCGCAAACGCCTTCCGCCGGCGCTGTACAACGAGAGATGCCCAGCCCGAGCGGCCAACGTAGCCCAGAGAGTCTTTGACATCCCCGAGCTCCTCGACTTGATCCTCCGCAAATTACCCATCGCAGAACTTCTCAAAGTCGAGTCCGTCAACAAGCAGTGGCGGGACGCGATCAACTCGTCTGCTAACATCCAGCGCAAACTGACCCTGCGTTCCGACACGGCCGATGGCTCCTTCCGGACGCCTTGGGGAAAGGACGAAGTCTTCGCTGGCTTCACCACATTCTTCACCTTCTACGACTGGCCCAATGGCGCCATGATGGAAACCATTCAAGGAAACGATATCATGTTCGAAGCCCATTTCGGCGGGTACGCTTACAAAACCCCCACCACCATCGGCCCTAAAATCAAGAAGATGTTCATCTGCCAGCCTCCCATCACTCAGATGGATACCTTCCTGAGCTGCTGTAATCGCAGTCGATGGGCACCGCTGGGTACGGCTCCTGCTCATGATGTGATCACCAATGAGAAGGGTCTCACAATTGGTGATCTCTGGGAGAAGACGATACAGCTCCAAGAAGAGCACAAGACCTGTCCGAACGCGATCTGCTATATGCACGATCAGGAGACTGGAGAGGTCAACGTCGAGGTCAACTTCCGCAAGACCGTCACGCTTGACAAGGACGATCCGCTGTTGAGGGTGAAGCGTCGGAAGGAAAATGCACGAACCAAGGAGTTTCTGGAGAAGATGCAGCGGAGGACTTTGCTTGAGCAGTATCGGCAGGCGAAGGTGGTTGGTAAGAGACGTGCACCCCTCATGTGTCTACGAGCACCACAGGCTAATTTCTCGCAGCGTCCACGACAGGCAATCCCATTCCTACATTCCAGGAATTCCAGAAATCTCGCGAGCCTGGCGAGCCAGATGAGGGAGATTCGAACGTGGCTGATGACGGCGTGACATCGTGAAAGGCGAGATGCGAGTCTAGGACAACCCACGCAAAAGGCACACGACGGTGCAACTCAGACTTGCCTTGCATTCCAGGCGCAAGGGCTCATTGGGTGAACTCAGGCGATCAGCCGAGGGGAAGTTCTCACGACGACTCTTGGAAGTCAGTCTTTCGAGCAACACCAGGAGAAAGGCTGAAAAGACGATTGCTGAACGAATAGAGCAAGAGAAAGGCCTCACGGCCACGTTGAATGAATAATGCATCGACTTGGTCTCAAGGTATTTGCACGCTCCTCCCTCATATTCCCGAACAAGCTACACCTCATCATCCTTCACACTCGTATACACCTCATCGCACTTGATCAGTACTCAAAATCATCATCCACAGCCGGCCCCTTACTCTTCCCCACACTCTCCTGCTTCCTATACATCTCCGCGACCTGCCGCGAACTCGTCGCCTCCTCAGGTTTCTTATCAACTCTGACGCGAATGAACCGCGGGAAACGAAGCGAGACACCCTTGTGCGTACCATCACTGCCGAATTCAGACGAAGCAGCTCGGTATCTCGGGCTGAAGGTGAGATCCGCAGTCTTCACCTCCCACACATACTTCGGCTCGAACCAGACATCCGGCTGATCGTTCTTTCCTGTGCTGTGATCGTAGAATGGTTTGGCGCGGTCGATGGCTAAGGGTGAGAGGGTTTCGTGGAGTTCGGCGAGCAGGGCTTCTGAGAATCCCGTTCCGATGTTGCAGACGGTTTCGTACATCTCGCTATTCGTATTGTAGCATGCAAGATGGAAAGCTCCATACCAATTCGTTCGCTTGCCTTTGCCGTAGTATGCACCCAGCACAACGAGATCAAGGGAGTCGCCTGCACCGGAGAGGTAATCTTTCTTGACTTTGAGCCAGTTCTGAGAGCGCCGGGAGGGTTCATAGTGAGACTCAACGCCATCAAGCATTTTGACCATGAGGCCTTCGCAGGAGGCGGAGATGGAGTCGTCGAGAAGGGTTTGGATCTCTTCGATTTCGCGCGTGTTGCCGAATTTGGCGAAGCTGAACTCGCCTTCGACTTCATCGAATGCACCGTACATGGCTTCTCGACGCTCACGGAAGGGCTTGTTGACGAGGGCTTCGCCGTTGAGGTAGAGGATGTCGAAGGCGAAGACGCACACTTTGACTTTGACGTCTTCGGCCTTCACGTCTTTTCGCTTGCGGGTCATGAGTTGTTGGAATGGGAGTACGTGCTTCTTCTCGACGTCCCAAGCGACGGTCTCGCAGTCGAGGACGAAGGACTTTGTGCCCTCTTTGACCCAACTAGGCAGCTTTTGGAGGATGTCAGGGTACTTCTTGCTCAGGTCTTCGCTGTTGCGAGAGAAGATGTTCGAGATGCCACGATCACTCTTGCCTTCCTTTGGTGCTACGGTCGCAGCAAACTCCTCATCAGCATCGTGAGCCACGTAGTGGATCTGAGCACGCTCGCCATCGTACTTGTACTCGCAGGTGAAGTCTTTGCCTTCGAATTTGTCGAGCACCTCGCCAATCGACTTGGTAGGCTTGGCAAGCATAGGCTTGAGGGGCACGCCAGGTCGTAGCTTGAGTGCTTTCCGGATATTCCATATGCCGTGCTCCAACAACGCAGGTACTATCACTTCGTATGCAGGAAGCTCGTTGTAAACGGCCTTGAAAATCTCCTCACCCTTCTTCAGCTCTTCGTCAGATGGTATCCGGTTCTTGCCGTCCTTCGAGACAGCGTGAGCGACCATTGCGTGGGCAAGCGCGACTTGAAGATTCTTGTCTGCCAAACCAAGTCGCATCTTGCCCTCGAGAGCTCGGATGATGAACTTCGACTCGCTTGGACCACCCTTGTCCTTGTTAATATCGACTGATTGGCCCTTCGGTAGATGCACATCAGCTGAAGACAGCAGTTTCTTGATGCCATCGACCTTGCGTCCCTGAGAGCCCTGACCTTCTACAGTGGCGATTTTCATCAAGCCCTCGTGCACACCGCGAATGGTAAGCGGCTTCGGCTTGAACATGGTCGACTGATTTGATCTGCTCTTGGCAGCCACTAATCCAAGATCACCAATCTTCTGCTGGTCCTCCTTGATGATTTTAAGACTACGGCCAGTTGTCTCACCAATAGCCTTCATGATCAGTGATTCTCCGATCCCCAGTTCAATGCCGGCATAATCAGCTGCCAATTTGCCAATCATCAGGAGTACAGTCGGTTGTAGATCATTCGGAGTGAGGCGTAGTACTTGCTTGAGGAAGCGCGCACAATGGGCCAAGATCTCCAATCGCTTCGTGGTCATCTCAATCTTGGAGAATGTCGTACAAAGGGCAGCATAAGGAACTGGCTCTCCAGCCTTCCAGTCCGGGTAAGGGTCCATGTTGTCGGCCTTGAGAGTGCTCTGCACTTTCTCGCGTGCCTTCGCTGCCTGCTCAGGTTTGACTTCGTCCTCATCCGTCTCTTCAGCTTCAGCTTCAGCTTCAGAGTCACTTGGTGTGCCCTTGCCGCTGCTCGCCTCTGCTTCAGCATCCTCTGCTACCGTTGTCGCTTTCGCCTTCGGCGTGCTTTTGGCGTTGGAGGGTGTCTTGCTCTTGACAGGCTCGTCGTCCTCATCGTCTTCGACGATCTTCGCTTTTCTCGCGCTTGGCTTAGGCGTCTTTTTTGAAGGTGTAGGGAACTTGGCTTTCTTCGCTGGCTTGTCTTCCTCAGTATCCTCAACTTCCTCCGGCTCAGCGTTCACTCTCGTCTTGGTAGCCGACTTCTTCGCCACGCCCTTCTTTGTTGCTCCAGTTGCAGCCTTCTTCGACTTCTTGCTCGGAGGCTCATCGTCCTCATCCTCGTCCTCTACCTCTTCGGAGGCCCGACGCTTCTTTGAGGAGCTGGATGGCGTGGCCTCTTTCTTGACGAGGACAGCGTCATCCGAATCCTCCTCCTCTTCTTTCTTCGCAGGCTCAACATCCTTCATCTCGATATCCTCTTCCTTCTGAACATGTCCGTTCACGCCATTGGTCTTCGGGCTGTCCGAGGCACCAGCAGCTGCTTCTTCATCATTCTCCTTCTCCTTCTTGACACCAGCCTTCGATGAGAACTTCAGCTTCGCCTGCTGTGGATCGGCGTTCTGTCCATTGGGATTGCCGAAGAACTTGCTGTGTCTTGTGTTAATGGCTGGCGCCTGCGATGCTACACTGCAGACTCCTTCTTACCCAAGAGTCTGCTGGTTCATGACATACCCAAGTGTGGCCTGTTTGGGCGGCATCTTGCCTAATCTCGCGCGATCTGTCTGCGGAATGCGCCAATGTCTGAATACCACCCTCGAGTTGAACGAGGGGAGCTGAGCTTCGGGTGCGGGCAGCGAGTTGTAGTTGAGCAGCACTTCTGACACTTTATGCTTCGGACGGGCGGCGCAAAAGGAACGAGGCAGTGGACAGCGAGACCATATCATCCCAAGTTGGACGTGTGAAGATGGAAGCATGCATGAGTGTTTCTATCGCGAGAACGTCCCAGGCTACAACTCCCGATGACGCGACGCGACACTTTGGCGCCGGTGCCAAGACACTACTTCATGTTCTCTCACTCCTACTCCCTCACTTTCCAACTTCCTTCGCTTCTCGCAATGCACAATGTTGCTCGATGCTACGCCACTCTAGCATATGGCAACGAGCATCATCGCACTGCCACCCAAGTAGGCTGTGCATCTGCCTCTCATTCGTAGTGTATACTGCAAGGGCGAAGGTTCATAGAGGTCGCCTGTCCCACCCCAAATCGAAACAGCAAGGGAGAAGACACCACTTCGATGTATTGAGCACTCGAAACTAACAATTATGCCCGCTCACTGAGGCGGAGCAGCTGGTAGGTATGGACTGGTGCTTGTATGGACCAGCCATGTAAGTGTGGTAAGAAACTTTCGAGAATCCGTCTGCTCGAAAGGCTTTCCTCGAGTTTGCGCCGTATCTTCACCGCGCGTATTCACATACGGACAACGATGACGGCTACGAGGCTACCTTCTACCGAAAGACGTGCCGAATCACGAAGCAATGAAGGCTCCACGAATAGATCAGACGATCACCGGCACATCCTGCCTTATGTTGTGAGCGAGCAACGAACAGATCCGCCAGCTGAGAAGTTCTTACTACCGGAACGGAGTTCCATGCAGAAGACCTTCCACCGGCCAGACGAGCCACAAGAGCGCACACATTGCAACGGGCTGTACGGCCGCATGAAGTCTCTCACTTGGTTCGAGTGCTGCGTCCTACTAATTGGCATCCTGTGCCTGTGCGCCGGTTGTCTTCCCAACAAGATCTGGAAACCTCCGCCTCCTATCTATCAAAGCCTTGAGGAGCATGAAGCACCACCGTCTGCCACCGTCTCATACTCCACAATCTTGAATGATTCCACGAACTCAATTCTCACAACCTCGATGAACTCTACAGCGATTTCTGGAGCATTTGTGAACCAGAAATTTTCGAGCCATGTGGCTCGGGGAGTGGAAATAAGATGCAGTGTTAGTCTTTTCGATGGAGAGCATCTGCTCATGTTCACCCACGATAGGGCGACGAATGCTTTTGGCTGCCAAGCATTTAGATTCGACACTGAGCGGCTTGAAATGCTGAAGACTTCGCGGACGGTGATGACCGAAGATGGACCCTCAACAACGATCCTTAGATACGGGAATGACCCCGAAGTTTCTTCCACACTTCTGCCCACAACCAAGGCAGATTCCGGACAAGGCAATCAACCCAGCGGCGACAAAATTTCGATGACGCGGCTCATTTGGACCGTGATTGCAGTCAGCGTGGATGACGAGTATTTGCTAGGCTTGCTACAGAAATATAAGAAATCGAGATGCAGCGACAGCCCCGAAGACGGTCCTCAGACGATCGATCGCCTCCTGAGATCCTTGAGGGCTTGGGATGCATTGGAGCACGTGATGTTTGCCGCGTTAGAGAAGCAACCTCCTATTCAATGTACGACCAGGGACAACATCTCCTTCAAGAGGACCAAAAAGATGGGTCGTGCGGTGTCCGGATGCGCTCGTGATTTATCGTCATTGAACGCGAGTATTTCCAATAGCTAAACAAGGTGCTGCTCCCATGTTGAACTGGTCAGCCGAGTATATACATGTTTGCAAATGCCAGACATACCCGCAAAATTTATTGTATGTGAGTCTATCAGGACCGGTTAGGTCAATCATCAGCTCATATGCAACGTTGTACAATGGCCTTCTTTACAATCTCGTGAAAGGTCAGTGCACCAACAAGCTTTCGGCGGATCTTCAACTGTCATCGGCCCGTGCTCCGGTCCCTGCACCTGCAGATCACTTCTCGAGCACTTTCACGATTCCACTCCAGAACCTCGCCGTCCACCACACATCGTCCGACAAGATGTCCGAATACTGGAAATCCACACCAAACTACTGGTGTAAATTCTGCTCCCAATACGTCCGCGACACCGCCATCGAACGCAAAAACCACGAATCAACCGCAAAACACCAAAATAACATCCAACGAAATCTACGAGAACTCCACAAAGGGAAAGAAAGAGAAGAGCGAGAAAAGCAAAGAGCGAAGGATGAAGTTGCTAGACTTAATGGGATGTTTGGTGGTGGGGAGGGGAAGAAGGCGACAGCAACAACGGGAGTAGCGCCTGGGGCAGGCAAGCCGAAAATTCAGAGTGCTCTGACGAGTAATTTGACTGCGGCGCAACAGCGGAAAGCGCATGCTGAGCAGCTTGCTGCGCTGGGTGTTGAGTTGCCCGAGGAACTGAAGAAGGAGGTTACGGGTGTGGGGAATTACCAGGTCGTAAATGCGAGGGAGGTGGAAGAGACAGAGGCGGGGTCTGCAGGGGCTGTTACTGTGAATCGTTCTCTAGCGGAGATTTTGGCTGAGGCGAAGAGGGACGAGCAAGAGAGTAAGGAGACTGCCAACAGTGAAGAGGAAGATGAGGAGGGAGTGTCGAAAGGCGGACATAAGCGCAAAGCGGAAGATGAGTTGGAGGATATGAGAGATGAGGCTGCACCGAAGATGAGGAAGGCTTGGGGGAGTACAATGAAGACGTCTCCGGGGAAGAGGGAGGAGGAAGAAGATGCAGGTGATCTGGATGCATTGCTCAGTGGGGTCAAGAAGCCGAAGGTCAAGGCAGAGAAGACGGAGGATGCAGATGAGGTGAAGGAAGAGGAGGTGGACGTGAAGCCTTTGAGCGCTGTGCCTGATATTGAAGGAGGGACAGATGGACCTGCGGCACAGACGGAGAGTGCTGCGGGTGGTGCGCCGGCGGTTGTGTTCAAGAAGCGGAAAGGAAAGAAATGAGAGGGCAGGCATGGTGGAGACCAGGAGGTCTCAATCGCGCTCCCAACTGCTGTTCCTTACGATGGAATGATAAGCGATACCCATGGCTGATGCGGCTTACGAACGCCACTTCTAACTGCGTCTCCGAACTCCTCTGCCGCACAAGATGCGCATACTCGGCCTGATGTACGCGTTGCACAGGCATGCCGCGCTATCGCCAGAAGAAGGAAAAGGATCAGTCGGCCGATATATTGATCCTCGGCGCCATGACCTCGGGGTCTGAAAGCGGATGAAATTGTAGTCACCCTCTGAATCGTTAGATCAGACTTTCGATCCTTTGCCCGCTCGAAGTCGGGGCTACATTGGCGGTGGTAGTAGAGCTCAATATGTGGAAAGTCCTATTCAACATACCAAAAGTGCTTGAGGAAACGCGAGAGGAGCTCACTCGCTGGGACCGAGTCTAGCTTCAAGCCTCCACGCTTTGAAGATGCAGATATCGACTCGACTGTAGCCTACCTTTGAGTCATCACGGCTGCGTAAAGGCTTCTATGGATCCCTGAAGCTTGGCATAGTCTGAAAGCTCCAAGTCAATCGATGTGAGAATCTGTTTGCTTTTCTTAAGATACCATTTTCATTCGCTGATTTTTCTAGTTGTAAGAACTAGCTCGCTTTTGTATCCTTCGTCCTCATATCCTCGTTATCGTATCATCATCATCAAAAAAGAAAGGTCCAGATCGAAGATCTCGAAGATGCAATAAGCATCCAAAAGCAAGCAAATCGCCGGTGTGAAGTGTCGTAAAGTCGCTCTGCAAGCCGAACCATTTTCAGGAGAACGGCTCAGCCGCGAGGAGCGGCGCTGGTGTAATCGTAGTCGAATGTGTCCATGCTGAGCTGGGTGGCGGTCCTTTAGAAGAGCGGCGACTTCCCACCCTCACCCTCCTCCTCCTCCCCAACAATCTCCCCGCCCTTCCCATCAACACACCACAACAAAAACGGTCCCGAGTACATATCCTCGCCCTGATCCATCCCATTTGGACTCCACCATCGTCCCACCATCATCTGCCCACCAGGCAACACAACCCCCTCATACGCCCACAGAGCATCCATGTCAATGCCGTGATCGTCTTCGTAGTACTTCATCATGGTCATGCGCTGCCAGCCGGGGATGCCGTGCTGTGGTGGAAGGGGGTTGAGCCAGCCGTCTGCGGCGAACTTCTCTTCGTCGTCGGAGCCTTCGCCGTTGAAGCGCGAGGCGGCGCGGAAGGAGGTTGGCTGACGAGCCGTGGCATCGGGCTCGATGCTGCGGTGCTGGGCGCGGGTGCGGGCTTTGGAGACAGGCTCAGCGGTCGATTTGAGGATGTTCTCGAAGGCGTCAAGCCAGGTCTCTTTGCCTTGGTTGGTGAAGTTGAGGGTCAAGTCTTGAAATTCACCATCTTGCTCCTCGCCGTTGAACTCGTCTTGGATCATTTCGGCATCGCGATCGCCGTCGTTTTTGCCGGCGCGGATGAGGCGGATGGGCTTTTGATCGACGAAGGCGTAGGCGCCTTTCCAGTGCTTGCCGATGCGGGTGTTGGCGCCAGACTGACCGAGTGGGTTCTGCCAGAAGCGTGGGCGCTCGTGCTCCTCGAGGGAAGAGTAGGCCTGGTAGAGGGTAAACTCTTCCTGGCGCACCATGTGGTATCGCCAGAAGTTGATTTGATGAAGCAACCATTCCATATCGATATCCAAGCTGTTGCAGCCAACGAAGATTGGCTTTTCGGTAGCGGTTTTGTACGCCATTTGCTGGGATTTTGGGAAGTTCAGAACTTTTGGGCCATAACCCATGGGGCCCTCGAGCCGAAGAAGCTGGGGCGCAAGCATCACCTGAATGGCATTGAGGAACGCGTTCGCCCCGTCATTCAAGCGATCACTGCGGCGGAATTCGTAGTGCGGATCGAGAATCTCTTCGATGAGGTCGGAACCCTCGCAGTATTTGATGAGATGCCGGACGTTGCGTGACTCGTAGAGGAAGTTGTTCTCGGCGGTGGCCTCAGAGAAAGCATCTACACATGTCAGCGTATGTCACGTCACTCGCTTTTGTACGGACCTACCAAGCATGAGATCTCTTAGCACGTTCAGACACTCCTTCTCTTTATCTGTGTCGCCATTCTTGAACAGCTTGCCCCACTTCGTGTTTGAGTTTTTCTTCTTCTTGAGTATCTTCATTCGCTGCTGGTAGCTGAACTTGAAGTCCTCGGCGTCTTTGACGTGTTTGCCTTGACTTGGCTTCTCGAAGACAGATCGGAAGCGCTGGAACCAGAAGTGGGCGTCCTCAGTGGCATTGTTCGTAGTGTGACAGATCAAGCGGAAGTTGCACACGTCGCGGTCGTTAGTGAGGTAGCTTCCAATGTGCTGGTTAATCTAAGAGAAGAGCTCAGTCAGCAAGGTCCTTTGCCATGTTCTTGTACGATGCGAGCAATGGCGAGCATGAGAGGCGGCGTACCTCCATTGGCAGGTCGTCGAATGGGTTTGGCTTGAATCCTGCGACGACTTTAGTGTTACCAACTGCGCCAACATGGATGGTGTCCTCCTCTACATCCTTTGGCGCAGGCGACGGCTTAGCTGGTAGAGCAAGAACAATGTTGCCGAAACCGACACCCGAGTCCCGAGACCGCTTCTTCTTGACCTTGAACGACAACATCCTCGCAACTACCAAGGCAGAAGGAATGGATGTTCGTAGAACTGTTCGTTGGTCAAGAGGATAAGAGTGGCGGAAGGCTTGAGTGGTATGCTGCGCTCACCAGCGACGGTGAGAGTGGCGAAGGGCCGCAGGAGTGTGAGTGTATGCCCTCGTTGGTAGGTAGGAGGATGGAGGGTGAGCGATGTCCGTGGGGAAGGCCCGAGGCTGAGTGGAGAGATGTAGAGAAGTCCGAGCCGTCGAAGTAATTTAGACTGAAGTCGGTGGAGGTGTAGGTGTGTGGAGTTGAGGAGGTGAGGAAAAGACAATGTCAACGAGGTGAGTTTGACAATAGCACATGCGGTGGCTGGCGAGGGTCCAAGCGCGCCTGCTGCTCAGGGGTGCATACGTTTCAGGTGTCCAATGAGTGAAGTGAGCATGTGCAAATGGACCTGCCTTTTTTGTCATTTGGTGTTTTCATGAGTCCAAAGGCATATCTAAGATCTTGATATAGAGGATATATGGTGCAGCAACATGGATCCAAAGCCAGTGGTGTCTCCCCGAAGACGGTCCTGGTGGCTTGAATGGGCCAGGAGCTCCTCGTGTCATCCATCGATGCCTACTACCGGGTAGTGGAGTGTGGCGCAACATCAATCATATGCGAAACATCTTCATGGATAGGCTGGTTTCATTTCAGCAGTGGCAAGAAGAAGGTGTATGTGAATGGCGCTTGCCAAAGCAGCTTCCTCAAGGTGAACGCATGGGGTATCAATCTTGACTGACAGTGATCTATAGATATCTTCAAATTATCGAGCCTTCCGATGGCCGCAACGGTAGTCGTCAATCGTCAAATAGGTCGTAATCCGATACGCACGCGCGAAAGACGTTTATGAGCTGCCGCCTCCTCGACCAGCGCCAGCACCAGCGCCCCCTCCCATGAAGTTGCGCGCCCTGTGCAATTGAATCAGTAACGCAGACACGGATAGGATTGGTAAGAGCTTACATCTCAGCGATGCTTGGATCGTTCATGAGGGCACTGAGGTCTGGCATGCCACCGCCCTGGCCGCCGCCTCCTCGTCCAACGCCGCCACCGAAGCGCTCGGCCATGCCTCTGAGTTGCGGGTTGTTCATGAGGTTGTTCATCATATCCGGGTTGCTCATCAGATTCTGTGCCATCTGTCGCATCATCGGGTTCTGCATGATGGAGCTGAGATCCGGCATGCCGCCACCGCCAGCACCACCTCCGCCTAGCATGCTTGCCAGCCCGCCCAGGTCTGGCATACCTCCGGCGCCTGCACCGCCAGCGCCTCTTGCGGATGGGGACGCATCGTCGTCGACGAGGTCTGGCATATCTTCTGTGCCTTCTTGCTCCTCGACCTTGCGCTTTGCAGTCTCGTAGCCCTTCTTCATTGCTTCACTGCCACCGTTGCCCTCAGCATCGATGCCCTGCTTGTATGCCTCCATTGCACCCTTCGCGTCTCCCAGTGCGAACTTGGCCAGTCCTAATCTCGACCATGCTTTGGTGTACTTTGGATCGGTCGCAGTCGCAAGCTCAGCGTCGTTCTTTGCGAATTCGTGCTGGTTCATGCCACTGTATGCGGCAGCGCGGTTGGACAGATAGATCGGGTTGAGAGGACAGATCTCGAGGGCCTTCGTGTAATTATCCACCGCAGTCTGGTAGTCCTTCTTCTGCATAGCGGCATTGCCCTGGCCTTTCAGCTTCTCGCTTTCCTCTGTTGGGGCTCCCTTCGGATCTGGTTTATCAGACTGCGCAGCTGACGCTCCTGCTGCAGCACCGCTCGCCGCGGCTGCGGGAGTGCTCTTGCCCTTGAGCTTCTCGTACACGCCATATATGCTCAGCAGGTTCTGTCCTCCCAGCGCAGCCTGCACCGCGGCTTGGTCGTTGGGGTCGACGTGGAAGCATTCTGCTATGCAGTTGGTCGCGATCTCGATCGAGTCGGCGTCTTCAGGTTGTAGTGTGCCGTCCTTGAGAGAGGTCTGAAGGTAGTCGACAATGGCCAGCGCAAGGCGCTTGCGAGAGTCTGTAGCCTGTGGCATCGTCTTAGCTGGAGATGTACGTATTGCTGTTTGACTCTTGCTTACCATTTTGGCTGGTCAGATTGACGGAATTGTGGTTGATTGAAAATTCGGTCTCTCGAGTGGTGGTTTGCTTGGTAAAGTGAGTTGTTGAGTTGTTGTTAGGCGGTGAGTTGTGTTTTCCTGATACACACAACACATCATGTCGTCTCGTTTCGAATGTTCCACGAGCTTGGAAAAAGCTCGGACTCTCCGACGACTTTAGCCCCGCTGTGGGGCAATTGAAGGGTTTTCACGTGCTCCTGTTTAAACTGAATCAAATGCCTCTTGAGTATGTTTCAACGTCACGTCACACGTCTTCCTTCTCGCGACATTAACACATGCAACAGTTACTATTAGTTCAATTGCACTACATGACTATGCGGATCACTACGCAGCTCAGAGCCGTGATCGATACAAGCGAGTGACTTCCCTCGATGTCGATTGGCTCCGAAAAGAAGATTCTTCGCACCTCCGTTTGATCCAGCGTGCTTGCGGCGGCGCGATGACAACAAACAATACTCGGATGTCTCTCTACTCTACATTGCTCCTCATCTGGGCCGCGAGTTGCGGCGGTAAAGTCTGTGAAATCAGATAAGGATCAATCTCAGCACAATATTCCTCCCTCTTGGCACCGAACTCAAGACTGGACACGCTGTTTCCACCACGCCCTGGTATCAGCTTCACCGCGTCGGAGGACTCGTTCGGAGCGCCACCTTGGTAGAGTGGCCAGTCAAAGTCTGTGCTGAGCGAGTTCGGGTCGTTTGCAAATGCCCGCCACAGGTCTTGCATGTGAGATCCCACCGCCAATTCGAATGGGGTTGAAGGACTGGACAGTGGATGTGAGATTTGCGAGTTGGTGTTGCCGAAGAAGAAGGGCAGTAGGGAGGCGTGGTCTGAATGTATAAGTCTTAGCTGTCGGTCGAACCAGCATCGCCATGTGCAAACTTACAGGCGCCCATCCAAGGCAAAGGTGAGATATTGCTGAAGTTTCCCTTCCATTCGTATCGGTAAGTCGGTACCTTGGCCGAATATCGAAGCTTCGACGTTAGTTCGCCCGCACATACAAACGCGATAGTGGTGTAGGCGAGTGCTTCGGTCTGATTTGGCCCGTTTACGTTTAGATTCTTGTCCAAACTGCGCTCTCCTTCTCTTCGGCTGTTGCCGACGATGGCAGGCTGTTATCATTGTCAGTATTGGTCCGCACTGTTATAGATGGACACGACGAACTTGTTGTGCGACCTGACCGCTACGCAATCGCTCAGTGTAGTTTTCGAAGACATAAACCTCGTCTGCAATCGGCTTGAAGGTTAATGAATTGGTGCCATTATACCCGTAAACGAAATCTGCAATCTCGTCTGCGGGCTTGGATCGCATGCATTCGAGTTGCACTTGCGCACTCCCATGACACCCGAGCTGGTCTGCAGGTCGTTAGAATCAATCGTGTTGAAGAAAGCGGCCAGCGGAGACTCACCTGCAACGAATGTGAAATTAGCATGTGTGCTGTCCATGGATTGCCAACCCTCGCGTGGCGTAAAGGTTGTGCCTGAGGTGCTGATGGTATTGTGGACGATTGGATCCTCAAATTGCGAAAAGGTGTAGGCGTTGACAGCAATGCTTCCAGCCGAGTGTCCCCATAGCGTGATCTTGCTCGCGTCACCACCGAAGGCTTCAATATTGGTTTGGATCCATTCCACTGCGAATCGTATATCCTGCAACCCAATATTGGCTTCAGAAAGAGCGGCGCTGTTGGGAAAGCCGAAAACATTCACTCGCTGCGCACCGTGCTGTCAGTCCTTGCCATTGCGGTGTATATGAGTGCAATCAGTACTTACATATTGGATGTTGACGGCTATGAGGTCCTGTTTTGCTTCAACCCAGGGCGTGGGGATTTCGTATGAGATGTTTGTCGCTCCCGAGGAGAATCCGCCTCCGTACACAAACACCACGACTGGTAATGGCCCCTGAGCTTTCGACTTCGGTGAATAGACGTTCAATCGCAAGCAGTCTTCGCTTTGTGGGCCGTAAAACGTGAGGCCTGGCTCATAGATGGAGAAGATGTTTTCAATGGATGGCGGCTGATAGCATCCTGGCGGCAATTTGATTGCATCGATTACTGCTGTACTCTTCTGAAATGGTTGCGGAGGCGCAAATCGAAGCTCTTCTACCGGGGGAGCAGCGAAAGGGATTCCAAGGTATTGCTCGACGTTTGGGTATTGCTCCTCAACAAGGCCTCGCACCCTGCCAGATGTGGTTTCGACGATACATGCAGGGTTTGGGGGATATGGAGGTGACGGTGGGCCATGACTTGGAGGGCTATGGCTTGGAGGACCATATGGCGGCGGAAATGCCTCCGATGTGCTTGAAAGTGAAAGTACCGACAACACGAAAGATGTGTAACGGAACATAGTGAGTGAGGGCATGGGTATGAGTGCGCGTACAACTTGCGAACAGGGATGTGACCGACCGTATTGATATAAATCTACAACCACCTCGAAGCTGGCACTGTACTTGGCAACATTGACAGCCTTGAGAAGATCAGACAGACCAGCTGAAGCCACACGGCTTGAAAGGGACTTACGCTAGTCGTACCTGGAAAAAAATACGCCGTTATGTCATGTTTGGCTGTATATGCTCAGTGCAAGTAGTCTTGAGGGTAAACGTCGGCGGCCCCGACCAGCTAAACGGTGGAGAAACACAGCAAAGGCCGCGACAGATTGTACACAGCGCTCCCCGATTTGATCGTTGGTTGGGTTGCGCGCCGTGGTCGATTACCAATTGTGGCTGGTTGACGGTGCTTGTTTTGATGTGCTGGTAATTTCTTCAGCCGCTTTAGTCATGCTGTCGCAGTGCTATCCGTTTGTAGAGGCATGAGGTGTTTTGCTTGGGAGGTACGTTGGACAAGTTGACAGGCTTGTCCACGGAAAACATGAGTTTCCTGAGGTGATTCGAAGAGAAACCATGAGAATCGCGCGCATATACGTTGCGTTGAGTATATTGAGTGTAGATGTACTGACATTGGTATGCAAAGCTGATGCTGAGAGAGAAGTCTGTCCTGCTCGTGCCAAGACCCTCTGTGCTGCCTGAGGCACAACTTGCAGGGTGTTCAACTTCACTCAAGGAAAGGTCGTGCAGAGTCGAGATCACCAATCATTACTCGAAGAAAGCAAATTGCACAGGCAATTCCTCGTTACGGTCGTATCGTGGAAACTTGGATCCACAGACATCCTACAATTGAGCAGTCCGATCTTCCTTACGCAACTCACGGAGCGCCACTACCGCGTTCAAAAAGCCTTGCTCAAGCGCTCCATCGATGAAAGCACGCCAACCGTGTGCCCAGTCCGCGCTGGCGAAGAAGACATTCCCATGGCGTTTCTGTAACTCGTCTTGGTATTTGACCATGAAACCCGGCGGCCAGTAGCATGGACCACCTTGAGAAAAGCGATCCGTGTTCCAGTTGTGGAAAACCTACGAACAAATTAGCTTGAGCTGTAGATCTGTCTCAGATACCAACTTCTAACTTACTAACTTGCGCACATTCATCGGATGCATGTTCTGGAAGGCTCCGACGACTTGTTCGGGATCTCGTTCAGGAACAAAGTGACTCCTCTCGTCTGTTCCAAACCCAATCAAATGAGCCTCGCCAGTTGGTAGAATCCCATCGCCGTATGCGCAGAGGATGTTGTTCGGGTAACAAGTACCATTCCAGGATGCCATACCTGTTTCTTTCACCACGGCGTGGATCTTGGTCATGAAGTTGATATGGCCAGCCTGTATACCTTCTTGACGGACTGATGATAGCGAAGGCTCGAACTTCAGAGAGTGCAGGACATTCAGAGGGACCGTACAGATCACTTTCCTGGCTCTGAGTCGTTTTCCATCTTCGCTGTCAACGTAGACGATGCCTTCTTGCTCTCGGATCCCACAGACAGCCGTTTTGAACGAGTAATCGAGTCCGCTTTCTAACGCATCATCGAACATACTCCTCGCAAGGCGAGATTGGCCAGCACGCAGCTTGTACGTGAACCAAATGTTGTCAAGATTCTCAAAAGAATGGCCATTCAGCGCATGGGAGCGTATCATATCCCACAAGCTGGAGTTCTTCAAATTGTGTTCGCCACCAGAAATGATTAACAGAAGGGCGAGCAGAAACCCTCGTTCCTCTTCGTTCAGTTGGCCCTTGATCTCTTCGAAACGATCGTAGCAGGACTTTGAATCCCAACTTTCGATGACTTCGCGCTTGACTTGGATGTTGCCTAGCTGGGCGCTTGGTAAGGGACAGATAGTTTTAGCTCCGCAGCCGTCCACGTCGAGGAATAAATTCCAGCCTTTTGCGGAGATTCTGGCAGCTTCTTCGTGAGATAGGTTTCGTTTCGGCAGTCCTTGCATCAAAAATCAGCCTCGTATTCATGGAATGCTGATGATAGAACGAAAGGCCATCAACATGCAATGAAGACAGACATACCGAGTAAGCTGCTGCTATGATAGTCCTTGTCATGGCCCTGTTCACGAGTCGTCTTCAGATCTCGATCTAAGCCGTAGCGTTGAAGTTCTTGAAACGTGTATGCCTGCGAATGATGGACCCAGGTACCACCCATCTCGAACTTGAATCCTAGTGAGAACCAAGGAACTCAGCAGTTGCTTCAAGAGGGCACATCATGTCTAGTGACTTACCATCAGTCTCAATCGTGTACGAGCGGCCTCCGATTCGATCACGACCTTCCACGAGAAGAACATGACGTCCTTTCTAATGTGTCAGATCAGTTCCCATCGAATAATGATCGTACTCTGGGCAGCACTGACCAGCGTTTGCGATGTCTCGAGCAGCGCGAAGCCCAGCATAACCTGCTCCAACAACGATAACGTCATACAGATACTCGACCGATTCCTTGAGGTATTGGGATGGGTTGATCACGGCTTCGCTCGCAAATCCCCCAGCCTTCATTCCATCTTGTGGTGTCCATGAATGTCCGTCGTCAGTCAAGGTGGCCATGATTGTGTTGTACAGACTTGCCCAGTTGGGTAGCAGCAGATGTGTGTGATGACAAGATCCAAGGTCCCGGATAAAACCTGCAGAGTAAGAGCAGACGTCTATACCTCACGTCGTGAGTGTCGGACGCTTGCACAAGCCATATGCAGGACAGACCGGTGCTCACGGCCGTTGCGCAGTGCTAAGAGAAGAGTCGTCGATCTTTGGCGTTGCAATGGTCGGTAAGCTCCACCGAAGCTCGTGCTGAAGCAATCTGAGGCAGGGAGGGTCGCGCCGAGAGGGCGTATTTCGAGCTGCATTGGGAAAGGCCTCACCGAGCCTCCACGAGGCTTCATCCTTCATCCTTCGCAAACCGGGAGAGATTGATCAGTGGGCGTTCGAAATGCTCGCCCGCTGCCTCCCACCACAAACGTGACGGACAAGCATGAATTCCAGACCATCCGTTCGAGATAAGGCTCAGCCTCAGGGCGTGTTACACTCCTATTGTAGACAGCCCATATCGTGCTCGACTACTGTATGTGACAACGGCTTGCACATTGTCTGCACTTCATAATATGGTATTCTCAAGCACAAGCATCACCTCTGAGCCATATCCATTCCATTGCACACTATGTCGTTTGCAAAAGATCATCGGTTTGACAAGGACCCAATGACTGAACACAAGATATCAGAATCCACCAGCAGCCCGGAGAATGTTGAGAAGCTGTCCCCAAACGCCTTGGTGACTACAAATTCTCTTTCGAATGGGGAAGTCGCTGTCATCGACAAAGGTATCAGCCTACTCTCGTCACTGGGTATTGCCTACTCCATCACCAACACCGGCCTTGGTATCATACTGGCGATTGGGAGCGTTGTCTACTTCGGCGGCGCACCCGCATATTTCTGGGGCTTTCTGCTCATGTTTCTGGTGGGCCTCTGCGCCGCTGTCAGTCTGGGGGAATTGACGAGCATGTTCCCACATTCCGGTGGGCAGTATTATTGGGTTGCGCGTCTTTGCCCGGGACCGAGCAAACGCCTCTTGTCCTACCTTACAGCAATTTTAGCCTGGGCTGGAGCCGTGACGACTGGGGCTTCAGCGGCGCTGGTGTGCACACAGATTATTCTGGGAATGGCCAAATTGACGCACCCGAGCTTTGCTGCCAAGGAGCATTCGTGGCAAGTCTTCGTCGGCTATCAAGTTCTGAACCTGCTGGTGCTCCCGGTGAACTTGTTCGAACGGTGTCTGCCTCACTTTGCACGCTTTGCGCTGTTCATCGCCGTCAGCAGCGTCTTCGTCATCTTCGTTGCTGTCCTGGCCGCCTCTCCCACCAAGCAATCTGCCGACTTCTTCTTTCTGGACTTCATCAACACATCTGGCTGGTCGACGGGCAGCGCTTTTTTCATTGGCATCAACGGACCTAATTGGAACTTCTCCTGTCTTGACGCCGCGACTCATCTTGTGGATGAGGTCCCCAATCCAAGGAGGACTGTTCCAAAGGCACTCGTGCTCACGGTTTTGGTCGGCTTCATAACCGGTCTTCCTGTGTTATTTGCCATATATTTCTCCGTGCAGTCGATCGAGGGTGCCATTGACGGCGTCAGCGGTATTTTCTCGATGCAGATATTCCTGCAAGCCTTCTCAGGAAACAAAGCGGCGGCACTCGCCCTGGAAGCACTCGTGCTCACCGCTGGCGTTTGCTCTATTGTCGGCATCCACACATGGCAGTCTCGTATGGCCTGGGCACTGAGTCGTGATCGAGGATTCCCTTTCTACAAACATCTCAGCAAAGTCGCTCCGCACCCATTTGGCAGCCCCGTTTATGCCCACCTCTGGTCCTGTGCGTGGACGGCTCTGTGCGGCTGTCTGTACCTGGCTTCCACAGCGGCATTCTCATCGCTCATTTCGGCCGGCATTGTGCTACAGTACATCACCTACAGCATTGCCATAACCCTGCTCCTTCTTCACGGCCGATCGAAGGTTCAGCGAGGACCATTCTTCTTCCCCAAACTCGGGCTTGTTTGCAACATTGCGGTCGTCATCTGGACCATGTTGGCTTTGGTCTTATACTGCCTGCCCTATTTTCGACCAGTTGAGGCGTCCGATATGAATTATGTTTCTGTTGTACTCTTCGTCGTCGTCATATATGCTTTCGCGTACTGGTTTATTGTTGGCAGAAAACACTATCAATTGCCGGCGGAAGACGATGTTGTAGACTAGTGATCAAGTCTTTCGCTTCGGCAGCAGCATTCATCCCTCACAGTATTGAAATCTACTTTCAAGCAGCCTCATTGTCGATACTATTGCGATGCTGTGATGTCTTCTGAGCTATTTACCATGGATATGCTGACTTATGATCTTCGCCGTGCTCGACCAATCCTCGTCGAATTTGTTCATCGTGAGCATCGTCCAAATACTTGAGCAGAACATCGCGATACTTGTATGCGCCTTTGTAGACACCGACTTGTTCTGTCCAGCTGCGGACTGCACTTGCCAACTTGCCGGGGACGTGGTCATGTCTGGCGAGTTCCGTGATCGGCAGTTGATACGTACGAATGGTGAACACGACACCGCCCGTTCTTGGAAGCCGATGCAGGGTCTGCCGCTCAACACGAAGGTTGATCTTCTCGATGGGAGGGTCATCTTTGGCCAGGTGCCAGCCGCGTTCCGTGCCGTCTTCAGCACCGATGGATGCGGAAGACCATGCCAATTCGTCGTCTACCTGGACAACATAGTTGTTGCGTGCGACCATTTCACCCGGCTTGAGCCGACGAAACAAATTGTCCATACCCTTTTCCAATTTCTCCTGGTAGTGAGGAACGTTTCCAGACGTGTGGATCTTCGACAGTTGCATGCCCAGTTTGTCCTCGAGGCGCCAGAATCCGGCAAGGAGAATCGAGCCGGCTAGGAGGTAGTACTTGCCATCAGGCTTTTCGATCATGATTGCCAGGTCGTCCTGTGTGAGTCTCCCGCAGCTAGCCATCGGGTCCTCTGGGAGCGGTCGAGAAGAAATATCGACCTGTTCGCCAGACCACAGGTTCTTAATCCCTGCTTCGGTCCGCTCATACAGCGATGGATAGCGGGAAGGAAGATAATCGGCGAGTTCTTGTAAAAGCTCGACAGCAGCTGCGTAAGCTTCTGGGGCTGTTTGGCAACACTTGTGTCCGCGAGTCTGCATGCGTCGCCTCTTTTCTTCGTAGAAGCAGGGATAGAGACTGTCCAGTTCAATCCAATCTTCGACTTTTATGTTGCGAAGGCCCATGGTGACGAAGTACTTCGGACCATATCGAAACGGGCGATACGGAAGAGGTTTCGTGGTCTGGATGGACCAATCTGGATATGGAGACGGCCTCGGGAACCTGTAAAGCGATGGCTCCCACGTCCCTGGTTGTCGACTGGGCTTGGAAGGGAGCTCGCGTGAATTTCTTGGTCCATGTTTAGAACTGAGAGGCTCGCCTGGAGAGCCGAGCAAACGTGATCGAATGAACAGGAGCGCTGCTACTATAGCCCCAGCAACGCAGAAGTATGAGATGAGGTCTCGATTTCCAGTTATCCTGGGCAACAGGGTCCCCGTTTGACAGCCGCCGAGGATGGAGTCCATGACTGAAATTGCTCGATAGATTTGCAGTCCGTGTTCGATAACATCCGTTAGCATGGGGAAGCGAATTAATGCTCGACTCTGTCTGGCCAGCAATTTACGTGGTCCGCACTGAGCATGGGAGACATCTGGCCAGCGGCTTTCGTGACAGCACGGCGAACCTCAGGCCCGGCGTGTTTTTTGCCTGAAGGGTGGGATCCGCATGGCATTCTTGCGGCCGCCAATGAGTCGGATTGTGGCATTTCGGGACTGGCTGGCCTAGTCCAGCTCTGTCTCCTTCGCGCGAGCTCCCACCACCGAACATAACACTGCCGTATTAGATCTGGTGCGTCGGCAGGCTTGCACTGCGGAGCAGATACGAATTGAAGCGAGCTTATTCAGATGGGCGCGATGGCTGCCCCTTCGCCGATGCCGAGCAGCGCAGGCGACAGCGGACATGTGTCTGGAGCAGAGCTCAGAGAAAGGGCCATTTTGCCGCGGTGACAAGGGCTGGGATGGTATTCGCGTCTCAAAGGTGGTGGTTGTTGATGCCTCCCCCATCTAACTAGCAGAACTATGGATGTTGCGGGCGTCAGCCAAGCCCATGACTAAGCCTCCGGCGTATCATTCACCGCGTTCGGCCTAGCTTAGAAGCTTTGGCCCCATCTTCATATGCTCAGCAGAGCTCTGACCATCCTGCTCGCTCTTGACATCCTCAACATGCATGAATTCGAAGTCAAAGCTGTTGACAGCAGAAAGGGTACTGCTACTGACAACAGTCCATTCTGATCGGGTCAAAATGTTGGCCAAGCCAAAGAATAAGTCCGTCTTTGAACAACTCAGCCTCAAGGGGAAAGTGGCTTTGGTCACTGGTCAGTCGCTCATGCTGCTAGCTCTTTTGTTCAAGTCGCAAGCTGACGAGATTTGAGCAATAAGGTGGCAATCGTGGTATTGGCCTGGAGATATCTCACGGTCTGGCCGAAGCAGGAGCTCACATAGCTGTTGTCTATCGATCTTCAGCGACCGCCGACGCCATTGCTGCACAGCTCTCCAAAGAACATGGCGTGACCGTCAAAGCATATAAGGCTGATGTGAGCGATGCGGCGGCCATCGAAGCAACAGTCGCTCAGGTGGTCAAAGACTTTGGTCACTTGGACATCGCTGTCGCTAATGCTGGCGTTGGCACCGAAGTCGATGCCATTGATTGGACTCCTACACAGTTTCGAGACCAGCTGTCAGTCAATCTCGAAGGCGCCTTTTTCACCGCACAAGCTGCCGCCAAGGTCTTCAAGTCGCAAGGCTATGGCAACGTTATCTTCACGACTTCTATGAGCGCCGTAGTGGTCAATCGTCCAGAGCCTCAGGCAGTGGTAAGAATACTCAATCTTGTTTGGAAGCTTTGATATGCAACTCTAACGAGTGTTCGTGCATCCAGTACAATGCCTCCAAAGCCGGCCTCGTGCATCTCGCAAAGAGTCTGGCAATCGAATGGATGAGCTTTTGTCGCGTCAATTGCATCAGCCCTGGATATATCGCTACCGAAATGATACGCGATGCGCCAGAGGCGTGGAAAAGCCATTGGCTTGCAACTTCCCCGTCACAGCGATTCGGGGAAGCATACGAGTTGAAGGGGGCCTACGTTTTCTGTGCTTCAGATGCATCAAGTTTCATGACAGGCGCGCAGATAGTCATTGACGGAGGCTACACCTTGGTCTGATCTGTATCATTGAGAGCCTCTGAGAGTCACGGTCACTTCACGGGTTGACTTGGACGACCGTGGTCTCAACAATTCATCTTTCTTTAAAAAGGCAGTACTTAGCAATCGCCAGCTCTGACCTGCGGTAGAACATTGAAACAAGCAAGTGCTCGAAATATGCTTCCTTTGATGTACGACCCATGCTAATTTCAATGTCCATTGACTCCATTCGTCATCTCACAGCAAACACTGCCATTGACGCCGTTCCCATTGACTGCACTTCCCTGGTAGAGCGTAGATGGATTTCTGGCCAGAGTGGAGGCCGGCACATCCAGAGCAGGATTCTTCTCGAAAAAATGAGAAGGCTTGAGATGTATGCTGATCCTTTCCACAGGCATCACTGGGAAATCTTCAGGACGAACGTTATGTGTGAGACCAAAAGCTACGATTCACGAATCAGTGTTGGTCTCTTCGCCCGGGCTAAGAGGATCGAAAACTTACTGTGCCAGAAGACAACGTCCTGATTTACAACATCCTCGTCCCGATAAGCCCAAGAGCTTAGCCCTGTGTCGGTCTTGCTTTGGTTCGTATACGTGCCAGAGGCATAGAGCTCCTCGTCGTGGTGTCTAGTCACCCAGACCGGGTGCGAAGCGAAGTGTGCACGACGGACATTGAAGCTCGCAAGGTCCATTAACATCATCTGGCTCGGCAGGGTCTGAATTTTGTACGACACAGGCTTGTGTGATATGCTGTTGATCACATTGTCGTTGCGGATCTTGAAGGTCCTGTTCATGGCCACGTCCGTCTCTGCATGACCCGGTGTCGTTATGGTGGTATCCTTGGTCACATAGCCCACTCCGAATGGGTTGAGCTCGTTGTCTTTTGCCATCGGGATCGAGTCTTCGTACACTACAGTGTTATTGAAGCCATCAATCGCAGGATCGATTCTCAGCGAAAACAGGTGCTGATGGTATGCAGCCATGACTCCAGGGCCTACGTTGGTACCCCAGGGAACAGTGATGTCTTGATCGATGGGCATTGTGGACAAGATACCCGTAGCGCGAGTCTCGAACTCAATGCCAGCAGCCTGGTCGAATATCCACGCAAACACGTACTCATAGTTGGATACAGTACAGATCATCTGTACCACAAGCTGGCGGTTCCGTACTGCTGTTGCCGCTCCCGTGCGGTAGTTTGAATGCTTGTGGAGGATTCCGGCATCTTGTTCGTGAAGGCAGATTACGTTCTTCAGATGGACTGCCTCGCCCTTTGAATTGGTCCGGAAACCGTCAAAGTAATGGATAGTACCTAGGCAGTCGCAACCAAGCGCCAGTTGATTCGCCGTCACGCCCAGACCTACATCGCCGACATCGAATGCTTGCTTCCGGTGATAGGGTGTGCGTGGATCTGTGATGTTGTCAGTGTGAGTATCTGCGCGCGCAGCATTGGCCTGCACTAACCGCCGTACGGGACAGTCATTTCTGAGAGAGACAACCGATAAAATACGTTGCGCTCATCATAAGTGATGTTGTGGAGGACCATACCCTCCCTGTGATTGAAGCCCACTCGAAAGCGCCATTTCTGCCACTGAACCAGGTTGCCACCTGTGACTTGGAAAGATGGACCTTCGGGCTGCTGAACGATCAAAGGTTTCAAATCTGTGCGAGTGGATGTCTCAAGAAGGTCGTGAGCATATTGCACAGTCTTCACAGGCTTCCACGCCTGCACTGGAGAAACCAGATGATCCTTCCCTGTGGGAAGGTAGTCCATATGAACCAGCTCGTGCGTATGGGCGTCGAAGATCGGGGAGAATGTACATGGGAGTGAGTAGTGATTGCACTCAGCGTGATCGACCTCGATGAGATACATATAGCATTGAAAAAGCCGGCGAGTTTCGTTTGCATCGTCTGTTCCAAAGGCCCATGGATCAGTGCAGACGGTAACGCCTTTCGGAAGATTCATATCTTGAATCTCCTTAAGCACAGCCGGATGTGATAGGCAGACTTTCTCCATCTCAATCATTTCATCCATGTCTACAGGACCCTATGAAGTCCTCAGTCGGCCGCTCGGACATTTATCTCACACATGTTCTGTCACTTACCTGGATGTGACTGGGAAGCTCTGACGCAGATACCATCTTCTGAGAATCTAGATTGACAAGAGCTTTGAAGAATGCCCCATTGTCCATTCGATGGAACAATGTGTAGATGATTCGCGCCGGTTTCTGCGGGAGAGGCAATCCCTCGCGCTCGTCTTCAAGAAAAGGAATGAGATCTTGCTTGATCGGTTCCTGAATATCGATGACCTTGTATCGCAGCTGTACTCCGGGAAAGCTGTTGTTGAGTATGGCCACTGTTGAAGCAACCTCGTCGCCTTGGAGCGGGTCAAGGGGATGGCGTTTCGAAGCCATGGCAAATTCACCGGCGCCTGTCAGGAAACTATAACAAAAAGACTCCCAGAAAGAGTTGGTACTCAGTCAGTCGTGAGGAGAGATGAGAGGAGGGAATCTCTTCTCTTTAGCCCAGAGCTGTGCAGTCCAAGGAATATGAGTTGGCAAGCTGTTCACGTCCAGAAAAAGCCCACGTAGACGCAGGAGGAAGCTTTTGGCGACAGTCCAAAATAAGTCATCTGCACAGACAGGGTGGCGAGTTCCTTGACTATCGACAGTAACAGTGAAGCCACAGTGAGTGTCGCAGTCAAGCACTTCTTGCACGTGAAGGTGGGCCATGTTGGGCCTAGCCGTTTTTGGGTAAACATACGCCCAGGGCTGAAATGCAACGCTATTCTTCTCGGCAAGAACAGCTTGAGATGCAGTCTGCAGTTCGCTAGCCATTGTGTCAGCTCGCTATGTCCACCAAAGTCTACAATTTGAGATACTTCACCAACTTTGGGTAATCTGTGGTCGAGGGGTATGAGGGTCAACTGCATGTTGCGTTGACCAGCGGGGTCGGAACTTTGCCGCGATTTTGGAATGATCGCAGCTAGTCTCTTGACAAGCTCCGTGATTATTTGAGAAGGGATGAAGTCCCTTTCTCGGCAAGGTAGCCACTAGATCGTTCGTCGCTATTGAGAAGAGGCACATTGTTCCAGTACAGCAGGTCGTTAATCATGCCCATATCTGTCATCGGGGATCTCTGGCTGGAAGACCGGCCGTACCAAAGAAGCTCAACATACGATGAGGTCCCACTGGAAGCCTTTCATCACTGCTCGCCACTTTTTTGATCCCGCTTGCTGCATATTGCTGAACAGCTCCAATGCCCTGCTGATGTTGTCCAAGCAAGAGATCTTCAAAAGAGCTCCCAGCTTAGTGACCGCAACGTCAAACTCCGTTTGGCTGTTGGTCTCACTTGCCACGATGAACAAGAGTGGTGTCAAGCCAACCACGCCAGAATTGTCCTCGGGAACCAACAGGATGTCGCCAAGGCAAGCGGAGACAGCCTCGTCTCTCGATGCGTACAACACTGAGCGAGCTGTTCCGCAATCCGAAAGCAGTGTGTCAAGTCTCGCATGCCGATCGACCAAGTCGAGAATATTATGGAGATAGACAAGCAATGCGTTTCGGTAGGCGCTTGCAATGATTGCAAGTGCGTCGATTGTATCTCCGGTCAGCTCGCCCAACAACCTGTGAGTAGGCAGGTTCTGCGTAGGCCTTGCAGCTTCGTGATATCTGCTTTTTATCAGGTTCTCGTGATACAGTGTATGTACCCGCAATCTTACATTTTCAGTACAGTTCTAAGCATGATATTGCAGTTCGATTCTTTGGATGGGTCGAGCATCGCGGTGTGAGCTGCCAGACGTAGAAAGGAGATGTAGTTGGTAGAAAAGCCCATATACGGGTCTACGCTGGTGCTAGGATCTGCCAGAACATCGGACTGGATGTCGAACGCCCGCGTAGCAGTAGACGGTAAGCTATACATCGTTGTGATGCTAGCAATGTGCGAGTGGTAATCAATGCTTGTGAATACCTGTCAATGCGTCCAATTATAGGAAGAGAGCAGGAGACTCACAAGCTTTGAATGTATGATACCGTTGCTGGCGCCATTGTAGGCTTCCGCGTCCGGAAAATATCGAACATTCCCTGCAGGCCTTCGAGATGTGAGCGCCAGTTGGTGATGCTCCCAGAGATGATCTCGTATTTGCAAAGGAACACAGAGATCAACAATAAGATTTCCAGATTGCCGCGATCATCGCGGAAATGATCCCCAGCCAGAAGTTGGTGCATCCCAGACACAGCTTGATCGTAGAAGGCCAGCGAGGCAGTCTTGAATACGGCATTGCCTGAGCACACGAAGGCATGATGCGCAGAGTTCGCATAAACTGCATTCATAAGTACAGGTGACGTGGCGGCACGAGGAAGGACTACGGTTCTGAGTGGATTCGACTTTGAGTCGAAGTTGACAAGAACCGGTGAAAGTCTGTTGATGTAGTGATACAGCAGTTCACGCCGAAACTCGGCAGATCGTGGCGATTCACGGGCGGCCGTGCTGGGAGGCCGAATGAGATCCAAATGAGATAGGGGCATTAGGATGCCTGACCTGGTCGCTACATCGTCGTACCTGCTGCCGAGGAGTTCGATCTCCTCGCTGGCTAGAGTGTCCGACGAAGCGTCGTCACCAGAGTCTGCGTCAAGGTCGAGTATAGTGCCAGTGGGCCTCTTGGTCGTGGATGTGCGTCGGTGGAATCCAGTAGATCGGAACAGGTCCGGTGCCTGGCATTCCAGGCCGAGTCTAGTGCATCTTCCACATCTGCATTTGCGTCATGAACATTGCCTGTAGAGTACACTCTGCCATAGCCTGACTTACCTGGGTCTTTGCTCGTCACACTTTTTGTGGCGACTTTTGCATGTAGTGCAGCCGGAGCGACGGAAGGCATGCACGCGGGTGCGCTGCTTCTGCTTCATGGTCGAGTCATGCTGGACTCACATCTCCAGCGCCGGCATTCGCGTTTGCGGTCAACAAAGTGATCCGAGAAGGTATTGATCGGGAGGAGAGGGCATCCGTTGTGTTGTTCGTGACGATCAACAAGGCGAGATGAGGAGCGATGAGTGGAAGGGTGAACTTCCAAAGGATCGGACACTGCGGGGCAGCCATACAGCCATTTGAACGCATTTCACGTGGCTCCTTTCAAATCTAATCAAATGCTTGGCGCTCCAAGATTCCGTGGTCACAGTATGTTCCAACCTCACGCGTCCTCCATCTCGCGACATCACCACGGGCAACGATCACCATTAGTGGAATTGCATTATATAACCATGCGGATCACTACGGATGGAGCAGATTCACACCAGCCGGTTCAATTGAGCGAAGCGATGCCACCGGCCGATGTCCACGCCTTATCAACACTCCCCTCGGCCAGGAGATAACGCATTGGAAGCGAGTCTTGAACGGGAACGCGCCCAGCTCCCATATCATGCAAAGGCCTCGTGGCAAACGCATGATGCGTCTTGGATCCTACAGATGCATCGCGTTGACTCGCGCCTATTATCTTTGTCCTTGGGACCCCACTGCCGTGGCATGCGAGACGACCACACCAGGATAAGCGACAGGCAGGATTGGCCGTGCTGTTGGACGAGCGGATACTTATCTGTGCTACGAGAGACCACCCCGGTCTTTTCTGACATCTGATGGAGATCTCAGTCCTGAGCGCGGCCAGGAGTCGCCTATCTTTCGGGAATGGGTGCAGACCATCTCCAGACATCTATTACCAATTGTGATGCGATCCAGGTGAGTAGAGTACGTCGAACTCTCCTAGATTCCTCCCTGGCTCTCATACTTCCGTACGAGTCTCTTTCGACGACTGCCGAATTTGAAGCTCTCATCATGTCTTCGCCACATTCCTCTGTGGATGAGAAGAAAGCGCATCACGACAGCTCTCCAGCGGATCCAGAAGTTCTCGCCGGCCAAATCGACGATTTTGAAGAACACGAAGTATTTCGCAAAAATGGCGAGGTCAACTTCCGGACAGTGGGATGGCCGCGAGCTTCTGTCATCTTCCTCAAAGTCATCTTCGCTACGGGTGTGCTCTCCATCCCGACGGCAATGGTATCGCTGGGTGCAGTTGGAGGAGCCTTCAATGTGATTGGATGGGTATGTAAGGGGAATTGAGCCTCAGAGACCTGATTATCGTATCTTCATGCTTCGAGTGCGACACTGACGACAACAGGGAGCTTTGAACACGTACACTGCTGTTATTCAAGGCAATTTCAGAAACAAGCATCCAGGTTGCCATTCAATCGCAGACATGGCGCATGAAGTAGGAGGAGTCTGGATAAGAGAACTCTGCGGAGGCCTGTTTATCATTGCTTACGTCCTTTGCTCTGGCTCTGGCATTATCGGTGTTTCCACTGGCCTCAACGCTTTGTCGCACCATGCTGCTTGCACTGTTTGGTGGAGGTGAGTGCTTAATTGGCGCCCACTCTTGGTTCTCATCTGACCCGAGTACAGTTTTCTTGCCACGTGCGTAGTCATCGCGGCTGCATCTGTGCGCAAGTTTCACCAAATCGGCTGGCTCACATGGGCTGGGTTCGTATCTATCTTCGTGGCCGTTTTCATCGTCGTCGTCGCCGTAACTACTCGAGACCGACCCGCTGCAGCGCCTGCTACAGGAGACTACGAGCTCGGCTACTATGTCACTCCCAGCGGCGTGAGCTTTGCAGCTGGCGTAGTGGCCTCAACGACCGTCTTCGTATCGTCTGCTGGAACATCCGCCTTCCTTCCGGTCATTTCAGAAATGAAGAACCCTCGCGACTACCGAAAAGCAGTCTACGTATGTATGGCGATCGTCACTGCTGCATACTTATCGTTCTCACTGGTCGTGTACCGCTGGTGTGGTCAGTGGGTGGCATCACCCTCCCTGGGCTCAGCCGGCCAAACGGTGAAGATGGTCGCTTACGGCATTGGCCTGATCGGTCTGATTGTCAGCGCATGTCTTTACCTCCACGTCGCTGCGAAGTACTGCTTCGTCCGTCTCCTGAGGAACAGCAAACACTTACAGGCCAACACAATGGTACACTGGGCAACCTGGCTCGGTTGCACCATCGGTCTAGGATTTCTCTCCTTCATCCTGGCCGAAGCGATCCCAATTTTCAACTTCTTGATTGCCCTCACCGGCAGTTTCTGCTTTGCGCCGTTAGCCATTGCTCTCCCGGGTTGGCTTTGGCTCCACGATCACAAAACGTGGTACAAGGGCAGTGCTCTGCAACAGGCTGCTTTCTGGTTCCACGCGCTGCTCATTCCTCTCGGAGCTTTCTTCTTCGTGGGCGGTACCTACGGAGTCATCAAAGAAATTATAGCCGCTTATGCAGATGGTCAAATCGGTGAGTGCATCTCAATCACTGTCAGAAGAGAAAATGCGCTGATAATGTCTAGGCTCCGCCTTCTCCTGCGCCGATAACTCTGGCTCATCATGATAGACGTCCGATCAGCAGGAGGGAATTATTGCGAGTATGATCGTAATCGTTCATTACACATCGACGTTCAAATCCGGGTATTGCACTGACTGCAAGTGCATCAGCGCAGTGTTTGATAGAATGGGTTGTACTCACCATATAGCGCAAATCGCCTGCTTTACCCAAGTTCGCCTCAGCGTGCAGACCCAACCACTCCTTCATATCTTCCGAAAGCGTCTCCTGAACCTCCCTAGAAAGCTTCGCCGTCCAATTAACCTGTTGCCTCAGAAACCCAGCAGTATAATACCCAAAAAGCAACGCTCGATCCTCATCCTCCGTAACATTCTCCCCACTCGTATGCCACACCCTCCCATCCATCAAAATAACACTCCCCGCCTCCGCCTCAAACGGCCGCAGCATCTTCGGCGCATCACCCGGAATATCCTCCCGATACACCCATTGGTTACTTCCTGGTATGTACAACGTCGCACCATTCTCCTTGCGCACATCCGTTAAACACCATATACAATTGACCGCCCATGTTTCTTTCCACGGATCTGGCATCACGATACTCTGATCGCTATGTAATGCCATGGATTTCGAACCAGGTCGGGCTATGTTGGCCGTAAAATTGCTTATGAGGAAATGCTCCCCCAGAACGGTTGTAACCATATCGATCGCTACGGGGTGGGCTATGAGGTCGCGGAAGATTTCGTCGAGTTCGAGGAGGTAGAAGATGCGGATGTTGGAGTCGTTGGGGTCGAGATGGGAGAGATGGGTTTTGTTGCCGCGGGCTTCGGTGGTTTGTTTTGCTTTCCAGAGGCGGGAGAGGATGGTGGTGGTTTCGTGGGGGGTGAGGATGTTGGGGATTATGGCCCAGCCTTGGGAGAGAAGATTTTGTCGAGCATTGCTGAGAGTCTCGGGGTTGATCTTGTTGGTTGTGTTGAGAGTGATGCTGGCCATTGCGAATGTGGTGCGGTTGGAGTTGTTTTTTGGTTCTTCGGATGTTTCAAAGAGTACTTCTGATATTAGTGCTTTCTCTCTTACGGCTATTTAGATCGACCAAACAACAACGATAATCGAATCAAAAGACTCTGCTTTCTTGAGGATTGGTATAGTTAGCACAATTGATGTTTGAAGTCGAAATTAAAGTTCAACGACTTAATATAACATCACGCCCATTACTCCGCATGCACCCCACCCCGGTTTTGCTGGACCTCGCTCTACCGATGCAGGACGTATCTCTGTACCTCCTCCGGGACCACATCTCTTCTCGTACAACCTAACTAGAGTGATTGTCGGACCAGGATGCGTTGGGGACTTGGTTTCCGGTTTTGGACTCAACGCCTGTTCATCCTTATGGGAATGCTTGAGCGATGAAGGAAGGGAAGAGTTGTTGAATAGCATAGAATCATGGAGAATACGTATTCAGTCATCATACGTATTTAAGCCATCTCAATTGTGTTTTTCTTGGTCTTGAGCCTCGACCCGAGCCTCAGACGTTGCCTCGTAGTGGTCCCGCCTCGGCCAAGATTGCGTCGCGCATGTGAAAGTCGGGGGAGTGCTCTTTGCTTGGAACGATGCAGTGTCCTGAAGACCAGATAAGCTATTAGACTCATTACTATTGTTTACATAGCAGAGCTAGAGCATGCAGTCCCAAAGATGTGAGGTGTGCGGTCGCACGAGAGACTCCATTCGAGATTCACATGGCTGCCAAGACATGCTAGCTCGTGCACTAACCACATTTCCTGAAGCCTACAGCATGCGATTACGGACTCGCTGGCAACATGGCCAGCGCTACCTCAAGAACTGGTCCAAGGCGCGTAACGAGCTCATGGGCAAGACCTCTCCGTCCGTCGACGAGGCTCCACTCGCGTCGGAGCAGAGACGGCCGTTCCTGGATGCCAAGCTCTTGCGAAAGCAGTATGAGGACAGCTCCCTTGCTGCTTTGCTCCCGGCACACGGACACGGCTTACATAGTGGCCATTCCGGGCTCGCTCGTGCAATGGGTCTTGCCAAGAACACCGTCTACGGCAAAGGTCTTCAGGATGCCCGGTATGCCGCAGAGGTGGAGGTGCATCATCACATGATCCGGCAGTCTGCTCTCGGCTTTTCTGGGTTGAGCATGGCGATACCGTCTCGCCCAAGACCTTGAGTCGCGTAGAGGAATCGTCGAAAGACTTCGACGACACCATGCCGCTCATAGCAGCTGCGATCAAGTTCAACGACAATGGAGATAGCATATCCGCGATTGCAGTTGACTTTTGCGAGCACGTGAAGGCTCTGCTCGGCGGCGCCTCGTCCTTCCTCGGATAGGACCGTCGCACATTGGCCTTGCTCTCAAAGCCGACGTTTGTGGATATCCCGCAAAGGCGAGGTCGTGTCATGTCGAGGATCTCTAGCACCCCAAAACGTCCATGTGATTTGATGAAAGGCCAGAATTGTTCAGCTAGACGTGTATTGAGAGATGTAGGCGCGATCACCGCACATCAGATTCCGTCAATGAAGCATCCGTACTCGTAATGTTGCCGATCGTGGTCACGACTGCTTCTGAAATGCTTTTCAATGAGTGAAATTTGATCTAGCGATCTGCCCAAACTGCGATCTTGTGAGCTCTTGCCGTGCTGGCAAGTCTCGTGGCGAGGAGAGTATTCCTTGTAATCCAGTGAAAGACCATATTTGCGTATATACGACTTACAAAGAAGCGAGAGCCTGTCATTGCATATCAGTGTTCGTCAATGGCGCGTCCTCACCCGAAATCTTCTAATCGTCGTCATGATCGTCAAATCCCATTAGTACTGGAGTCATCCCAAAGACAGGCTTATTGGAAAGTTTCCCAATTCTGATATCCTCCAAAGGCTAATAGCCCATCCCACTTACGCCCGTGTCGACGACTTCGCGGCCAGTGATGCTCAGTCAATGGATAGGGCTCCGGTCGCCTATAAGCAAGAGTGATTGGTGCGGAACCGAGCGCAGAAAGATCCTGACCAGCACGGCTAAGAAAACCGCCTAGGCTTACGGATGAACAAGCGTCTTATCGTGGGTAATGCCGGGCTCGACCCTCGCGGCTCACAAAGAAGCAAGAATTGATTTCGACACCTCCTAGTCGCCGTGATCGATGTCGTCCGTACCGAGGCTCAACCAGACAAGATCAGAAAAGTCTGAGAGCGAGATGTCCGACATTCGTTACAGACTGAGAACCGGCTCCGAATGGAATGAACGGGTACTAGGATCAATGCTCCCTGATAGCCGAAGTCGAACGCAGACAGGTTTGTTATTCTGGTGAGGCTCTGAAACTGACCAGACAGATATCCGGTAGCCGTGGAACGCGCGAGGAGGCATTTTGAATCGTCGCGCAACTGCACCAATAACCGGAGAGGCTGTGGTATGTGGCATGACGAGGCGAGGAGCACTATAGGATAGGAAAGCAGCATCCAACAACCCGGTCCAGTCCAATAGAGGACGTCGGAGCGAGTCGATCAGCAAGAAGGGCGGAGGATGAGATGGGGCTCAGTGTCGCAGAGAAGCAAAGCCAAGCAAGGAATTCCATGCGCAAAGCTCACGGCCAGGGTCTTGTTCCTGAATGCTCCGGCGGGTGAGCTGGCTGGCTGGCTGGAAGCTGACTCAGAGCGCTGCAAGCGGGTCCAGCGGTGCAGGTCTGATGAGAATGTGCTGATTGATGAGGCTCGCCAGTCAGCGTCGGCAATAAGCGTCGAAGAATAATTCCTGTGTTCCTGCTGATGAGCTGGACTGTCGGGTTAGATGGCGCATCTCGTTCTTCTCGCCGCGTGGCACAGCTGCAGGAGACGCATTTCGAGATGCACAGTGGCAGCACACGTGCAGGCGAGGATTGCAGATAGGGCAGTGTTCGATGCAAGGCAAGCCAGAATGGTAGATGCGATATGGGCAGCGTGGTATTATTATTTCTCAGCTGCGGTAGTGGAAGTGCTAGCGATCTCAGCTTCGGGTGATGATACGGGTGATGCTACGGGAGGGTGAGTGGGTGCGGTTGTGAGTTCTGACGGGCTGCAGAAACCTCGACAGTCAAGTCACTGATTCGGCATCCGAAGAGCGCACCAGGGCAGTGCCTCGACGCAGAGGGTATGCTGGAGCGCGCTCCCCGAACCATCACAACCCTGACGCTCCGATCTGCGTAGGAGGCTAGGTTTGCGGTAGGTTGTGCGTAGGTTGTGGGAAATGCCAGGCGTTGCGAAAGACTATTCGCAGCCGGCACTGTGTTTGGTGTGCTGGGCGTGTTGGTCTGAGTGATCCTGCCTGCCACTCTCTCGCCGGATTAATACTCGACAGGGGACAACCGTTGAGAGGTTTCGCAAATGCTGGGCGATTGATGCTTCTCTCTCTACACATATCACCATAGACTCCTCTTTTGATATCATTGATATCGCTTGCAGAGGTCGGAGCAACTCGCGAGCTCGGTATACGTTCGGAGAGCCGTGAGTGGAGCAGTGCAGGCACGGGACGAGCAAGCGGGCATCAGCGATTCCACCTCATGATTCTCGATGGCGTACTCGGCGTCTTATGCGCGACCTGCTCACGTGTCGCCCACCACCAGCAATCTAGCCACTCTGCACCGATTTGATCTGCTCTGCGATCCAGAACAGTGCTCGCCGCTGGCCCATTACAATATCATCGCCACCGGAGGATCCAACACCAACAGCCCCGCCAACTGGAAGAAGCCGATTACTCGAACATGGCGGCTCAACCTCGATAGCATCAACCGCAGCTTCAGCGTCGACTCGTCTGCCATGGAGAGCTTGCACGGCGTCGACGTGAGCTGGTTGCATCATCCCCACAAGAGTCCCAAAGGTCAGTAGAATAATGCTCCGGGCACATGTAGTCATGTCGCATGACCCTGCTGTGAAAGCCGATACATGCACAAAGGCAAGGGACATACTAAAGTGCATGCAGGAAACAACGACCAGCGCAAGCAGCCGCCGCACACGCCCTCGACTCCCCGCGATATCAAACTGAATGGCCAACGATCACCGCCTCCGCCCTCAAGAAGTCCACCGCCGCTTCCTACCTCTCAGTCCGCTCCCGATGGCCGAACCTCATACTTCCCGGGCCCTGTGACACCGCCAGCACTTTCGGAACCGCAGAAGGACACCACGAACGCTGTTCCTAGTACGCCTACGCCGGCGCAACAGGCGAACAACACCGCAAAGACGCAGTCTAGGCGGCCGGGTCTGCTGAATCGCACTAGCTCGGAGAAGCTGAATGGCGGTGGACCGCGACGCACATCATGGATCTCCAACATCAGCAACAAATTCTCCACTTCACCGCAGCCTAATGGACCTGGCGCGACACTTCCTCCGGCATCCCATGTAGGCAGCCCACCAGCTCCGACCGTGAATGGCAATGGCCAGCAGGCGCAAGCAGGAGGAGAAGAGGCCGAGCCATATATACCCTCTAAGCCACGAGAGTCTTCCGGCTTCTTTTCCAACCTAACGCGCAAGCTGTCTGCTGGAGCGCAGGCAGGAGGCGTTCCAAAAGTGCAGGGTAAAGGTGGCATGTGCGAGCGCAGAGTGCTCAATGTTGATCCCAACCGCGAACGATGTTTGGTACCCGAGATGGACCCCAGCCGACTGCGGAAGGTAGCATTCTGTGTGGATGTTGAGATTGCAGGTGGTCCAAAATACCGCGACGACGACGATGATGCAGAGAGGAAGAAGAGGAGGAAGGATGTGAAGATGAAAGAGAGGGCAGAAGGTGAAGCGCTCAAGCATCCGGAAGCGATCAAAGAGGAGAAGGATGATAATGGCGAGCCTGATCTGGAAAGCAAGAGCAAACCGCTACCAATTCTGCCCAGCGAAGCACAGAATGGCAGCAAGGAGAGCCTGGATGGCGGCGACGCGAGTCCCACTGTTGGCAGTCTCGATCAAGCAGATGGCATCAGCAGGAAGAAGGAGAAGAAGAAACGGTCAGAAGAGGAACGCAAGGAACGGAAGGAGAAACGAAGGAGACGAGCGGAGGAGAATGGTTCGATCCCTGTCGAGCTCTCCATGGACGCAGAGGGAGGCGTCTCGTCTATGGCTGCCAAAAATCAACCTGTCGCCAACACTGCTACGGCTGCTCCCCCCACAGACCCAACGAAACGAGACAGGCCAACTACAGATCCAGTGCGCATCTATCGAAGATGTTGTCAATTACGAGAAACACCGATCCTCAAGCGAATTACTGAGCAGCTCATGTCGCCAACGTGCTGTGTGCCACTGGAACCCGGAGTCGTCCATTGTCTGGATCTGACCGGCTCAAGACTTCAGCTCGCCGACATGATCACTCTTGGCGATTGGCTTGCAGTGGTTCCTGTGAAGAAATTACTTCTCGAAGACGCTGATCTCAGCGACGAGGGTCTGCGCTGCATACTCGCAGGCCTCCTCGCTGCTACCAAACCACAACCCACCCGAAGGAGAAGCCCGACACCGCACCATAGAGATGGCATTCAGCCGAAGCAGCACCAGGAGCGGGCTGGCGTTGTCGAGAAGCTCAATTTAAAGAATAACCCACGCATCACGCGACTCGGCTGGAAGCACATCAGCTTGTTCTTGTATATGTGCAGGTCGATCAAGGCTATTGATCTGTCAATGATCCAATTTCCGGACACGATGCCTGGTAGCTCTCACATTACACAGATCAAGAGTCCGCAAAATGCGCCGAAAGGACCTGGCCAGGATATGGATGCTGCAGAGACCTTTTACAAGTGTCTGAGTCAACGACTTGGAGGCGACAAGCTCGAGGAGCTGATTGTTTCGGAATGCGGATTGAGTGCTCCTCAAATACGGAAGATCGTTGATGGTGCCATCATGTGTGGCATCAACAGGCTCGGTTTCGCCGGCAATCATCTAGACGACGAAGGCCTGCAACACGTCCTGCACTACCTAAGATCTGGCATCTGCGGTGGTCTCGATCTTGGAGGCAATGACATGCGCGGCAAGCTGGGGCTCATTGCAGATGCGCTCAATGTCAGGACCGGCACACCTTGTTGGGGTCTAAGTTTTGCTGGCTGCAATCTCGACACTGCGTCCGTCAAGCCACTCTTTCCAGCGCTTGTGAAGTTGCCAAATTTCAGGTTCATCGACCTGAGCCACAATCCGGACCTGTGCAGTCAGGATAACGGCACAATCTCACTACTTCGACGCTACATCGGACAGATGAAGTACATGAAGCGCATTCATCTTGCTGACGTTGGCATGAGCTCGAAACAGGCGATCGCGCTGGCAGACGTACTGCCCGAAGGACCCCAACTGGCCCACATCAACATTTTGGAGAACCCAGAGCTGTCTGCTCTCGCAAGCGCGAAAGATGAGTCGAGCCAAGAGGAGGCCTGCGCTCTATACGCAAGTTACATGGCAGCTGTGCGAGTGTCGACCACGCTCATCTGCATTGACATTGATGTAAGGACATACCTCTTTCGAAAGTTGAATTCTGTACTAACACATGATAGGTGCCGAGTGCGGATAACAGCGAAGTCGTAAAAGCTCTGGCCAAACAAGTGGTCGCCTACTCGCTGCGAAACATGGAACGCTTTGCTATCGCAGAAGCAACCGGCACGGATTCATTGGCAACTGCTGATGCTGCAGCTTCTCTTACCCAGCCACATGGCGGCGAGAAGCAAGTCAAGGAGATCACCGTCCCAGACGTGCTGTACCATCTCGTTGGTCACGTGGAGGGCAGCTCGGAGAACCATGACCTTGATGCGCCTGCACCCGATGGCGACTATATCGTTGGCGGCACAGGCGTGGTTAAAGCGCTGCAATACGTTCTTGGTGAGAAAGCAGACGACCTTCGCAGGAGTAGTATTCCCAACTCGCCCATCTCTGGCAGCAGGACTCCAAGAGACCGTCCAGGATCCTCTGCTGGCTTCGAGGAAGAACAGCGCGGCAAGGCCAAGAAGATGAGCAAGAACTTGCTCGAGAGCGCCCGCAAGATTCGGGCCCGTCTGCAACCAGCGCTTGCCAAGGAAGCAACCAACGGCGATGAAATGGCATACCGGCGACTTGTCTTCCTGGATCAGACTTTGCAAAGTATGATACAACGCTTTGAAGAGGAGTACCCCGAAACGCGACTACCTCCACCGTCACCAAAGCCGTCCACGAACTCCTCGGCAACGGAGCCATCCCTTCCGCCGCTGTCTGTCAACACTCGCGACGCAATCAACAAATCCGACGACGAAGACGAATTCGATGAAGAAGAAGGCGCCTTCCGCCCGGCCATGTCCCGCCACAACAGCGACGTCTCCCTCGCCTCCCGCGCCCTCGCCATCGAAGAAGGCCATCTGCACCGTCTCGGCCAGAGAATGCGTCGCGAAGTCGTCGACTCTCCCTCCACCCAACAAGCAATCGGCAATGATCTCCCTCCTTGGAGCAAAGCCGACGAAGCTGCACGTCTCAAAGCCCTGCAGGTCAAGCTGGAGGCTATCTCGGGCCCGGAGCTCAAATCGCTGGTCGAGCATGACGGTTGGGACTCCGCTCTCCGGAAAGTCGGAGCGAACATGAATGATTTGAGGATTCTCCAGGAGCAGGATCCTCAGGCTTGGGAGGATTTTAAGGAGAGTCAGATGAAGGCTAGGATGAATCTTGCGCAGGATGCGAGGACGAAATGATTTGAAGAGACTGGGGATGGTGAGTTGCGGGATAATTGTTAACGGCACCGCACGCATACCTGAGTCTTTTTGGACAGAGCCCTTTTGAGGGTTGTATTTACCGTGGACGGACTGTCGTTCACGACATCGATGATGATCATGTGTCTTCTATGTTTATTTGTATAGTTGAGCGGACACTGGGCGGCGCTACGAATCGATACCATGGCTGTTGTGTTGCCATCATTTACTTTCGATATGAAACCTCACGCATTTCACGATTGACAGACTATTGTGGAACAAGGTTTGGAGGTAATGACGGTAGTGAAAAGACATTGGAATGAAGAGGGTATCGAATGTCACGGAGCGCGTAGCATCATTTTCGCATTCATGGGACTACCTTGCCCAACCGACTGTCAAACGCCGACCATGCTGCTTTTCCGCAAATACGCCAGTATCCGTGAACAGGAAGAGGAAGAAAGAAGATAGGTCTCGAGCCAGCAGCGAGCTGCTTACATCTCCTCGGCAAGAGCCTTGATCTTCTCGGACACGCGCTGTTGGCGCTCCTCGCGGGTGAGCTTGTTGAGCTTGTATTTCTTGCTCTCGGCCTTCCAGTAGTCCTTGCTCTTCTTCTCGCCCTCATCCTCATCCTTCTTCCATGGGTCCTCACGGATGGCCTTGTGGGCCTCGCCGTAGAGCTCCTCGAGACCATCGGCCTCAATCTCATCCTCAATGTAGCCCTTGAACTGGGAGTTGTAGCGCTCCTCATCGTCGTCGGCAAGAGTCTCCATGTACTCAGCGACGTGGCCGCCGAAAATGTACTTGCGGAGAGTCTCGGCGTCGAGCTCCTTGGTCTCGATGTCGTAGCCGGGGAATCGCTTCTCGGAGTGTGGGACGTAGAGACCACCGTCGGAGGCACCCTTCATGGCGCCGAAGACACGGGCACCGGTGGAGGTGCGGACGAGACCGACATCGAGGAAGACCTTGAATGGGCGGCGCTCCTCACCGTCGACCTCCTCTGGCTCGGTCTGGGTGAACTCGCCATCGGCCTCCTCAACACCAGTGAAGGTGTCAGCGAGGTCGAGCTTGCTGAGCGCACGGCGGGCGACGAGGAGACCGACGCAGTAGGCGGCGGCCCAGTTGGTCAGACCGTGGGTGATGCCGTAGCGCTTGAGCTCGTGACCGTAGGCGGCGGCGAAGACCTTGTCGCCGGTGATCTCGGAGGTGACGATCTGGGCGATGATGTCCTTGTTGGTGAAGCGGACGACCAGGCGGTACTTTGGTGCGTTGTACTTGTTCTTGGCCTGGGTGATGAGGCGCTTGCGGGCGTAGTAGTCGGTCTTTCCCGCTTGTCTACGCTTGTACTTCGTCTGGTAGCGAGAGAAGTACGCGTTGTTCTTTAGGCGACATGTCAGTATGGACGGCCAGTAGCCACAGTGAGAGAAGTCATTGGGGCGTTACCTTGACGAGCTTGGTGAAAGGCATCTTGACGGTTGTCTCTCAGATGCACTGTTCTTTGGCCCACGGTCAGCAATTTGCGCTTCAGAACCCTTTCCGAAGCATCTTGCGGCGACCTCTCATCCTGCCTGCAAAGATGTCTCCATGATCATATCCATTGCTGGATAGAAGGAGGACTTACGAGTTGTCGTGGTGTTGGCCCTGTCGTTCGAGCGTGTCGAAGTTCAAGCTGCTGCGCGGAGTTTTGAGAATTTGTGGAAGGTGCGCCAAGTCTTTTCGTGCCTGAGGCAACAACGAGGGCGGAGATGTAACCTCGAGGTTAAGAAGACTTGAGCACCGACAACAACAACGTTCATGGAGGATTCTACAGGCTACATCCAGTAGCGTCTCCGCAGTGGAGGATTTCTCGCTATGAAAAAGCCGAACGCACGCGGCTCTTCACTGCTTCCTGAGAGAGCCACGCACGTGAGGTGAACTATATGTTCTTCCCAACATCAGTCATAGCGGAGAGCAACATTCAACCCCTCTGTATCAATCGTTCTACTCTGCCAGATACCCCGCTAGCGCACCGCCTCCAACGAGAGCAGCAAATACGCCCGAGACCTGTCTTGACAGCCCGCGGAACTCGAAGATGCTGTGGATATGAAAGACTACCTGCGTGACCACTCCGGCCAACTCCAATGGATGAAACTTGCCTCTTCGCTCCGATAAGTACAAGTAGAAGATGCCTTTGAATCCGTCAGGCTACGCGCGACCTTGAGTTGGATTCACCCACGAACTCACCCATGGCAAAGTAGTAAAAGAAGCCTTGTCTGAACCCATATAGGGCGGTCCAGGCATTGGGCTGATATCCAAGCCAATTCTTCTTTGGCTCATGCTTAATCGTGGTCGATGGATTGCTGTTCAAATTCTTCACTATCTATGGACTTATCAGGCCATTGCCAACTATGGGGAGCGCGAACTTGATACCTCTTGATCCAGCTGATAACGGCCATAGTTCGCGACCAGCGTTCCAATAGCAGCGATCTTGAGCAAGCTCGACTGTGTAGTACGAAGATTCGGCGTCGACACCATCATCGAATCGCTTCAGCAATCACATGTGAGAATTGGAGCCACACGCCCTTTTCTACTGTTATGAGCGTTCCGCCACACTATAAGCTCCCGATTCGGCTTGGCATATCCCCTCCAGAATCAACACAATAACCGTGGCTATTCCTTCAGACCCCTCTCCATTCTTTGAATCGGCTGCAGACGGGAATACGATGCGTGATACAGCAGGATCGACTTTTCTCAAATCGCAAGTCCGCGTAGGCGACCCATGCCTGGATGCGGACGTCGCAATGTCACCATCCGAACATCAGAGCGCTTCCTCCATATGCTGGACAAGCCTTACAAGACGATTCCAAGCACCCGGTCCGCCCTGCGCAAGAGCACATGGCATCGATTATCAGATGTGCTGCATCGAACTCTATTTGCGCCTCATGCGGAGTTCTTCGCGGGGTGCAGGAGTGATATGAGTGGGAGATCTACACTCGCGAGATTCTATTTGGCCATACAAAGCGAAGCCGATCACTTCGAGATGCGGTAACTGTACACAGGTACACTGGATTCTACAGGATCATTCTGGTATAATGCAGGTTCTGGCGGTATCAGCTTGGCTATATAGCCACCAGTGGCAATCACCGTGAGTGCGATACCACTGCCCCTGGTATCAAAGTTCTTCTTTCGCTGGAGTACACCCGTGAAGAGCCTGCCTGGTAATGGCACTCATCAAATTGCCTCATTTGGGCCAGTATCAGCTGCTTTGCATTGTGTACATCTGCTTTGGTGCTTGCTTCTATGGGTATGACAGCGGTATCACGTCTTCAGTGCTGGCATACAAGAGCTTTCTGACTTACTTCGAGCTGAACAACGTCACAAGTAAGCGCAGTCTCGTGGACGATGAGATGGTCGCTGATGGGGTATTCCGCAGTTGGGGCTTTCAATAGCGCCTACTATGCAGCCTGCGCCGTGGGAACTGCATTGAACTGGTATCTCCCAAACAAATTCGGACGTCTTCGATGCATCCAGCTGGCCGCTGTCATCTCCTTCATTGGTATTGCCATACAAACCGCCTCGGTGAGCTTCGGCATGTTCGTAGCAGGTAGAGTGGTCGGAGGCATTGCTTGTACGCAATATCACATCTCGCAGATGGCCTCCTATTGACGTTGACGTAGGTGGCATCATGTTCGCATTGTGTCCCGTCTACGCCTCTGAGATATCACCGCCGAGCATTCGCGGCCGCGTTGGTGCTCTGTACTCCCTCAACATCTCGTTCAGCTACATGGTCACAGAATGGTAGTCCACACCTTCAGAACCAACTCTAGACAGGTTCCTAATACCTCATAGGTTCGGTCTCGCCTTCTACTTCATTCCCGGCAACACATCCTGGCGTTTACTCTTCGGCCTTCAATTCATCCCCGCCCTCCTCATGCTCATCGGATCTTTCTGGATGCCCTTCTCTCCTCGCTGGCTGGCACTCCGAGGCCGTTACGATGAATGCAAAGAAGTCCTACAACGAATCCATGGCGAAGGACAAGACCCGGAGTTCTACGAACGCGAGTATCTTCAGATCCGTGCACAGATTGAACAGGACAAGGCGGAGAAGTTGGGAGTAAGTGCGATTATCAAGAAGAAGTCGTATATGCGCCGCATCGCGCTTGTGGCGGGTTTTTTCTTCTTCCAGCAGTGTACTGGAATCATGCGAGTTGCACATAAGCTCTCAATAAGCATTTCCAACAAACTAATGACGAACGGCAGACCCCTCTCAAACTATCAAGTCATCATCTACCAACAAATCGGCGCCAGCCCCGTCCTCTCCCTCGTCCTTACTGGCGTCTGGGGAACCGTCTCCACCGTCTCCGTCCTCACATTAGGATTTTGGGTCGACAAGATCGGGAGGAGAAACGCATTGTTCCTAGGATATTCCATCATGATCCCCGCCGCCTGTATAATCGTCGGTTGCTGGGCGGGCTACGAAAGCAGTGGCAACCTCACGTTGGCCAAAGTCGTCAATTTCGGAATCTTCCTTACGGACTTTGGATTCTCCGGGATTATGAATACGTTTGGACCGGTTTATGGGGCGGAGGTCATGCCGACGAGTATCAGGTCTGCGGGTGTGGCTTGTGGATACTGTGAGTCGGATGCATACACATATTCCATGACATTCTTGACACTGATCCTACGCGGTTGTGTTCAACTGCCTCATCATCCTCCACGTCCAAACAGCAACCCTAGCAATCGCCGCCCTAGCCTGGCGCTACTTCCTCATCTTCCTCTGCTTAGACTGCGTCTACGTCGTCATCGTCTATTTCGTAAGCCTCCCCCTTTCCCCTTACTCCCATCCTCCCTCCTGGCACGTCTCAAGAGCTCCAAGCTCCCCTTCGAAACGACATCCCTGACATAGAAGCACCACTCCCGTCCATTGCACACTCCTAGTCCTAGGGCTGACAAAGCCATCCATCTATTAGTTCTACCCCGAAACAAAAGGCAAAACGCTCGAAGAAATCGAAGGTATCTTCGGCGATCACGTCGCGGAGACCTGGGACGAGACTAAGCTGGGGATTGGGCATGAAGAAGGTGAGGAGAACCGTAGATTTTCCACGGAGAAAGCTGCTGCTGTGGTGCCAGGGGAAGTTGAGCATGTTGACAAGGTTTAGAGGGCTTGCAAGATAGTCACAATGTCTGGATGAGGCATGGGAGGCACCCTCTATCTTTCAGCAAGAAGTTGTAGGCACAGTATAGTACTCTGCACTGCATCGTCCAGTGTGCTCGAGGATATGTATTTGCCCTTTTCAGTCGGCTGCTTGCATAGAGTGAAGAAGAAGCTGCAGTAGAGCTCTCCACTTCATTATAGCTAACCCTTGTGCTGCGTGCGGCATGTTGGATTTCATCAAGAGGGTTCATCTGTAGGGATGTGAATATAGAGACTAGAACTGAACGTGATGATCGATCGAACTTGAGTTCTCATTTGAGCAATCTATGCAGTCACTGCTGCAATGCTGGACACAGCACTCCTGCGGCCGTGTCGATAATTTTGAATAAGGGAACAAAACGAGAGGCTGGTTGGTGCAACCGCCATCATGCTGCCTCATGGGCGCCATAGTCCATCGTGAACGCCCTTTTAGAAATGCTCCCATCGATATTGTCCTGAAAACGCCTCTGAGCCATCCTTGCTATGCATCGAAAACACAGTGTTCCAACCAGACTTTTGCAGCAAATCCTGGATTCCCTTCCATCCTTCCTTCATCATCGATTGTTGGGTCGAGAATCCGTGGACCGTGATTGCCGTTGCACCTCCGCCCTGATCAGCCTTTCCACCAACTCGTCCGACGGCGCAGTTTCGTTTCCGTTGCGCGCACCCGCAATCAAGTAACCGTCTTCTCTTTCGAGTTCCAATGGGGTGACGGGTCCCGGTGAGCCGAGCGGTTGCAGACGCGGGCTGACCGGTTTGCCGGCTTGGCTCGGCGATGTGCCGCGAACGGCTGCAGACAGCATCTCACGCTGGTTGGAATAGAGCTGTTTTTGTGCATCGCTGTACATTCTTTGATGCGCCCTTGGAGAAATTGGCGGTTGAGGCGAGGAAGCGTGAGATGTGCCATCGGGTGTTGACTGTACGCTGCTGTGTGCTGACGGAAAGTTTGCCGGGTGGAAGCGTGGGAGAGACGGCAGCTTCAAAGTATTGCCAGGCGGCCGTCGTTGCTGGTTGCTTGGTGTCCGTGAATGCATTGGTCGCTGTGGTGGTTGCATGCTGTCGAAATGCGGCTTCAATCCCGGAGATAGCGGTGACGTTGGCCTCATCGCGGGAGATGTTCTCGGTGAAGGCATGTTCCGGGATGACAGCGGTGAGCGCGGTGGCAGCGGAGCCCTCGAAGGCGAGAACGAGGACCTGGATGTTGAAGTCGTGTTGTTCGCGTTCGCGGAATGAGGACGAATGTCCAGGTGAGGTGGCGGTCGGCGAGGTGAAGAAGGTCCGTGGAATTTGGTGGCACAAGACATCAAATCACAAGATGGCTCGCTCCGTCAAAGAAGTGTTGTTCCACAAAGGCGAACGTCAGCAACAGATGCGCGGCGCACGGGCGAGTAAAAGTACAACGCCAGCGCCAGCGGTGGATCCCACGCTTGAAGAAGAGCAGTGCAGCAGCAGTGGTGGGGCCTGCGACCACCGCAATGGAGTCGGACAAAGCAGAAGTAGACACCCAAGGACGCAGCGGAGTGGAGCGCGGTGCAGCAGGCTGACCTTCCAAAGCGAAGAGCGTGCCACGTTGGTTCCGCTTGAGCAATTGATATGCGCTTCAGGGTCGATCACTTGCTTTGTCAGGCAAATGTGAAAGATGGAGTCCGAGGCGCCAGTTGGAAAGCAGCACCTCCTGTAGTACCTAGTCGTCGTCGTAGTAGTGTATCGGCGGAGACGAGGAAGTCGTTTGATTGATGCCAGGAGCAGCTGCGACGAATTGCAGTTGCGCACTTGCGGACCCTGGCACGCTTGCTGGGAGTCGTTCCTGCGCCGTGAAACGTCGACGGGTACCTGTGTCGGTGTCGTCTGCACTCTGTATTGCGTGTCTCTCGACTCTGTGTGTGACCTGCCGCTTACCGCGGGCAAAGTGTTTTCTTTCAGGTGAAATCCTGGAGCGGACTCCGCAGCGAAGATGGACCCTTTAATGGCCGCTGGTATATTCCAGAAATACCACAGACAACGCCTCTGACAAACTCACCTGACCGCTCTTGGCGATCCATCGTCACCAAATGCCATCATTCTGACAAGGATGCTTCTATCAAAATTCAAATGACATCGACCGCTGTCTCCATCAGTCGGGAGCTAATGGACAGGGCGGGGTACATGAGCCGCTAAAACCGCGAAAGTTATCAAAGAAACGAGAGGGAAACCGAGCGCCTAACCGCCTGTACATATGCCAACTACCTCGTGACTAGTGAGCGATAAACGCACGCGGCTCTGGCGGCTCTGGAGATGCTAGTCCATGCAGCTTTGAATGTCACTTTCTCTATCCAGTGTCTCTTGCATCTGTCGCTCCAAGCAGACGCCGGCCTCGACGAACGTGAGTGCTCTCCGTTCCCACAAGTGCCTCCATACATGCAATATAGCAGGCTACCTTCTCCCGGCTTCGTAAGCCCTGATCTACCTTCGCCGCGGCTATATCTTGAGAATGAGCCAGTCGTACAGCAGAATCGCGTAGTTGCAGTAGCGTGATTCCTCTTGGAATACCACATCGAGATGCCACCCATGTTCTAAACGGGACGAATAGCATCCTCAAATCCGAGCAGGATTGTCTATAAGCGCTCGATCCAAGGTCTGAGGGTAGCTGCTTGCAGTGCCGGCAAGTGCAGCTCTCTTGAGCCCACAATTGGAGCCCCAGACATCCGGCAGACGCTATGGCAAAGCCAGGCGAGGTTAGAAAGGATTGCGGCTCCACCGTCACCACGCATGTCGAAAATGCCACAACCGTCTTCCGCCGAACAGATCCTTGTCCAACACGCAGACGCCTCCCGCCGTTTTTCCGCTGTCGTCTGAAGCTTGCTCAAAGGTTGTAGATAACGCTGTCGTCAATAGCATGGGATAGATGCGTTGTCAAGCATACTGGGTCACTTGTGCGATTTGTCGGCGGGCCGCACAAAGCCGCGGGATGAAAGGGTGCTGTCTACGAGCGCTTTGCATTTGCAAGCCGTGGAGGTCAATGGCACCATCGTTATTTAGCAAGTCTTGCAATCATGTTAAGTTGGCAGCCAAGCCGCGACCTGGCCGTTCCTCACAGGCGCCCGAGAGTTGATGCCTGCCAGGACGCGCCGAGCTGGCAGTGCAGACAGGCCATGCTATGGACAGGAGGGATCCCCGAAACTCCAGCCTGCTGAGTGTTGATCGATGTGGATGCTATGCGGCCATTGCTCTGATAGCCGCGTTGCTGAGCCTCAGTTCAATACTGTTTCGAACCACCTTAAACGTGGCCATGGTACGACTTGGACATTGCTGCGTGGCTCTTCAGAAGCCGCATCTATGGCCAAGCCGAGCGAGGCCGTAGTCGATGCAGGATAATGACCTTCTCCAGAAACCCGTCCCAAAGCCAAAGTATTCGACAGATCAGTCTCAAGATCTGGCGATGATCCAGGAGTAGCTTCCACCATGCAAGTCTCGAGCCTTACGTCTGAGGTTTCCGTAGTTTGCAAGGTTGACCGCGCTGTACGGTACTGAGAGCGTCGTCGATGCGGACGGCCGGGTTTTGTCACGAGCTCATATGTAACCGAAGATACCCATTCCGCATCGAAAAGCGAACGTATCTCTCCCCTCTCAATGTCGAGTTTGCGTATTGTGAAGTCTAAACAGACCTCTTCGAAAAGCTCGTCCGCGAGTACTAGCCATTTCACATTGCTGCCGTGTAGCTGCTCGAGCTTCTGCGTTGTGTATCGTCTTGCAATGACGTGGCATTTGGTTCTGATGGCAGCTTTGATGATAGCCTAAAATCCGTGAGCGGATGACATGCGGGTGAACAGGACGTTGCAGGGAACATCAAGATTACCTTCGGAGAAGCATCCGCGCGTGCCATGGAGCTGACAGAAATCCAAGGCTCTGAGTGCTGTATTTAGCTGCGAAAGTCGCCTATGACAGGATTGCAAGGAGAGGAGCTGTGCAATGTGACCTGGATAGAGTAAACAGATATGAACCCGATTCTCAAGAATACCATGACCGTTGACCTGAGCCTGGAGTAGGCTATGCGAACGTTATCCCTCTAGCACAGATACATACTCAAGACAAGAACCGCTCGATCCTGGCCTGCGGTATTGAAAGCCATACGGTGCCAGGCCTGGGTGGAGGTAGCACCTGCCCATACAGGGGACTAGTAAACAAAGCCGATCGGCGCCTTGTGTTGGTAGTACCGAACAACGGGCAACCCACCGGCATCTGCGTACGCACCTTGACTGCAAAGCTGAGGCGCTCCGCGGCTGTCAAGTTGACTCAACGATACCGTGTCACGGCACTCAGGCAGAGTCAACGGGGTTCCAATTGCATTGTAGCGGGCATTGCTTGCTTTCGACACAGCCTCATCTGTACCGACTTCTTGTCTTTCGGTCACTCGTGTGTCCTGACTCGACGAAGCCGAATTCAAGAACCGTTTCGCAGCTACCATTCTTTAACCTCGATGTTTCTGGAATACTGGTCCGGTCCGTTGTTTTCGGGAGTTGCGCCGCGGAAGCAGATTGGGATTAAGGCATGTTCACGGGTCAATCTGCTGAGGCCGGTAGTATGTGTCTCCCGAAGGCAGGTCCTGTAAGGTAACGTCCAAGCAGGATGATTAATGAGGTCGATGTTTGGGGCCGTGATGTTGGTCCGCAAGTCGAAGCCGGAAAGACAGGGGTGTCGGCCTGGCTTGGCTGACGCTGCCCTGTCGATCTCTCTCACATGCGAACAGCGTTTATTTCTTGCAGCAGCCTCCATCTGCGACTACTTTCGGAGTGTTCATCAGACTCCGACATGGGCCCTGATCTGATTCAGCATGCGCTGCAGCGCGCCGACGGCTCTGCTGTTTTCTCCGACGACCTCTACACCATCATCGCCGGCGTGAACGGCCCCGTCGAAGTACAGCGCCGCGATGAGTTGCCCGAAGAAGCTGCCATCGAAATCAACTTGCGACCATCGTCCGGCGTCGGAGGTCCAAGGGAGAGATGGATCGAGAGTGTGCTTCAATCAGTCCTGAGAAGCGTCCTTCTTGTGCATATGCACCCTCGAGCCCTCATTCAGATCACCTTGCAAATCTCGAAAGAACCGCAAACGACTTTCCGACCGACGCCAAACGACATTGCAGTCTTCCCATCGCTGCTGAATGCCGCATTCGTAGCTCTCGTTGATGGCGGACTGCCACTCTCGACCAGTATGAGCGCAGCGCTCGCGACAGTGGGCGAGGATGGGAAGATCGTGAAGCAGCCTCAAGAGAAGGATATTGCAAGTTGCAAGAGCATCCATGCGATGGCTTTCAACAAACACGGAGGGCAGCTGTTGGACGAGTCTGCTGGCACATTCGATCTCGACACGTGGGAACAAGTCGTCGATACTTTGCAGCAAGTTTGCGCAAGCTCTGTGGCGCCGACTGGTGAGGATGCCGCAATGGTGAATGGCGATGCTTCTGAGGAGCCGTGGCTGCGTCAGGCGCTGGAAGAGCAAGCTCGATCTGCAAATGCATGGAGGGAACAGACTTGATTGTGTCGACTGCAAGATGCAAGAGTATCGCATTGACATGATGAGCCTGCCCCGACAGCACTTGAGCGTGCGCATGGGACATCGGATGCCTTAAAACAGCCCACAGGGCCGACCACGAGCGTCTGTGGGAGGGCATGAAAACTAACGCCAGGATGGCAAAGGTACTCTTTTTTATGGAGGAGAAGCAGGAGGCATAGGAGGAGCAAGAGAACAGGCGCACGATGTCAAGTGCCCTAATCGAGCCGGCCTTGTAGGTTGTGATCCAGGAGAAAGATTGAGTTTGGAAACGGCCTGTGGAATAGGTAGGTGCGATGGATGGAATTCATGTGAAAACCGCATTGGGCAGTCGCGACAGGCACGCTCCTGCCTCGCTCGATCTCGGTCTCCACTTTGTACTCTGCACCTCTCTTCTCTTGCTGTTCTCTCAGTATTCCTTCGCTTTGAAACGCTACAGTCTCACCAATCGTCCTGCTGACATGGCTCCTGGGTCCGGAAACAACGCCTCCATCCAGGCCTACCTCACGCCAGTCACGTCACCAGCAAAGCAACCAACACCAAGCTCAGGTTCTGCCATTGGCGATGGCTTTACCGCGGAAGAAGTGCAAGAAGCACTCAGGCCAAAGCTTCTTGACACATGGCACCCAGAGTTCGAGTACCACGACAGTGAGATCGCTGACTTGAATGCTGGGCCGAGTGCTGTAACCTTCATGGGTCGCATCGCAAACATCTTCGACGTGGCCAACTCCCCAAAGACCCCACGCTCTGCCAAAGGCTGCATCAAGTTATGCGTCAAGGACAGTAGTGGCGCCATCACCGTGCGGCTCTGGTACGCGTCCCGGATTCCAAACATCAAGCTGGGCTCGCTCGTATCAATTTGGACAAACCATGGTAAGTCGTCACGTCTTGAAGTGTTATCTCTCGCTCACCAGAGACATAGTCAGCAATGGCGAGAGTGGTAGTCTATCGAGCGCGAGCGCTCCGCTGTTCGCTTCTCTGTTCCCTGAGCGAGATCGTAATTGCCACATCATGATCCACGAGAACAGCGACGATGGCAAGATGCACCGCACGCCTCTTGAATGTCGGGAAGGTGCTCCTCTGAACGGCTTGCTCACTCTTCAAAACTTTATTGATGGCGGCTATGATGTGATTGACTGCAAAGTACTGGTTGTGGTGAAGAGCATTGGCGCGAAGAAGAAAGGTATTCCTGGCCGAGATCTACTTTCGTCTCCTCAACTGACCTTGAATAGTAACGCGTAAGGACGAGAGCGTTACTGAGAACATCAACCTCCGCGTCACCGACGACACAGCTGAAGCTACCCTGGGTCTTTGGGGCACGGCAGCATCTTCGCCATCTGGTGGGCAATCCAGCGATGTGAACAACACCAGTTCCGCAGGATGGAAACCAGGCGAGACGGTGTTGCTCATCCAGGCTCCAGGCTGGAAGATCGGTCGCACGACTTACCTGAGCCTCTCGACCGCTACGATCATCGACGTCGATCCAGCGATTCCGGACGCCGACTGGCTTCGCAAGTGGTCTTTACGGCAGAGGAGCAGAGAGTCTATTAACCCACCTTTCCCCGAAGACGTGTTCGAGCCAGACTTGGTGAAGTATGGTCCAATCCGATGCTTGTTCACGATCGCAGACCTCGACGACTTCGCCCGATGCTCACCCAATGAGACATTTCAAGGCTATCTCAGCCTCTTGCTCATGGAGTTCAAGCTTCTTGATTATTGGAAGCGTCAGATGCTTCTTTCTGCCGAGTGCTGCAGCATTCCAATCTATGCCAACGCTGTCACCGCAACTTGCAGAGGTTGCGACAAGCCAGTCCAGCTCCGTCTGAATCCTCGAATCATTGGTCAGATGATCGATGAGACTGCTGCAATCGCGGGCGGAAAACTTCTGCTTTCCGATCAGGCGTGGTTTGAGCTGCTCGGACGCGGTCCGGAGGACTTGCTCAAGCTCGGATACGATGAGATCAAGTATCTGTCCGATCGCATGCTCTTCACTCGGTTGACACTGCTGTTTGGCTGGACAGGGGATGAGAGCAAAGCCGGTGGCAGGATTTGTGTCTTCGGTGTTAGAACGTAGATGTCGGGACTATCTTTCGATCGAGACAGTTATTTGAGACATATTTGCTATGCTGGTGAACTTGATGGATTTAGCTAGTGTTGATCGTAAGAAACATGACGAGAGAAAGTGTGCGCCTGAAGTGAGCCCAATGCAAACCCATCAACGCATCAGTTCAGAGAGATCGTATGAGACAAGGATGCGTTGTGTCTTGTGAAGCAGACGGCAAGTCCGAAGTGTTGCTGTGAGTCTTGTTGGCGGAGAACTTCAAGCACGTGACCAGCCGGGCGAGGCTCGGCTGATGGCCGCAAAGCGCAGGTGGGCTTTCAGTCGCGTAAACATTGGGAATCTGCCACTACAACCACGACATCCTTATTGCGCCAGAGCTCGCATTCGAAGCGCGTCTTTTTGTGAAATTTCGTGTCCGGTGAACGATTGATGCATGCGCTACGAAGGCGCGAAACGCGACTGCGATACCCCGACCGACACGCGACTGCGCCTCTGACGCCTCGACGCGATCTCTGGACATGTCAATAGTCTTGACGCGATCACCTCTGGAAGTTATCGGAATGAACGGAGGCACCACTGGGAAGAGACGCAGCGCGCGCCTTTCGGGCGAGGCCAATGGCGAGAACGAGCCACCCGCGAAGAAGGCGAAGGTCAATGGCGCGACAACAACGGTGAATACGAAACAACAAGATGGCGATAATGGCGCAAAGGCTGCAAGCAAGAAGAAGCGTAAAGGTACGCTGAATGTGCGTAAGAGGGTGAGACAGCGCATGCTGATCATGGTCGCAGATTATGACGAGGATGTAGATGGGTTCCAATTCGCGAAGAAGGGCGGCAGGCGGAAGAAGGACGCGAAAGAGCCAGCAGCGCGCAATTTGCTCGAGGAGAAGACCGCGACGGAGCCTGTACAGTCGTCAGGGCCATCGAGCGAAGCGCCGGCACCGCCAGAACCTGCACGGGAAGATCCGGCTCCTAAGACTACGCAGAAAAAGACTCGACGGCGATTGCCAACGAGCCCAGAACCCGAAGCGACCGTAAAGCCTGTGCGAAGAAGCAAGCGGCTATCAGACGAACAGCAGGCGGAAACAGCTCGTCAAGTCTCTCCACAACGGCCAGCCCATGCGAAATCCCACGCCAACCAGGCAAAGTCACCCAGTCCGAGCAAGGCGCAACCGTTGCTCTCAGCGAAGAAACGCAGAAATGGCGAGTTGGAAGGGCAGGAGAAAGATCCGGAGAAACAACCGACGCTCATTCCCCTCCCCTTTGCCGATACTCCGATCATCAGAAAGAACAAGGAGATGCGCAAAGCCAGCGCTGAAGGGCACAGGCGAAGTAGCGCTGGCATGCGAGGGAAAAGAGCGAGCAGTGTGATTGACGAAGGCAGAGGACATGGTAAGTTTTTCAATCTTATACATTCTTTTCTTACCCTGACGCCTTGTCTATAGAGGCGTCAGACCAAGCACAGCTTCGAGCACAGCAAGGACATCTCATCGGAGAGCTGTATCGTGCCCCATACACGCCGCCGGACAGCAATTCCGCGACATCTCCACTCCCTCGAAATGCCCTTTCGCCATCTCAAGAAGCGATTGCTAATGAGCGCTCGCTACCAACAGGCATTCCACATGCAGAAGTTCCAACTTCCGAGTTTTTTAAACATATATCTGCGGACCTGACAGAGCCGCGACGTATGCGATGCCTGCTTGGATGGTGCGGCCAAAGACAACTTCCACCCAAACCGGACCCTCCCAAGGAGACTACACCATCAGCGAGCATAGAATTCCAGGCACTCCAAGCAGGTAAGAGGATCCTCAAGCTATCCAGTAGTTGCGTCCGAGGCTAACATGAAGCAGCTCGTATAATTCAAGAGGAGCTCTCGCAGGACCTCGTAACGAATGGCACGCTTAGCGACTGGTTTTCAAGGGACGAAACTGCTCCGCCTCAAATACCTCTTCGAAAGAAACCCAATCCGAGAAACACAGCAAACGCCTCAAAGGCGGAGGAGCTGGAACGGGAGCTAGAAAGGTAACACAATCTTTCCCATAATGGTCGGCCCAAAGCTAACATAGGCGAACAGATTGAAGCAAGAACGAGCTGAATGGGACAATCTTATACAATCAGCATCCTCAATGGATGCAGAACGAGATCAGGACCAACCAGTTCCCGGCAGTCTATCACCCCTTCGCCCTGATATCCTGGACGACGCACAGCGAGCAATCTTGGACCAGCTACAGTCCTCAGGCGAATCTCCTACCGAGCCAGAAGCCATACAAACTCGATTGCGAAGCATATCCGACGACCTGGAATTTACAGTCGATCAGTTCGCGCATGGAATCCATGCACTGTCCACTGCCAGGGAAAGCGCTGAAAGAGTGGCAGAGAAGTCACTCGCTGGAGCAGCTTCGACGTTGGAAGACCGAGAGAGGCAGCGCGCGTCGAGCGGCAAGGCTGTTGATCAGATGGATGCCCTCAGGGCGTTAGCCAGAGTGTTAAATTCGCAACAGCGGTGATGAGATGATGCCTTAGGAAGATGGCAAATGAAGCAACAACGAAACCGAAGACTGCACAATCCTTGAAATGACCAGATGAGACAGACAAGACATGAGAAGCGAGCATGTAGCGAGTGTTGCCCTGAGCGGTTTTCCCCGAAATGATACCTCTTGATGTTTTCATGCTCTGGACTTGGAGACTTCCAACCTTCGCGTTGCTGTTGCTATTGTTTGATTTTACCTCGCCATCCAGGCACTCGAGCGCTCACCCCTGTGCCAACTTCAGGAGTTGACAGCTATTGTGAGCACAGTTGAATGAGAAGCGCTGGAATTAGATCCCTCGTGGAGATGGCGAATCTGCTTCTCAGGGGTTCACAGAAGTGTGGCCTGCACGACATGTCGCTCACTTCTGAGACCTCCTGTCTGGAATTGAGACCGTCCTCCTGGAGCAGTCTGATATATGATCACGTTGCGATCTGAAAGGAGCTGCGTGTCCGGCTATGATACTCAACCTCCTAAGGATCCCAACTCATGAGTGCTAGTCCGCTGTGTCGAACAGCCAAAGCATGACTGGTTGTTCATTGGCACCGGACATTGGCATTGTTGGTGTAGATGTACTCCAGGAATTGCAGGATGCCAGTATATCAGCCTGATCCCAGCAGTTTGATGGTTCCAAATCTTGGGCGTTGGTATTGCTTATAGGAGGACAGTTCGTCTCAGCCAGGGGACCTTGCTCGTTGCTTATAGGGATGGGTGTTTCGAACTTGCTGGCTGGTCCTTGGAATTGGTTGTCGTTCGAGGAATCTCTTGGCCCTGCTCAAATTGAGGATGGCCCTGCTGTGCATTGAACGGATGGTCTAGGCCTGGAGAGCATTCGACCTCCGCGTCCTGATAGCTGCTTGTCCTAGGAGAATGTGGGAGCTGGATCGGTAGTCAAGATCATGGTCGTTATATCGTAGGTCAGAAGAAACTCGCCATACACTCGAGCACAACTGTTGGTTTAATTCTCCATCTGTATTCATGGCCCCTTTGTTAGCTGTTAGTGTCGGTATTAGTTGCACGATTCAATGTGTCACGAGGACATGAGGTCCAAGGTGAGAAAGGGGCATCATTCAGTACTCGCCAACACCATCATTATTTTCACCGGATTGCCTGCTTCCTGCGGCGCGGTGAATCATCAACCATTGTGTTCGAAGTGCATGTCCGGGGTGAGATATCGTCCGAGGTGTCTACGAACCGCCTCAAAGTCGCTGGATGTCTTCTCCAGCCTCTCCGACAAGGGTACCGCAACCTCATCGGGCGGCCGCATGGAGACGACCATCCACGTGCTATGGTACTCCTTGTCAAGCTGCAGTCGCAAGCACACCGACTAGGAAAGTGGAGGACAGTTCTGGCGATATCATCCTTGAAGAGGGGACTAAAGCCCTGGTAGCGACAGTGTCATCCCTGAACATCAGCGACCCCTCAATGGAACTTCTACCGCAGTCGATTGGCACAGAAAGATCCAGTTCAGGACAGCAAAGATATTTCGAGAACAAGAGATTTGTGTTTGAGAGCCGAATCGTGATTTCCTGCCGTCTGCCGCCTCCTCAAGGGCCGACGTGACGTCCATCGGAGCATCTGCGATTGAGGCAAAGAGCCGCAGATTGCTGTTGCGTTATTGCAGCCGTGACGAGCCAAGAAGACGGACTCGTAGGCGCCGAGCTGGCGATATCTGTGATAAGAGCACGCCACTGTCGGGAGCAGTTAGGAGGAAGTGGCAGAGGACCAGTGAGAAGACAGTCTGGAGCGGAAGTGGCAGCTGGCGCAACGGCTGCAACCGAAAGGACGAAGGTCGAAATCTCCTTGTCTACAGCGCCGAGTGAAAGCACGGATGCCACTCGCGCGCATCGTTGCCCTTCGCCGCGCAATCTGCTTGGATCGAGAATGGCCCGTCTGGAGCGCACTGCACAGCGCAATGCACAGCGGAACGGCCGCCCTTTACCCGCTCGGGGCCTCTGTGGACGACGACGAGAGGGAAGAGTGGAGAAGGAGAGGGAACTGCTGCTCTGTGCAGATGGCAGAGGCAACACATCACACATGTCGTGGGCAGAAGGCTAACAACCCGACACACAGGCAGGACCGGCAGGACGACATGTCATTGCTCGGCCGCTCGAGCGAGTGAAACGGCCACGGTGAGCATCCAATCTTCTGTTTTCCTTCTGCTGTCCAGCAAAAATGCACCACTCAGCGTTCACATGCCCCTTGCACCGCGCTCGGTCCAGGCTCATTTCTTTAAGCGCACGTCCCGAACCACACGCCGACCACGGCACGACGACACCAGGCTTGCAAGCGCTGCACTCGGCTGTACCTTGAGGTCCATCATCACCGCTTTCTGTATCCTTAGCTCACCGTCGCTTGCTGTTCGTTGGGAGTTTGCTTTCCGCGTTGCTGAGTTTAGTCTTTCGGGGGTCCTATCTCAATTCTCCATCAGGTTGCAGATGTTTTGAATGTTTCGAACCTTGCGGGAGCTCTTGCATTCGCAACACTTCCATACTCTGACACCTATTGTGTGCCTGTGTGTCACGTTTGTCAAGGGCTCCTACCGATTCTGAATCACAGCGAGCGCCCATCTATCTGGATTGAGACAGCTCGAAGGCACCGCCATTCAATGCTCAAATACTCATACGACGCGCGATCCGGACCATCACTCATTAATTGTCCTTTACACGATCCAAAAGCGATGCTACGATAGTTCACTTGCGAGTCAGTACAAACGATAATCACGCACGGAGAGCCTATATACCGAAGCGCCATGTCGCTGGCTGCCACCCTCGGTGCAGATGGCGTGCGGCCAGTCAGCTTTCTTCCATCCATCAAATGCTCAACATGCGGCCACGACATTGAGATATCGGCAATGGCCGACCACCATTGCGGCCAGAGCGAGGCAGCACCAACTGCGAACAAGGGACATACATCGAACATGAGCAACCCATTCACCTTGAGGAGGTTCAATGCAAGTGGGCAGAAGCCTTCACTTGCTGAATCACCCTTGAAGAACAGTGAGCCCGTGCCTCAAGTGAGAGCACGAGCTCCTACAGTTGGATCGATGCCGAATGCAAGCTCAAAGGTTACTCGTGTACCCTTGCCCAAAATCAATCCCGAAGCTGCGAATCGACCGTTTTTGGCTCCCAGACCGAATGGACTCGATTCCCCGATTTCACCAAGCGGAAGCGCGCGAAGTGGGAAGCCGGGCTTTCAAAGAAGCATGACTAGTCCAATGCCACGATTGTACGACCCGCGACCACCTAGCCCTGAGATGTCCGCCAATCTCGACTGCGCTTTCCCACCATTTCCTACGCCGATCACCGGGCGACGACCGTCTACCTCTACCAGTCAAGGGCGAAGAACTCCCACCGGGAGCGAACGAGGTGGAAGCGAGCGAGCGCCATCCCGCGCTGCTTCACGCCTCGACCATGTTGTTACGGCAGAGCCACCGCCTTTCAACTTGGAGATGAGGAGTCCCAATCCATATGCGAGCGAGACCGTAATGCGGAAGCTAGACACCTTGAGAAGTGGTCCTTTCACAGTGCCCAAAAGACAGGAGAGTTTGGAGTCAAAAGGAGAGAGTTCAGCATTGGACAAGAGGCGGCCCAGCGCTCCTACAGTAGACGTGCCTGTTCGACCACCAACAGCAGATTCGATCCGGTCCGAGTCAAGTCGTCCATCGACGTCGGCATCGAGCCACGAGCCAAGCCAGAGGAAAGAACCTCCGCCGCGGCCTGCCAGACCTGACGATGAAGTACTTTCTCCTTCATTTTTGGATCAGTTTAGTTCTGAGCCAGCGGAATTCCCAATGCCACCGATGCTCCCCCAAACCGAGACAACAACAGACAGGAGCCAAACATACCCTGCACTCAATGAGCGTGATTCAGAAGCCTTGCCTTCACGTATGCTCTCGAAAATGCGTAGCGAGCCCGCGCTACGCGAGAACACTCGCAGACCTTCACTCGCGCATGCTGCGGCATCCGCACCATACTCCTCTTTACCAATTCGAACGCAGAGCAGAAACGCGACACGAATGGATTACAGGATGCAAGACGCGCCCCCAGTCCCCAAACCGGTCTTGCAGCATCGCCAGGCTGGCACACATAGTCCATCAGAGTCGGGATCATCAGTGGCCTCCAATTCGAATTTGAGCAATGCTAACAGCAGCGATGACCCAAGCTCGATTGGAAGTGCAGCTAGTAGCATCGAAACCTTTTCTCCACTTCGAACAAACGTAGAAGCATTTGCAGAAGAAGACAAAATGCGTCCCGCAGGACTCAGTTTCCGCGGGCAGAGACCTGGCGAACGAGCCGAGTTACCCAAGCAGTCATCGCCATCGCGTAACCTCGCCAAGCAGGACTTGCCTCAAGAGACACCTCAGAAGGCTGTCCAGATTCCATTTCCAGAACCAATGGAATCGCCCATGGATCCTGCGATGCAGAATCGATCAGCGCCGTATGAGCCCTGGCAACCTATTGCAGAGATTCAGCAGAAGCAAGATCATCCTAGAGCACCAAACGGGGCTGAATCAGCGTCTCAGGGACAGGTGCCGTATCCACCAGCATTATCGATTCCGAAAAGGCCGGAGCCAGAGGACGACCTCAAACTGTCCACGCCACTGTCCGCTGAACGTTCACAATCGCCGGCCAACTCAGCTCAACATACAAACTCAAGGAATCAGTCACCGAACTCCGCTAGACCCTCGACTTCCCACTCGCAGCATCCGCCTCCGGGCCGACGTCCAAGTCGCCCGAACGTGAAGCCCTCCTGCCGAGGCTGTGGTCAAATCATCGAGGGAAAGTCCGTAAAGGCTGCTGATGGGCGCCTGACCGGTAGATGGCACAAAGCATGTTTTGTCTGTCGTACCTGCACACAGCCATTCGTCACTGCAGACTTCTATGTCATCAACAACGAGCCATACTGCGAACACCATTACCATGAAGCGAATGGCTCGCTCTGCCACGGGTGCCATCGAGGCATTGAGGGAGAGTACCTTGAGACCACCAGCTCGACCCGATACGGCGCCGTGGACAAGAAGTACCATCCGAGATGCTTCACCTGCTTTCAATGCAGAGCTGTCCTCTCTGATGACTACTTTGAGATCACCGGCAGAGTGTTCTGTGAGCGCCACGCGCTAGCAGCAATGCGGGCCCAAGCTCGTGTAGGAGGAGGAGCTCCAGGTGGATTGAACCCTCCCGGAAGGCGGGACATGTTCGCAGAACGCAGAACAACTCGACTGATAAACCCAATGATGCCCTAGCGGTCTGATCAGCAGTTCAACTCTTCACATATTCGAGCCTGGCCGGAGAGCAGGCCTGCAGCGGTTCGCGAGTGACGCGAACCACTTTCACGCATCCCACGACGTTCGTTCAAAGATCCTGACATCATGACGACAGCCCAGCATTCGCCGTAGAAGACGGCACTCACTTATTCTTAATGTCCCTTTGTTCACGGGACTGCATGGCTTGGAGAACAGCTCAAGCCCAATGCGTTTTGGTTGGCACGATCGTTAGAGATCGTTATGGGGAGACCGTTGATACCCACAAGTTCTTGCGATATTTTGAAAGAGAGCAATGATACCCAGCAGGAAAGCAGCTCGGTATAATCCAGCCCCGGAATGGCTGGTGTATTCGTACTGTAATGTATATATGAATATCCAAGACAACCGAGTGCGACGTTCACGTTTCACAAGCTCCCATTCTTTCTGGATGGTACGAAGGAGAAGATACTGATTAAGGAAGTTTGACCGTGCCCACGACATTCTTTTCAGCAAATGATGCAGACTGTGGAGGAAATCGTGACGCACGCAGACAGCCTCGCTGCAGTGCGAGATACACAACATGAGTTGACCTTACATCGGTTGCGTAGCAAGAAGCGAGGCAGGACTTCGTACAGGACAAAGCGGTTGGTGACACTCTGCCAGCACATCACGCCGCTGAACAAAAGCTCTCCAATACCATCCGGAGTAGCATTCGTGCTTTGGTCGCTGGGAGAAATACCAAGGTCGAAGAGAAGACGCTGTATTCATCAAGTTCTCGCGTGTCACAGCAGCCCCTTCGCGCGCCTCCGAGTCGGTTCCCCTGCCGCTGTCACATGTCTTCATCTCTATTTTCGTCTCCAGATTGACTTTCGTCTCCACGAAGGTCCGTCGAAGTGTAGTGATGATAGGCTGTCACTTTCAAGTGTGACAGTCAAGGAAATCTAACGCCTCAGGCCACAACTCGGCGCACAGCTGGCATTGTGGGAGAAAGAAAGCGTGGGACAGTCGGATTCGTGGCTCTTTACTTTGGTTCTATGCAGGCCTGCCTGGTCGCTTTCCGTTGGACCCGGACACGCAATTTCTCGAAGGGAGTTAGAACGCGCTATGCAGAGCTTGAGTGTTTCGAAGACAGACGAACGTTCGTCGAACCCCAGCAGGACACGCCTAAAGCGGAACACACGACACCGGGCAAGGAGGCTCAATTCACGTCTGGCACGATACAAGTTCAGCGACGTGCCTCGACTACAGCGGAGCAGCTCTTGCCTTCCTGGCGAGTTGAAACAGCGCAGTGGTGGGAAGGGCTGTTTTTTGTAAGACACAGACGAGCCTGGAGGTCGCACAAGTGCTGGGCCGTGTCCCAGGCCATTGGGTGTCGCTCTCCTCTTCATTGCAGATCGACGAATGTGTCTCAACTCCAAATAGAGAACCCGAAGTACGAGGCTTTCAGTTTGTTGATCATTCTCGAGACCAGATGTAAGTTGTGTCAACCTCGGACTTGCAGCTCGTACTGTTGCTACGCCGGTTGTATACATCCAGAAGTTCTACTGTCTGCGACAAAGGTATGGAAGCGTTTCTGGTCGTCGGGATTAGATTTCGAAGCGGGTCGCCAACGAATCAGTGGCGCTGCTGTCGTGCAGATGAGACGAACGAATGGGCTAAAATCAGCCCAGCGAGGGTGCGGTGGTGGGAGCTTGATTCGAACAATCAGGGGCCCGGTGACAGAAGACAGGATCGGGAGGGTGGTTGCTGCAGAAGCCTCCCACAGTTCCGCTCCTTCGCAGAAGACCGGCAGGCCTTTGTGCCGGGCTACGGCTGTTACAATTGAATCCAAAGTCAGGTCCGGATGGATTGTCTATACTGCTGGAGCAGCGTCTCCTTGTGATGTGGTCTTGCCTGAGGATCGGACGATGCAGCGTCTGTATATGCATTCGGCCGATACCGAGATAATACGTGCAGTGTGCAGTACAGCGTCCCGGCGGTGGGCCTCTCAGCAGCAGCATCATCGCCTCGACCGTGTCTCTGCCTTGTCTGTGTGTGTGAATGAATCGTGTGTGGACGCCAGGCCGGCGTCGTCGTCTTCGTCTGTTGTTAGACCGTTCCACAGCGCCTTCGGCTACGGCTCTAGCTCTGTTCTGCTGATGCACTTGAATAATAATAATCCATACATACACGTACCTCGTACGTGCTGCTGCATCCGCGCTGGCTGCTTTGTGTCCCTCCAGCCTGCTTCCTTTGCCCTTTGCTTTGGCTCTCTGGCAGCAGCGATACGACACATACCCGACATCCTCGCACGCTCGCTGCAGCACCTGCCTGGACCTCCCAGCACAGCCAGCACTCCCAGACACACGCACACCCAGAACTGAGGTACTCCGATACGGACTGCGCTCTCTCGCCACCTGCTTTCTTGTCCGAAGGCCTTGCGCTCGTCGGCAGTTGAAGGATTCGCGATCGACGGTGATTCGCCAACGTCAACCGGGGCTGCGAAATAGGGTACCTTTCGAAGGTTGATCAGCACCCACCGCGGCCGGGAAGCCTTACCAGCGTTCTTTTCCAATCAATCACGTCTGTCCCTGCACCTCTCTGCGCCGCCTCCAAACCTCTGCCACCGCCAGCAACCCGCGACCTCACCTCACCTCACCTCACCTCCATCACCGACGCTGGGCGAACCACCGCACCTGCGACAGCGATCCATCTTCGACCCGTCCTCACTGCGCGCAGAGCCGGAGCTCGTCGCCGCAACTCTTGTTTGTCCTGCGCTCTAGCGTTTCCAGCCTCCGCCCGCTGCACAACTCTCGGTCGGTGCCGAGCCTCAGGAGCAGCGGACAGCGAAACACTTCGACCACGGTCACTCCCTCTCTGGTCAGGAGCGCGCCCTCCATTGACCGCGACGCATATCAAGGTGAGTGCGGATATCTATACCACGAAGCTCTATCCGGCTTCTCGTTACCCATCCGTTTTTCCGAGACATCGCCGTCACCGCCGTGTGCTGCCAATGGCGGAATACGACGTTGAATGGCACCACCATGTTGAAGGCCTTTGCATCGGCCAGTCTCGGCCCTCTTCTCCATGGCGGTAATGTAGCGCCAGCGTGACCAATTGATTCACCTGCACGACAAGTGCAGCTTCCATCACATTGCGACGGCAAACATCATGCAATCATTATACCATGCGCATGGCACTTCATACAATAGTCATAGGCGACTGACAATGCATCGCAGAATTGTACTTCTACCCTGACCTACCTCACCTTAATATCGCACGCCTCCCGACAATTCACTGTCTCGCTCCGGACAGCCTCGACCAATAATACACCTTTCCAACATCTATATCGCGCACTGCTGTGCGACAAGCCGCCGAGATGGGTTGCGGACAGAGCTCAGAGTCCAAGGAGGGCAAGCAGCGAAATGAGGAGATCGAGAACCAGTTGAAGAGGGACAAAATGAACCTCCGGAACGAAATCAAGATGCTGCTGCTTGGTGCCGGTGAATCTGGAAAGTCGACGATTCTCAAACAGATGAAGCTCATCCACGAGGGTGGCTACTCAAGAGACGAGCGCGAGAGCTTCCGGGAAATCATCTTTTCGAACACCGTGCAATCTATGCGCGTGATCCTGGAGGCCATGGAAAGCTTGGAGCTCCCACTTGACGACCAACGAGCAGAATACCACGTACAAACAATCTTCATGCAACCTGCGCAAATTGAAGGCGATGTACTGCCGCCCGAGGTTGGCCAAGCTATCAAGACCCTGTGGGCCGATGCAGGAGTGCAAGCTGCATTCCAAAGGAGCCGAGAATACCAGCTTAACGACTCCGCGAAATACTACTTCGACAGCATTGACACCATCGCCTCGCCGACATATATTCCTTCGGACCAGGATGTGCTGCGATCGCGTGTCAAAACCACTGGTATCACAGAAACGACCTTCATCATTGGAGATTTGACGTACCGAATGTTCGACGTCGGTGGACAGCGATCAGAGCGCAAGAAGTGGATACACTGCTTCGAGAATGTGACAACTATTCTTTTCCTGGTGGCGATCTCAGAATACGACCAGCTCCTGTTCGAAGACGAGACCGTGAACAGAATGCAGGAGGCGCTCACGCTTTTCGACTCCATCTGCAACAGCAGGTGGTTCACAAAGACCAGCATCATCCTCTTCCTCAACAAGATCGACCGATTCAAGGAGAAGCTACCTGTTTCACCTATGAAAAACTACTTTCCCGACTACGAAGGCGGCCAAGATTACGGAGCAGCGTGTGACTACATCTTGAACAGATTCGTATCGTGAGTGCTGCACCAATCTGTGTTTGCAAACCACATGGCTAACTTTTTGCAGTCTCAATCAGCACCCTACCAAGCAGATCTACACCCACTTCACATGCGCTACAGACACCATGCAAATAAGATTCGTCATGGCTGCAGTGAACGACATCATCATCCAGGAGAACTTGCGCATGTGTGGACTGATATAATCAGCCGTCTGGAACGCGCAAGTACGTCCTCTTGAAATGATTGGATTCTTGGAGTGGAAAGAACATGTAGCAATATGGGGGCTGTGTGGTTCGCAACAGTACGCATGACACACTGTAAACGGGGTGTTTACGACTTCGATCGAACAGGCTCTTGCTGTTTTTTATTTTGACCAAATCGGGCGATATGGCAAAAAGCGCGATATTATGGATACCACTGGATGGGCGTTTGCGAGTCGGTCGGAGGCGCATTCTTTATCGGCCATCATCCGGTTGACTAACTATACCTCATCACTACTACTACTATCAGACTCGAAATCCTGCAAACAACTTGGCTGGACCTCCTTCCTCACGCAGCGAGCTGTTTGAGATCTACCGGACATACTACGACAATGGGTGGCTACAGAGATGGTCTCGGACTCGTGGTTTGCGAGCGAAGGCAGGCAGCAGGCGGGGAGGAAGTTGAATCTTTTTGGATTCATCCGGCAGAGCAGATGAGTGAATGAGTGAGGGCCTTTGAGAGATTACCTTACCCTAGTTTGTGTGCTCTTTCTCTTTTGTGTAACTCGGAGGTGGAACGATAGCTTGCAAAATCAACTATCTGAAATTCGAGGCTCTTTCTACCTACGTTTCCTATGCATTGATTGCATTCTGGCGTGCGTGGGCTTTGTACGAGGGAAGTGGTCTCTGTTACTGGCTGCGTACTCACACTATGTCCGTGACGAATAACGTTGACTTGCGATAACACATCGATGTCTCTCCACCGTTTTTCCTTCCTACTCTATTTACCCCTTCTGACTACCTAACAGTCCTCCCACAATCCCATCGATTACCGGAGACCTAAAAAGGTCAATAGCAGGCAGGCTCCTCGTTATCTCGTACAAAGAAAGCGACATGGATTGGTCGGCAGTGGCCAGGTACCTGTCTGTCTGTCTAATCTTGACTTCATCCCTCCCCTACATGCACCCAGTAGATCTCAGACAACGATAGTGTCGTCCCTGCCCCAACCTTGAGATTGTTGATGAGAAATCCAGAGTGGCTTTGGACAGCATGCTGCGGACAGGCAGGCAGGCTTCTGAGAGCAGAAGATCACTAACTCGTAGTCTCGCGTGTTTGACGCTGGCTGCTGCTGCCTCCATTGGAAATTGTAAGAAGTGACCGAACTTTCTCATATCGCTCTCATGGCTCTCGGCGCAGGTGTTGTGGTGACAGGGAACAGACTCCATGGCTGTCGGTCTAGGCGCGAGTTGGTAATCTTCAGAATCTTAAAAAGAACCTTGAGTGAACAAGAGAGCACACACATCAAATATCGCTTTCATTTCTATTGCTCTTCGCAAGGTTTGTTTGGGCTACCAAATAACAACTCATCAAAAGCCCTTTCAGGCCCGTGATATGAAGTAGTACTCTGCAACAGAAGACCTGGAAAATCTCCCTTCGCAGACAAAAACAGCCATCTGTTCTGCTCTCCCGAAAAAGAATCGAACAGAATAAAATGTGGTAGCTGCCAATCCAAGCACGCCTTTGCAGCGCGTCAATAAGCAAAAAGAAGCAAATTCCCACATCTCTTTCTCCTTCATCCTTCAAATGAGTGACTTGAATATTTTCTCGTAATCGGCCGTAAAACAGCGAGCACCATCGTCCGTCCATGACCGAACGATGCTCGCCCAGATGATAATGATGTTGATGATATGCACAAGACAGCTCCGAGATCCGGTCTGGAAACTGTGCTGAAGTCAAACCCATTGTTGGTTGGGTGATGATGATATTTTGCTCCCTCCCTCGGTCAATCCAAAAACAAAATCCCTTCTAACAGTTCGTGCATCCGTAATCCAAAACCCCAAGCTGACACAACACATAAAAGTTTCCCATATTTTCTTTAGTAGACGTGGCTTCTGCGCTTTTCAGCGGCATTGAGCACGCCCAACATCGTCTTCTTGCGATCGCCACCAGCACCGACTGGCGTGGCTGGTGTGGGCGGTTGCTTGAAGATGCCGGTATCCTCGCCCTCGCTGCTAGAGGCAGAGCTCAAACCAAAGTAGCCATCGGCAGAGCCTTGGCTGCCACGCTTCTCCTTCATCTCAGACCCGATTGGGCTCATTTTCCTGCTTCCAGCAGCAATCACGTCCTCAGCCTCTTCAGCGATCGTGAAGTTGTACTCGCCCTCGCTGACAGGACTGCCTCCGGATGAACGAGAGCCACCGCGGCGGTCAATGCCAGCCTTCATAAGGCTGTCAAGAGCTCGGCGACGCTGACGTGTGGCAAAGTTCTTGCTTCCCTCATGCTTGCTCGTAGGTGCTGATGAGAGCTCCTCGAGCGGAGGTGGGCCACGTGGCTGACGGATTGGGTGTTCGCCCGCGCGAGCGGCACCAGGGCCGAACGTGCCTGTCATTGGAGTTGGTGGAAACGCGCTTCGCTGAGAGCCAAAAGTAGCCGCGCTGGAGGTCTTTGGGCCGTCGGCGACGTTAGAGAAAGGATTGATGGCTAACGAGGAGGCCTTCTTGTGTCCACGGCGGAAAGCAGTTGCCGATGGCGGTGGCAGAGGCTCAACATGGTCCTGTGCGGAAGGTGGAGATGGAGCCTTTTTGGGCGGAGTGAACGAGCGGCCGTTGATAGGTGTCGACCTCTCAGTGGCCGGAGGGGTAATGTTGAAGCTGTGAGCGGGTGCCTCATTCTTCGCTGGCGAGAATGGGAAGGCCTGGTTCTGCTGAACGGGAGAAATAGTTTGTTGAGTCTGTTGCTGTAGGCTCTGGTCGACGGCGTACTGGTAGCCTTGAGTCGCCGGGTTGTAAACAAGATAGACTCCAGGCTGGCCAGGCACTTCGATCGGAGTCTGCATTTGCTGCTGCTGTTGCTGCTGAGCAAAGAAAGCTTGCGGTGTCTGTGGAGTCATTGGGGACTGGTGGAATGAAGCACGGCCGTTAAGGCCCATGTTCTGAGTGGCGGCCGTAAGAGTGGCAAGCTGTTGTTGCAATTGCTGTTGGCGCTGGGCCAAGAACAGACTGTGCAATTGCATCTGCTGAAGCACGTTGGGATCAACATCCTCAGACTGCTCGTAGACTGGAGGTGCCAGAACCTGCTCTGGAAGAGAGTACATCTGACGACCAGCATTCATCGCATACTGGGATGACAGGTCGAAGCCAGCTGCAGTGGCAGTCTGCGGAACACCTTGGCCGTATCCACCATAGTTCTGGTCTGCCCACTTAGAGGCGTTCAGACCAGAGACCGAGTGGTGGGTTTGGTGGTAAGGAGCGGAAGCCGGAACCGATGGAGTCTTGGGCTGAGTACGGAGACCTGCAAGCAGGTGGGAGCGGCTGGTACGCGGAGTGGGATTATCGACCGAGTTCTCGTTGATGGGCGCGACCTTGGGCGGCAGCGCCACGCTCAGCCGCTTACTGTTGAGACGTGAGCCACGAGCGCCAAAGCCAGAGCCTGGCAGGCCGAGGCCGTTGGAAGGGAATCCATTGCCGTTGTTGTAAGAAGTCATTTGAGCAAGACCGCCTGCGTCAATGCTCATAGCTCGATGTGCGAGATGCTGGAGTTTGTGAAGACCGGAAGTCGTAAAACCGTGGTAATGCCAGAAAACAGAAGTAGCTGCAGCAGTCGGATATCGTGGCAGCAAATGAAATAGAAAATCGTCAAGAAGCGCGAATTAGGCGGATGCTCGTGGAGCGCGTGGTGTCGTCAAACAGCACGAATTAGGCCGCAGGCTGAAGGCAGGCCGCGGGAGGTGTTGTTGTAAGGTACAGATTATGAGATTACAAAGAATAGCGCTCTTTCAAAGTGAAAGGGCTAGCTGGGCCGCGACAATGTAAGGTTCTTTGTCGTAGATTGCCGCCGAGAGATGAAGAGCCAAAAGTGTGCTTTGTGTTGCTGGTCGTCGCTGACGTCGTAGTCAAGCCCCGTAGTCCGGACTAGGCGTGTTACAGGGTTGTGTACAGAGGCGTGTCTTGCAGCCGGGCGTGTTTGGTGTATGCAGACGCGGAAGAGGTCGCTGTCGGAGGCCCCGTGAGCGCACGGCGGTCAGATGGGATTTGACCAGGAGTGGTGACGGTGACGGTGCTGCTGAAGGGGAGAGAGCGGCGGAGGTGTTGCGTGCGTCTGCTGTCCTGTGCGGTGCTGTGTTTTATTGGCGATTAGGGGCGTGCTGGCTGGCGGGCTGGTGGGCTGGCTGGTTGGTCGGCGCGATCTCGCGACGAAGACCTCTCTGTCTGTCCGTCTCCCGGGGTTTCGTGCGGCAGTGTGGAAGTGAGCGCGTAGCAATAAATGCTCAAAAGATGCAGTCGCAAGAGCAAGAGCAAGAGACGAGTCGACGACTACTGGAGTAAGGGAGCTGGAAGGAAGGATTGATAGAGCGGCAGTACGGAGAAGGCAGAGCACAGAACAGAGAGAAGTCAGGAAGTCGCGGTGGAAGAGAGTGTGCAGGCAAGTGCAGAGAATGAGACAGCGCGGGAAGGGGCGCCGCACCTCATTGGCCACGCCGAGCAGCAGCGGTCCCGGTGCGCCTGCCAATCCTCGCTCGCATGCGCGCCGTCAAGCTTTCACACATGAGACGCACGGCCAATCAAGTGCGCCATCGACTTTGAAGGCCACACCTCGAATCCCGCTATCCTCTGCCAGCAGCAGCACTTGTGACTTCGCCCTCATCAACCGCACTTTTCCCATGCACCAAGCCTCGAGCCACGCCGCCAGACGGGCCACCATCAACATCACCATCTCCCCCACCGAAAACTTTTGCAACATCGCGCACCGGCCGCGCCCGTTCGCCAACAGCGTGAACAGACTGTGTTTCACAACGCAGACCAGGGTCGCTTGTAGAATTCCCGATCGCTCTGGCCGGACCCCAGCCCTGCAGCAGCTCCAGAGTAGCTTTGACTTTGACGCGACCGTCGTAGCCGCTTGACCTCCAGCCGACTGCACATCTCTTCTGCAGCACACCACCCTCTGCCCTCTGCCACCACCGTCGGCGCTAAAGTTGCTTCTACCATTGATCGTGACTGCCGCCACGGCGTTGCTGGCACGACAACAATGGACACTTCCAACGCCAGGCCTCTCGCTCGCCCGCAATCCACAAGCAACATTGGCTTTGCTTGACAGCTCCGTGCATGTGCCACGCCGTCCGGGAATCCTATTCTTCCGATACCAACTCCGATGCCCAGACCGTCCAGTTACACTGCAGCTTATCTGGACAATGAGCTGAAACTCTGGAATTCGCCATTGCACGACATGTTCTCTTTGCCAATCGCCAATTGCTCGCTGCGACTTCTCTGTCTTTGGAAATTCTCGTGTCGAGCATCGACTCGTTCGCGGCTTCCATGTGCAGGGCACACGGCTAGAACCACTGGACATGACTCTGCACGAACAGTGACGATGTCAAAAGACAGCAGGGTTTCGGGTCTCAGGTAGAGTGATGCAGGAACCTGACGCAACTGAGCACATTGGAAATGCTTCATTGGACGATTTGGCAATCTCGTCTCGACTTATCCAATACAGAGACTGCGATGCTCAGGCTGACTTCAGAGTCGTGATACCTCTAGTTCATCGAGGAACGTCGCCGTGGCCTCCATATTCCCGATCAACAGCGCAAGCATAGTCAAGACGAGCTCGTAGTTCATCGGCCTGCCACGGGATCTGGTCACTGTCTCAGATCCCGAGAGCAAGTCCGCGCACTTGTCGTCAACCCCGTAGGAGCAAAATCATGGGTGAAATCGGGAAGCCATTAACCAAGGCGTCTCCAAATTGTTGCAGGCATGGTCGAGATAATCTGGCTCGCTGGTTTAGAGAGGATTTGTTCAACACTTCGTCGAGAATGCGCCGTTCTGTATGGTAGCAGCTCCTTCGCTAGTATTTACTAAAATCGCCAGCAGTTCGCCTCTAAATTGGACATATTTCAACAACTCAGATTCCTCAGCACTTCGGTATGAAGATGTTCTTATCATGGTAACATATGACTTACCGCCGCAACGTACTTATCGCACTTGCATTTCAATTGCTACTTCAACAGAACGCCTCTCTCTCTCCTGCTGGCCGTCTCCTGGTATCGATCAACATACCTAGGTCTTTCGTTGCGCGAGTCTGCTGCTTCCCGTCTTCACACGACAAGCGAAGGCGCCTCGTACCTCCTGTACACATCCGCTCGAGACACTTGACACCTGCTGTACCGACACAACACAACACAACACAACCGTTGACACAGACGTCTTTCGTATGCACGTTTGCGTGCCACTCGCAACTGTGCATTACCGTCGAACTGTGAATCTTCAGAAACGGCAGTCTGCGTCTGCATTGTGTGGTAGCTTCAGCAGCGCCCTGCTCTCTGCCTTAGCGTACCACGGGACCAAAAAACCTGCACAGGCACGAGCTCGCATGTGTGGTACTCGGAACGGCACGGGCGACAGTAAATAGACGCGAAGGCGCCAAAGTACTTGGGAAGAAGTACCTTTAATTCTCTGGGTAGGATTCGCCCTTTTGGTGTGGAGTTCTTCACACCGCCTTTCGCCGCAGTGACGAGTAAGGAGAGCTGTGCTGGACTTCATTCGTCGATGTGGTTGGCAACAGTCAAGGAGCGAGCTGCTGCATACTGGTGTGGGTGGTGGTCAGCTTCTTGGTTGACAGGAGTGCACGCGACCCGTTTCTCGCCTGCAAGGTAGCCAATGAGAAAAGCAGTACCCAGCAATTCAGGAGCCTTTCAAGGTTTTCGTTTCTTGCAACAAAAGTCCATCAAAACCATCAGACTTCGCTGCAAAGCCGCTATGCACATATGCCTCACTCATCAATCGATCGCCATGCAACAATCCCTATCAAAAACGCCTTCATACCACAACCCCTTCACCCATTCCCTCTCCAACAACTTCAGACATCCTTAACCCAAGTAGCAGGAACAACCCCCTTCCCAGCCCGACTCTCAACCTCACACCACCCATCCCCCGAATCAGGAGCGACAAGAACCATCCTCTCTCCCTCAACCATATCAACCTCGCCCGGTCCATTCGCCTGATACGTATAGAGCGCTTCAACGTGCTTCACTTTCTTCGCTCCTCGTCTAGGTGCCACGGCAGGACCCTGCTTCTTCTTCGCCGGTCCACCTGTGTCTGAGCCATTCAGACTGGTCGTGGACGCAGAAGCGGCCATCGATACCGGCCGGTCGTCAAGGGGAGGGGCGGCGCCGGGCTTGGGCGGTACGGCAGGAGCGCTGATTTCTGCGTAGGAAGCAGGTACGAGACCGGCAACGGCACCAAACGTCATAGGTTTGATTTTGATCCATCCCGATCCGTCATCTGGTTCGACGAGAGTGAATTCTCGGCCTTCTGATATGGAGACTTCTTCGTCTCCAGTGGCCTGGTATGCGTAGAGCATCTTGCCTTTTTGTTCTGCTGGACCCCCGGTGTCGCCATCACTTTTGATGTAGGTAGTGGGTGGAGGAGCCATTACTCGATGCCGTGTAGAGCCTGAAGAGATCTTTGAGGCTGCGGGCGCTGGGGCCGCCGCTGTTTCCTCTGCCGATGAGCGGACGGTCATGCCGGAGACGCTGCGATTTGCGCTTGCGGCGTACCCTGAGCTGAGAGTGTTCATCGATCCTATCGTGTCGCTGCGCTGCAAATTCGGCGCTGCGGAGTGGTCTGCATGCCCATTGCTTGTGGGAGGCGGGCTTGCGGCTTGTGCTTGAGCAGCGTCTTGTCGTTTGGCTTTGATCGATTTCTTCTGCTCCTTGTTGAGCTCTCCAGGACAGTCCGCCGGTACTTTGAGTTCGCACTTGGTATGACAAGTGAACCCACAATCCTCGCAACTCAAGCCTTTCGCATTCAATCCCCACAATCGATCACCACACAGATCGCAGCTCGTAGGAATCTTGTATGTTTGGTTCTTGAACCTGTGATTCCGTGCTCCAATCGAAACATCTCCCACTGCAGAAGTGATCGTACTGACCTCAACCTCTGCCGTCACTCGCTTCCTCTCCGCCTCATGCAGCAGCTCTTGGTGATGGAACTGTGCTCGCACTACTTCCACTTCGTCGCGCTTGTCTTTGCCTTCTCTAATTGCTTGACGAACACGTTTGGCACCCTCAACCTCTCTTCGCTTCGCATCGCATTCGATTCTGAGATCATGCAATGAACCTTTGGACTTGGTCAAAATGTTCATCAGGAAAGTTTTGCTCATTGGATCTGAGGCCATCACATCATCGTCCAACCACACGGGAGATGGCTCGAAAACGAAATCTGGAGGATCCTGCCATTGAGATGCATTATGCCGCACGAACATCATGCTATCCAAGACCGGGTTGTTCCGAGGAATCTCCGAGGACAAATGGTCAAGCAATTGAGCGGAGTGTGCGAGTACCTGAGTCTCCATGGAGGCAGCCGTTGTCCATAATGAATTTAGAGTAGCAGTCCTGGATTCGGAGAGACCTTGAAGAGACTGGTAAGGAAACAACTGTTAGCACAATGACATCCGGAAATGCTACGAACTTTCCGAATCTTACATCTAGAAGCTCAGGGACGTATTCGTGATAGTAACGCTCCTTCTGCTTATTCGTGACATTTATGGCGATCAGGTATGTGTTCTTCACGTTCCGCATTTCGGCTAGCTGTTGCTGGAAAGCAGTCTGCGCCTTTTGCTTCCCGTGGTCGAAGCTGCTTTCCGTCTTCTTCCGCTTGTTCTCGACCTCTTGACAGGTACCGTCATACTTGCCCTTGGTCTTCTTTAGATCGGCATAGCTACCGTCACGCTCTTTCTCTAGCTTGCCAGCATACTCGGCATGCGACTTTCTAAGATCCTCATATTTGGCAGCCAGGTTCTTCAAGGGTTCGGCAAGAGATGAGATTAGCTGGTTGGCGAAACGGTCGTGCTCGGCGGCTCTGCTCTCCAATGTAGTGAGCTGGACACCCCATGTTGTCATTGAAGCGCTCTCTAGCGATCCGGGAGTGACCGTAGGTGTATCGCCAACACTTAGACTGCTACTCTTCTTCGCCTTTCTCTCAAAGTATTTCTTGGCCAGCGCATTGAGCTTTTGGCTGTATTCCTTCTCAATAGCGCTGCGCTCGCGGTAAAACTGTTGTATATCTTCAAGCCAGGATATGCCATTCGTGACCCAGGCATTGACCGGCTTGAAGCCGTCCTTCAGCTCTATGCCGAAGCTGGGAGCAATGTCGACTTCGGCCATGATGTTTCGGCGGTGTTCTGGACATGTGGGATTCGATTGCGGTCGTAGGTAGCAAGTTTATCCAAGCGTCAAGTCGTCATCCAAGTGAGATTGAGAAGTTGGGCAAGCGAGGCTCAGGCTGGGACGCAGACCCGGATTGTACGGCCAAGATGCAAGATGGCAGTCACAAGCCGCCGTCAACGACCAAGAAGGAAGCAGCCGCGCAAGACGAAGGCAAGCGCTCGTGAATGACGCTGACTTTTGGCACCGAGAGTTCCATCAATCGCACCCCGCGACAGGGTTCTGCGGGAAGCTCTCGCGCCAGGCACCCCGCCGAAAGTCTAAATGCGGACTCACGACTTCGAAGTTCAAAGCTCCAGAATTCCTTCCTCTTCCACCGTCTTGTCTGCTTGCTCACTCACCTTCGACGCAACCACGAGACACCTCACATCTCGACAACAACAGACTACATCACATCCGCACGTGTATTAGCTCTCGCTATATCAACTGCGCATCACATTCGACAGCGCCACGTGCCAGCCGACACGATATTCTTCCGCCTGCCGCGGCGACACCCTCGCTCACTACAACACATCACATCACCTCGAAGATGTCCGACTCCAAGCCCACCGGCTCCGAGCCCGACGCCGCACAGCTCGAGCAGCTGAACATCACCTCCAACGGTACGAATCCAAACGCATCCAGCTGGACGCCGAATCCAAACTTCAAATGGTCCGACGAGGCGGAGACTCCGGACGGTGATTCTGACAAGAAGGCAGGCAATGGTGAAGAGCAGACGTCCACATTGGAGAATGCACAGACAGATGGCGCCTGTACATGGCTGTCAGGCTCGCAGGGTCTTGACGAGCCGGAGTTTGATGTCAAGGTTACGCTCGCCGACCTGCAGGAGGACCCGAACAACCCACTGTACTCGGTCAAGACGTTCGAGGAGCTCAACCTGTAAGTGTTGGCCATACAACCATATTCTACGTTTCTAACTCTTGAGTAGGAAGAAGGAAGTTCTCGATGCCCTCAAGATCATGGAGTTCCGCAAGCCGTCCAAGATTCAGGAGCGCGCGATGCCTCTGTTGCTCAAGAACCCACCACAGAACTTCATCGGCCAGTCGCAATCCGGCACAGGCAAGACAGCTGCCTTCGTGCTGAACATGTTGCAGCGCATCGACATTTCCACCAACAAGCCTCAAGCACTCGTTCTGGCACCTACCCGAGAACTGGCGAAGCAAATCGCTGGTGTGGCCAGTTTGATGGGAACCATTCTCAGCGAGCATGGTTTCAAGGTCGCCGAGGCTGTTCCAGATCCCTCGAAGCGCGGACAGCAAGTTGAGGGACAACTCGTGGTTGGAACGCCAGGCACCGTCTACGACATGCTGCGGCGCAAGCTCCTTGACAGCCGCAACATCAAGATCTTGACGTTGGACGAGGCTGACAACATGCTCGACCTTCAAGGCATGGGCGACCAGTGCAAGCGCATCAAGAAGCTCCTCGCCCCTTCAACCCAAATCATACTCTTCTCGGCAACATTCCCACCTCAGGTGCTTGAGTTCGCCAGCCAATTTGCACCAAACGCCAACAAGATCACACTTCAGGAAGAACAGCTGTCAGTCAAGGGTATCAAGCAAATGTACCTCGACTGTCAGAACGACGAAGAGAAGTACGCAGCCCTGGTCAAGTTCTACGGTCTGATGACCATCGCATCCTCGATCATCTTCGTCAAGCGCCGCGACACGGCTGCCGAGATCGAGCGACGAATGACTGCAGAGGGCCACAAAGTCGCCTCATTGACTGGCGCGCTGGAGGGCGACAATCGCGACGAGGTTTTTAGGAAATTCCGCGAAGGCGAGGCCAAAGTCCTTATCACCACAAACGTCCTTGCGCGTGGTATCGACGTCCAGACCGTCACCATGGTTGTGAACTACGATATTCCGGAGACAGTCGACGGCTCGCCGGACTTCGAGACCTACCTCCACCGTATCGGCCGCACTGGTCGCTTCGGACGTACTGGTGCCGCCCTCACGTTCGTGCACGACCGCAAGAGCTGGCAGGGTTTGATGCAGATCTGCAAGCACTACAGCGTCGAGCCGACTAGACTCGATACGAACGACTGGGACAACGTGGAGAAGATGCTCAAGCTCATCATGAACAACTCGCGCAACGCTGTGCCAGAGATTCAGATGTCTTGAGAGGGTCGAAGGAACCACACGACACCCATTGGGCCTATCGAAGGAGGGTCAAAGGAGGATACTACGATGAGAAGAGATGTGCCAAAGCAGAGCACGTCACCGATACCCATGTATAGATAGTAATGATGGAAAAAGCGACCAAGAGTTGTTCGTTGGCAGCGCGCAGGGTGCCCGCGCCAAACTTCAAGCAATTGTACCAGAGGCCATTGTGTCAGTCTCTCTGTTTCTTCCATTTGCTTTTCTTATTTTCGCGAATACCTGAGGCCTATGGCAGCATGATCGTTCCTGAGATTCTGACCAACAGGAGCTTCCACCTCATTTCCATGCGTTTTCCACGATCGACACTTTCACACAAGTACACCGTCGCAGTCATCCGAATCGCCTCGCAAATACCGTCACTCACCAGCTGTCCGGGCAATTGGAGTTATAGTATGAATGATGCGAAACGGTCATACAGAATCTATGAAAGGCAAGAGGCGTCAACAACAAATGAAGTTCTTATAAGTGCCTTATTTTTATCGTCAAGGTTCACCTGTTCACGCCCAAGTCCTGCAATCCAGTGAACTGTGCTGTGAAGGTTACACATGACAAGGACGCGCCTGTTTGGGGACGGAAGTGTCCTTGCGGCAGGCAGTTCGCTAGGTGGTTGGGGCTTTTGTGATAATTCTCCGGGGAAGATCTTATAGGATGACTGCGTTGCCATGCGGCGCTGATCTTTCGGTTTGAGTGGCACGTCGACTGTTGGGATATCCTGGTATAGTTGCTGGAGGAAGATCTGCCTCGTTGATGATGTTGAGGTACTTCGGCTTAAGGACGCGTACCGCAGAATGCAGATTCAACTGAGAAGAGCAATGATCAAGAGGTTCGAGTTTTAGTTGAGCGCCGCTTGTCATCGCGGCGTCGGGGAGTGAGTCTTGATGCCGCAGAGCTCGTATACATGCCTAACTCGGAATGTGCAGTGAGAAGAAGGCGCTCGGAGCAATCCGCACATGAAGAGCAGGGATCACTGCATCCTGCGCAGGAGGTTCAATTAAGACGGCGAGCGCGTTCTCAGTGCGACTCAGAGACATCCGCGCATCCGCTGTCTTCATATCCGGCCTTTCGGGACACAGAGAATCTTTTGCGGAGAGTGTGCTGCAGGCTGGCGTCTGGTGGACAGTCGTGACACGCGAGCAGAGTCTGCAGCAGGATGGGCGAGCTGTTGTGCGCGCTGTTCTTTGTCCGAGGTGTAGGAGACGCGAGAGCTTTCACGATATCGCGTCGCGCACAGCAGGCCGCACAGCGCACGGCATCGTTGCTGGCATCGTATAGGCAGTCGCAATCCGGCTTGCCGTCCTGGTCTTCTTTATTGACATGGTACAACAGCCTTTTGCCTGCTGACGTATGCTAGAGACGGAGGGTTTTGGCAACGGTCGGCGGTTGGGCGTTGTGAGCAAGTTGAACCCTGGTGGAATCTGTGGTGTCTCTCGTATCGCACACGTTTTTATTTAACTCTAACCATAAAGTGATCAGCCGGCTCTCATCTGGGCCCAAATATAGCACCCTTCACCTGTCTGTCTCTGAAGCCTGTCGTCTGCCAGAGAGAAGATTCTTTCACGGCGCGTGGTTGATGCACTTCGATCATGCAAAGTGGAAGCACCTTTGGGTTGCGGCATGCAGTGCGCGTACGAAGCGAGCGTGCATATAATGTGCATACGTCCCTGGTGCCTGCATCAAAGCTACCAGAGATCTGCGGAGGCCGCGGCTGGTCTTGCCTGAGTCCTTCATTTCAGGGCTATCGCACGGGCAACAAGATGACTGTGCTCAGATCGTGTTCCAAGATCACCAAGCAGGGACACAATGCAGTCTCGAGCTGGATCACAGAGATGTAGTTCTCTCCCCAAGCATGGAGAGAAGCACTCGTGCACGACTCCCATGTGTTTCCTGCTCTAGAGTGGTCAGCCAGTGTGGGTCGTAAAGCAAGGAGCTCTGAGATAGCGAAATGCGGTTGGCGGCGAAACTGGGCCAATCCGGAGCGCGCAGGCGCCTAAGGAGAGCAGCACACGCAAGACGGATGCCGCGATGCCATGTCCCGAGCACGCTTGACCAGGGACCGCGCTGTGAAGTCTGCAGGCCGACAGAAGCAGCTGGCGTGGCTACTGGCCAGTCTGGTACAGATTTGAACTGACAAGGAAACTCAACCTTTGTCGTTCGCAGGGCAACGCCTGGTCATTAGGGCTGGAGAAGGACGGGGCGTCGTCTGCTATGGATGGGGATGTGACGGTACTACTGGAGGGAGATATAGCAGATAGTGCAGCTCCGTATGGAAGCGTACCAGGCCCTGGTCCGGGCCAAGGTCGTCATCCGCCGGCGTGTTTTGGCATCGGGCGATCATTGATTGTTGCGCACATTAATACGCCTCCGCACAAAGGCGGATCATGAAACAAAAGACCGCGCCGAGCTGGCGGGCGGACGGGAGGCAGCAGACGGCAGTGCGCAGGAACTGCAGCGTCTTCTCGAAGGTCCAACCCAGACATAGAGTCGCCTTGATATTGGAGGAGTACGTACTGAGCCTGGACGTGCCGTGGCTGCCCGGCGGTCGACGAGCAGGAAGAGGGTCTTGGTAGCGGTCGACGAGTCTTGTCCCTTTAGAGTTGCGCCCTCGCTTTGTCTGAGTGGATCCTGCAGGTGGTCAGTGCGGGTGTAATCCTCCAACTGCCTGCCTCCCGTCGTCGCTCACTTCCCTCACACACCACTCCACCGACAACATCACACCGCACTGCGAGTGTGTTCCGCCGCTGGCAAAGTCGACCGCCCGCCAACACCCCCAGTGGTATTGACGGTGCGATTGCTTATTGCCGTCCACTCCTTATTACAATTCTGCCCTTCGCTCTGCCCCTGTGCCGCTCTGGAAGCAATCTGTACGTATGCGGCACCGAGCGCTAAGCTGTTGACGAGCGCTGACCAGGACGCATAGATAATACACGCATTCTGCCAATTGACAGCATACCGCCCCGAATATCGAATCGACGCGAGCCCTCCAACTATCCGCTCGCATCGTCCGGCACCCGCACCTCACAACACCACCGCCTCGCCTGCAGCCTCGAGACTCTCCCCGTCACGATACTCCACGTCACACGTTCGCCCACTCTCGCGGTTCTCGATGGTTGCGCAGGTCGTCGACTCATCGCCAATCTGCTACTGATTGCTGTGGCTGGCCTCGAAAGGGCCTTCGTTCCATACAGACACAATGGCCGACATCGTAGTGCCCAGCCAGCATAAATACTCGCGAAGCATTGGCAACATTCTCCCTCCCGCATCGACTGCCAGTGCAGCTCCTCGAATTGAGATGATGCCAAACCCAGACTTCTCGTTTCCACGGTTGCCGCCGCCGTCGCAGGAGTCTGGCCGGCTTCCCATGTCTGCAAATCATAGGCGCCCCGTGTCGGTCAGCATGGCTTCTCATCGTCCGCGCACTGCCGACGGCCCCGGCCACAAGAAGGCAATTTCCACTCTTCCGAGCTTCACCTTCAATGCCGCAGACGCTTCGGGTCTCCAGGCTGATCAAGACGAATCCGCCCAGGATACTCTACAAGCAACGCCCTCTCGAAACGGCCACAGAAGAAACAACAGTGAGTTTGTGGGTGGAGTTGGTGTGAGTGGTGCGATCAGCTCCAGTCCTACTCGGCCTTCTTCAATGGTAGTACCTCGTCAGACACAGCATAAACACCGCAGATCATTCGCAGCATCCAGTCACGATCTGAGCCAGATCATGTCCGCCCCGGAACCACAGCCGCGCCTGAGCAGCAGTCTACCGTCTACTCCTCTGGAGCATCCAATGGAGACGCCGCCTACAGCTGTCGCTATGGCCGATCCTTTTGGCCCGCCTTTGGATACTGCCGCGGCTCGTCCACCCTCGAGGCCTCGAGTTGAGTTCTCTGACAATGTGGAGTACATACCCAGGCCACTGTCCACGATCTCATCGGAAACGGAGAGCTCTTTGTCCACCATCAGAGGCCACTCTGTCAACAACAGCATTTCTTCAGTACTCAGCTTGAGCACGCCGAGTCCACCTTCGTCCCGTGCACGCGCTATATCTTTGGAGACGACTATGGAGGACGAATCCGCACCTCACCCATCGTGGGGTATGAAGAGTGTTGATAGAGAAGGCGAATGGCTCAGGAAAGGCTCCACAACTGTCGATGACGGGCGGCCATCGACGGAGCCCGCGACTGACAGGAGCAAGCTCTCTTTCCTACTTGAAGAACCATCAATCAAATCCCGCTCCTCGCATAGGAAGAGACAATCAGCGAATCGTTCCCTTGGATTTGACCGAAGGAGAAGCGAGCCTGCCATGGGTACCCACTTGACCGAGCCTTCTCGATTGTCAGCCTTGTCACTCCAAGAGCCCTCCTCTCATTCTGATATGAAAGTGGAGAACTCCGATGACATTTCCGAGCGCCGTTCGTCTACGAGAAGACTGAAGGACTGGGCGGTTTCCAAAATCACGCGAAAATCCAGACCACAATCTGAAATCCTAAGTCCTGCCGTTTTCAGCGACGCCGCAGTGCCATCGTCTACTCCCGCGGCGGCAGAAACAGACCTGGATGCCGTTTTCAACATGGATGATGACGTGGTTCGTGACCACACCACATACACACAACCTCAATTCGACTTGCAGGCGCATTCTCTGAGCCATCAGAGCAGCTTCGTTTCCCAGGACAGTGATGAGGAGTGCACGATGTTGGATCTGGATGCCGCACTCGGCCCATTCAATACACCTGCACCCCTCGGAACGCAGAAGCCGGCTCGAAAGCTGCATAGTAGCCGCGGCAAGCTCGATTTCGTTGGACCTGGACTGCACTACCAGCCACTCCATGAACGGACACTCAGTGCTCCGGTGTTGATGCCATTTGACCACCCGAGGAGCAACTCGCCTCCTCAGACTGGAGTGGCTGTTGCAGAAGACACCGTGTTCGAAGAAGACGAAGATGATGTCGACGAGTCGTCGAGAAACCGCCCCACTAGCACACAGTCCGGTCAAAGTGACGATGCTCGCATGGGTGTCTCGATTGTCGACGAAGATGTCAGCAACGACGAGGTCTCGCGAGCAACGGCGAGAGTTGATGGCGGTCTAGGCATTCATCGCTCCGAGTGGGAACCAGAGCGTCCATCTACTTCATACGGCAACAACAACAACCACCGGCTTTCCACCCCGCTAATCGAACGTCGAAGCTCGTCCATCATTGAGCAGACCATTTTGGAGGAGGCTAGCCCTATAGACTCCGTCGCTATTGTGCCCGACTATGAGGAACCAAGAGCACACTCCCTAACCAAGTCGTCTGATAGCAGCGAAACACCAACGGTCTTGGCCGAGCCAACTGGTCTGCTGGCTTTGCCAGATGGCCAGCAATCGCTCACCACTCCAGAGACGTTCCAATCATCTGCATTCTCCTCGCCGGATTTCGCTCGGCGACAGAGCTCTTTTGACACATCACGAGTGGGAACATCAACGTCGTCTATTGCAGACAATCGGACAATGAGTTCGTGTACGACAGGAGACCAAACACACGACGTACGGGTTTCAGATGATGACGTACCTTCTCTGACCAGCTCCCGGTCCACTATGATCAGCACCATGCACGCCAATTCATCTCGGCGTGACGTGAGTGGAATGCGGACGCCTTCTGTCACGGGAACAATGGACTCCGCAGTCGCTCAGGAACGACGCCGCAAACGCGCCAGCATCCAGAGCTTATCACAGTTGGTTGGCGGCTCTTTTGGAGCGGCTCGGCCAAACGGGATGGAGAATATGAGACCACAAACAGCGACAGATGCAGCAGTTCTTGCCACGGCACCAAAGAAGAAAGAGCATCGGCTCAAGAAATTGATGTTCTGGAAGTCGAAACATCGGCAAGCCAGCACATCTACAATTCTATAAGACATTCCTCAGACGTGCCAAGATTACGACAATGGACAAGCCACTTCTGGCTGGCACGCATATAGGCTAATGATTAATCAATCTACTTTGGGGATGGAGGGCATCGAGAAGGAGGCCTTGATGAGCGTTATGAACATATTTGATTGCACTCGGGGGGACGGATGATCAGGCACAGGCCGCCAATTTTTGCAGGAGTTTTTGGGACATGTAGAGGCGTGTCGAAACGGTCACGTCGGTCACGGGTTGCATTTGGCTGCAGTTTTATGTGGCATCGGACGCAGTCCAGTTATTGATGAGCATACGGACAGCGGGAGACTCAGGTGGTGGGTGATACAGAGGCATATGATGAATCAAAGACGCCTCTCTGGCTACAAATAAGTCTTCCTCCTTTCTTCTTCACTTTACAAGCATGACTTCTTGTGATCAGTTCTGAGATTCGCCGTGAATCCAATGGACATGATACTCGAAGATAAGAGCCTGGGGTAAGAGACGAAGCACTCACGTCTCAGTCCAATGAGCCATTGGGTGAGGTCATCGATGGAGGGTTCATGTTGTTATGTTGTCAGGCTTTAAACGACGAAATACGCCCTCGCGTGACCTTTGAACCGAAGTTTGATAGAGGCGTTGCAGGTGTACCGTCGCCAGCCAATGAGGCTGGATGTCAGCATTCCAGTTTTACCGAATTGTAGTACGGATCGCCCTCGTAAAATGCGGGTCTGCCGGCTGGGGTATCGTCTGCGGTAAAGGCTGGCGTCTCATCTTTGCATGGAAGAATGCCCTTCTCATGCCAATGGTATCATCATCCAGAGGTGAAACGATGGAAGCCGTTTCAGCCATTGTCGTCGTGAAGGCCCGCTGGCAGTGCAGAGGACAGTGAGATGGCGGAAAGCACTCGCGAAGCATGGACAAGAATCCCCGTAGATCTTCATACCCTGGCAGAACCCCACATCATTGGACAGAAGGCGAGCAAGCTCTCAGCAAGCCACCACCAAGACAGACTTGTTTAAGGTTGGTACAGGCTTGGCACACGTGAAAGGGGATGGCTGTTGATGAGGAAGGTTTGGGTTGAGATGCACGCAGCGCGACCCTGCGCCGTGGCGTGTCTGGTCGTGCTCTTCAACTCTCCTGACCTCCTTCCACCTTCTTTCCCTCCTTCCATCTCACCACGACCATCGTTCTTTCCTCCTCTGTCATCGCCGACGAGGTTGTTTACTACTCATATTCTAATAATACCGCCTCTCACTCGCTCTGAGGCTTCTTCCCATCGTTTATTCCGCGCCACGAGTTTCTGTCTTCCGACGCACGATAGTTTCACCCGATAGATTCTTCTTGTACTACAACAACCACACATTTCACGCGACACCATGAAGGCCGCTTGCGCTTTCGTGGCGGCTTCGGCTGCCTTGGCCAGCGCTGTCGCCACTCCGGCTAAGATTGAGGCGAGAGCCTCCGCTTCTAGCAGCAGCTCCGGCAGCTTGCCTACAGTGACCGTGAAGGGCAACGGTATGTGTCCATTGGCTCAAATCAATGGTCTTCACGCGCTGACAGAATACAGCTTTCTTCGCCGGCAGCGATCGCTTCTACATCCGCGGTGTCGACTACCAGCCCGGTGGCTCGTCCGACGCAGCCGACCCAATCGCAGATACCAATGGTTGCAAGAGAGATATCGCCGAGTTCCAGAAGCTGGGCATCAACACTATCCGTGTCTACACCGTTGACAACACTGCGAACCACGACGAGTGCATGTCCGCTTTGGCAGATGCTGGCATCTACCTTGCATTGGACGTAAACACCCCCAAGTACTCGTTGAACAGAGCATCGCCCGCAGAGTCATACAACTCGGTCTATCTTCAGAATGTCTTCGCGACCATCGACGCTTTCGCGAAGTACTCCAACACTCTGTTGTTCTTCTCTGGAAACGAAGTCATCAACTCCGACAACACCACCAGCTGCGCTCCTTACATCAAGGCTGTGACACGTGAGTATTGCCATGACATACGACGCCCTGTATATAAATGCTGACGGTTTGATTCTTGTAGGTGACATGAAGCAATACATTGGCAGCATGGGCTACCGATCGATCCCTGTTGGCTACTCCGCTGCCGATGTTGAGAGCAACCGTTACGACATGGCAACGTACATGAACTGTGGTACCGACGATCAGCGCAGCGACTTCTACGCATTCAACGACTACTCCTGGTGCGACCCATCCTCATTCACTCAGTCTGGCTGGGACCAGAAGGTCAAGCAGTACAGCAACTACAGCATTCCCCTCTTGTAAGATGACAGCCTAGGCTTCTTTCATCTTTGACATAGACTGACTCTGAGATAGCTTGTCTGAGTATGGTTGCATCACCAACCAGCGCAAGTTCCAGGAGGTTGCCTCCCTCTACGGTGACGACATGACTGCTGTCTACTCCGGAGGCTTGGTGTACGAGTACTCCGAGGAGGGCAACGGCTACGGTCTTGTCAAGATCAGCGGCAACAGTGTCACCGAAACTAGCGACTTCACCGCTCTCGAGTCCGCTCTCGCTCAGACCAAGCCAAGCGGTGATGGTGGCTACAAGCCGAGCGGACAGGCAAGCCAATGCCCAACGAAGAGCGATACCTGGGAGGTCACCGACTTCACTGGCGACCAACTCCCAGCTATCCCAGCCGATGCCGCGAAGCTTATGAAGAGTGGTGCCGGAAAGGGTCAGGGCCTCACTGGCTCCGGCTCGCAGAACGCCGGTGGACAGTCCACCGGTACCGCTACTCCAGGCAGCGGCAGCGTCACCGCTGTTGCTTCTGGACACGCTTCCGCCACCCAGAGCGGTTCTGCCTCCTCCCTTCTCGCCGGCGAGTTCAGCATGACTCCATTCATCTGCACTGGTTTCATGATGGTCAGCTCTCTGTTCGGTGCCAGCCTTTTCTTGTAAAGAGAACGAACATGACACCACAACCAAATGTATAATCTCAGATCGCATGAATACTCTGTCGTGACCCAGCGCGGGAAGCGATTGATGCGGTACTGGAGCGGAGTTTGAAATGGCACGCATCTGATACAGGGCAAAAGATTCAGTGACCTGCTTGCTTGTATGGTTTTCTTGCTCTCTGAAAGCGCAGTAATCGAAATGCATTGACTATAACGTACATTATTCTTTCCCTTCTTCGATGCAAATGCTCATTGACCGCAAATCTCTCTTTCATTTATTTCAAGTGACTGCATGTGCTTTGATTTTTGCAACTACGTATGAAGGGCGCTGGTGGAAATACTAGTGCACATGCACGCACGGACCTTTCTACCTGAGGCCCATCTTCAAGTCATTTCACCTGAGGGATGTCTCCCTTTGCCTCTACTTAAAGCACTCACTCCAAACTCTCACTCACTCCACTCCCAAACCAGGGAACATCTCCCTATAACAAACCCCTCCCTCCCGCACATGCTCATGATACCGACAAGGATCCCCCACCCACGGAGGCTTCTCCGGCCTCTCACCCCCTCTCAACAACCTACTATAAGCAGCCACAACATCACAGAAGAAATCCACATACTCCTTCGCATCCTCTCGAACTTGCTCCAGATTCAGGATATCTTCTGCCCAGCCCCAAACAGCCATATCCACCAGGAGGGCTTTGAAACCCGATTTGGAGGGTTGGTCAGGACGATAGATGGATTTATAGAGATCGATGGGCAATTTTGATTCGGTTGTGGATTTGCGGATTAGGGCGTCGAGGATGGCGTCTTTGAAGGTTGGGGAGGAGAGGTGTGTGGCTAGGAGGTAGGCAGATGCGAGATGGGGGAGGGCGAGATCGTGGGGGTAGCCTGGGAAGGAAGAGGTCAGCAAGGTGGTGGAGGTGTATATGTAAGAGGGGTGGATGGGGAGTCTTACCGGGAATGACGGCTTCTTCTTTCGCGTCGCCGTGTCGGGGTTGATTGACGACGTATCCTATTCGAAGGAAATCGACGAAGATGGCGAAGGAGTCGGATTCGACGGACGGGAGGATGATGGACTGGTCGACTTGGTCTTCTTGTGCGCGGAGAAGGGTTCTGAGGAGGAGGGAGTGTTCCATGGCGTCGCTTTTCACGAGCTTGAATGTTTCTCTTTTGACGCCTATACCGACGTCGATGGCGACCGTGTCTTGGACTAACTCACTGTCGACGGCGGCGAAGTCGTCGGTCGATGTGTTTAAGGTTGAAGTTATCTCTAGGGACCGTGAGTCTCCTTGAACCAGCTCTCGTTGAGAATGTTCGCCAGCCATCTCCTCTTCAACATGACCAATGGCGTTGAGGTCCTCCTGAAATCGTTGTTTAACACTCAAACACCGGGTTTTACGTTTCTGCACTTCTCGAATCTCCATCTCAATCGCTCGCTTGTGTGTTCTGTTGGTCCAATCCTGACGGGGTACTTCAATTCCTGGCATAGGACGGTCAAGTGACTCCAGGCTTTCTGCTTCGATGGCGCGATAATATTCATCCACGGTTGCTTCGTCCAGCGAAGGAGGCGCTTTAGGTAGTGGTGGTAACCCATCCTGCCGTTCCGTCTTCACCTTCTCTTCCACTGGAGTGGATGCCGCTTGGACTTTCTCTCGTTCCGCCACCTTCGCACGTAGACGTGCCAAAGCGGAGTTCCTCAATGGATCTCTTGAGGTGAATGGTATTGCTGCTGCTGCTGTGGACTCTGTGCTGGGCGCATCATCAGCGCCGGGCGACGAGATCTTCTTAATGTACGAAGCCATGTTGCGGTGATGGCATTGAAGTGAGCTGTTGTGAGAAGTGAAGTTAGCATGTTGAAGTTGATATGCGAAGAATGCCAAGCCTCACTTATGAGTGAAGTGAGCTTTGCATCAAAGTGAGATCAAGCGTCCCTGAAAAGGAAGCAAAGGGAGTCGGGGCTCGATAGAAAAGGTCGTTTTGAGAAAAGGTCGGCTCCGCCATCATAGTTCAGGGTATCAACGCTATAGTAAGTTGTAACATTTCAATCTTCAAGATCAGCCGCCTTTCGTCTTCCCCATACCTCATCGGCGTCTCTCTTTCCTTTGGTTTCGGGTACCCACCAGGCTATGAAGGAGCCGAAGAGTATTGCAAAGGCGGCGAATATGAAGTAGACCTGCCCTTTGCCCATTCTCTCGTTGATCAAAGGAAAGAATTGGGCGACTATGAAGGTGGCCACCCAATTCGATCCAACTGCCCAGGACTGTGTAGCGCCCACAGCTTCTGATCCTACCAGTTCGGAGGCTAGAATGAATGGGATGGGGCCGAGTCCTAGACCGAAAGACGCGACAAAGAGGACCACGGCAATGGCGCTGAGGACCTTGACGGAGCGCATCATCCCAATTGCCAGTAAGACAGAGCTTGTGCCCATGCCAGCTATCGACAAGAGGATACACTTCTTTCGTCCCCACTTGTCGGCCAAGGGTGCGCAAGTGGTGGTGACAAAAATGTTGACAGCTGCAACGACCACGTTGAGGATAGCCGCGTTTGCTGCCAGGAGGTCTGAAAGCAATCCAACCCCGTACATCACAATGCTGTTGATCCCCGTGAGTTGTTGCGCTACCATGATGGCAACGACAGCGATCACAGCTGGTCGAGTGTCGGGATGGCTGAGGACCTGGAAGAAACCCAAAGTCTCCTTCTTCGAGTCCTTGCCAGTCCTCGTAGTCTCCTCGCTGGCCAGAAGGGTCGCTTCTTCATCGTCTGCGACTCGTCCGCTCTGCGCGCCTAGCGTCGCCAGCTCATCCTCAATATCCGCATCTGGACCTCTGAGTCTGCGCAGTGCATTCTTCGCCTGGGACAGTTTCCCAGCGTCCGCGAGGAACTTCGGACTCTCTTGACCTCCCAGAATCAGTGTGATCATCTGCACCAGGGCAATCGCGCCTCCAACTCCTAATATGATTCTCCACATCTGCCCTCTGCTCAAGAACAGACCAAGAGCCTGCGCAATGAGTATGCCACCATTCGTCATTATCTGAGTTCCTGCTCCAAAGAAGCCTCTTTTGCTCGGCGGTGAGATCTCGCTGATGAAGATGGGTACGACCGTGGTGGCACCTCCTGCTCCAATGCCTGACACGAAACGGCCCAGTGCCATGACTCCTACGTTGGGCGCGGCGGCTTCAAACACAGGGCCCACCACGGCGAAGACGCTCAGGAAGATCATGGTCTTCAGCCTGCCATACTTGGCTGCCACGGGCCCCGCGGTCAGCGCACCGAAGAATCCGCCGAGGGTGTAGAACGAGGAGACCAGACCGAATTGCGTCGGGTTCATGGGGATGCATTGTGGGAGTGGGCTGCTGGACTGCGATGTCGTCGTCGATTTCGCAAATGCATGTTTGATACGGTCGAAGGTAGTTGCCGACTGAATGCCCTTCTTGGCACATGTGATGACTTCTTGAGGAGCATTGAGCTCCGCCAGGTGGTATCCGAACAGCAGCGGACCCAAGGTAGCTGTCAGCAAGAGGTAGAGGAAGGTCGGGGTGAGCTCGCTGAAGGCCCCCATGGTTGCGGCTGTTGAGTTAGTGGAGGTGATCTGTTTGGTGAGGAGTGTATGGCCTCATGTTAGGCTCACTGGCCTGGAGTCGTTGTTTACATGTAGTTTTGGTGAAGTATTGAAGGTGACATGGGCGATGATGCGGGAGTGAGGTGCATCCTTGTCGGACTTGGCCGCACCTGGCCGTCTCCATCTCGCACATGCACGTTTCACGCAGTTACACGGCGGCGGCAGTCACGTCTTGCTTGCGACTTCGCTTGGAGGATATACGAGCATCCTCACTGTCGACGCGCTGCTCGCCTCTGACATCCGTCTGACGCTGTTGCATGGACAAACTGGGGCATCGTTTGATCCTCCGCCACCGGACCAATTCTTCCGCTGCCTTCCAGTGCACCCGCGCTCCCTGCAGTCCTCCACTGTGTGTGTCTGTGCCAGGCATCGGGTACAGATCTCGCCTTCCACCACTTGCCAATCGCAGCAGAAGATCACACGAGCTAAGGCGGTCAAGCTCCAGTGTATCATCATCCGGACGCGCCCCAAGGCACGCTGTCGCTCGGTCCGCCTTCTGCACGGCACTGTCTAGTTCGCCTTCCCATCTCCACTCCCTGCCTGACCGGAGAATCGGTAAAGCGCCCATCGAGCCTGGCTCGGGGCAGGAGATCAGAACATAAGAATGTCCAACCCGCCTTCCGCTGGGGTGATGGGGCCTCCTGCTCCTGCTCCTATTCCTTCAGCGCCGCCCAGCGCAGGAGGAGCCGCACAGGCACAAAGTCTGAAGAGAACCGCTCAGGCTGCCTTCGAAGGTAAGCCTTGCGAAATTCCACTACACTGAAGTCTGAGCACCTCTTCGCGCACACGGAAGTTTGGAGATGCAAATGACAGCATTCACTGCCGAATACACCTCGCCACAGCCAGGTTGGGACGTCGTTCGGTAACCGGTTAGAACACGACGTGGCCACCTACGGTTCCTTCCGACCTTTCGAGCACATGCTTATTTCATGACAGAGGCACCCGATACTCCTCCTCTCGTCAGGATGAACGCCACTCCATATGCGCCGCAACGGCATATTAACGACCACTACGACATCGTGGGCTTCATCAGCAGTGGCACTTATGGACGAGTCTACAAAGCTGTGTCAAAGCGACCAGCACCCGGTTCACAACCGGCCAATCCGGTCAAGCATCCGGACGGACGAACGATAGAAGCATTTGCTATTAAGAAGTTCAAGCCGGACAAGGAAGGCGAATTAACGTACACTGGGATTTCTCAGTCTGCGATCCGAGAGATGGCTCTGTGCACAGAGCTGAGCCACCAAGCACTCATTCACTTGGTAGAGATTATCCTGGAGTCCAAGTGCATCTTCATGGTCTTCGAATATGCCGAACATGACCTTTTGCAAATCATTCACCATCACAGTCTGCTACCGCGAACCCCGATTCCAGCATCAGCGCTACGCTCTTGCATGTACCAGATTTTCTCGGGACTTCTTTACTTGCATCAGAACTGGGTCATTCATCGAGATCTGAAACCAGCGAATATCATGGTCACATCGTCAGGAGCCATCAAGATTGGAGACTTGGGTCTAGCTCGACTGTTCTACAAACCGCTGCATGCTCTCTTCTCAGGCGATAAGGTCGTCGTGACTATCTGGTACCGCGCTCCCGAGCTGTTGTTGGGGGCACGACATTACACACCAGCCATCGACCTTTGGGCTGTGGGATGCATATTCGCGGAACTGTTGAGCTTGAGGCCAATCTTCAAGGGTGAAGAAGCTAAGCAAGACTCAAAGAAAGCAGTCCCTTTTCAAAGGAATCAAATGGGCAAGATAGGAGAGATCCTTGGCCTTCCAAAGCGAAGCGAATGGCCTTTGCTCACAGCTATGCCCGAGTTTGCCAACTTGCCCACCGTGAGCATGCACAACCCAGGCGTGAACCGACCCCTCACTCTGGAGAAATGGTATCGCAATACTATCCAGAACAACAACTATGGCGGCCCATCTTCACCTCCTCCTGACGATAGCGCACTCGACTTGCTCAAGAAGCTCCTGGAGTACGACCCGTCAAAGCGTATCACCGCCGAACAAGCGCTCAAGCATCCGTACTTCACCGGAAGTGGCAAGCTGCCTTCGTGGAATTGTTTCGAGGGGTTGGAGACAAAGTATCCTCCTCGGAAAGTGAGTACTGAAGCTCACGAAATCAGCACGGGTAGCTTGCCGGGCACGAAGCGCAGTGGATTGCCAGATGATTCCCTCCTGAGGCCAGCCCAGAAGAAGTTGCGCGACGGTTGAGGCTGACGGAATCTAGGAGGTGAACTTTTCAGACATCCATGGACCGTTCGGAGTGTTCTCTGTCCCGGATTTTGACAGCTGGCTCACTGAGATGGAAAATAAACATAGCCGCCATGGTGCGTGGTGGCTGGTCGATACGTGGTTGAGAAACGCCGCTCACGCCCAGTAGCGAGATTTCTTCGCAGCCGCCGCCTTCGCCCATCGTATGCGGACGCGATTCCAGCGTTGATTAGCGTCTTGGAGGAGTCTGATGTACCGCAGGACGTTAAGAGTATGACCACATTGAATCGGAGATGGTGAAAGGATCAAAGCGCGAAGAGCGTGCCTGTGAACAACAACAGCACACCATTTGTAAGCTGCGGAGATGTTCAGGCAGTGCTACATCCGAAACGCTGGCTTTTCGACAGGTAGTATCAAGCACTGACTTGAATTTCCCTTTTGGTCAGGCCAGTTGCTCGAGCTATGCCAAGCTGAGCAGGCTGACTCCACGTCGGTACGGACATCGGTATCGGGCGTACCCAGCTGTGTATAGCCGATACGACAGCGAACGATTGGTAGTCTACGGTATAAAACAGAACAAGCTGCCAAGGCTTGTGTTCTTAAACAAGCAGTCACTTTTTCTTCAACTTCACTTCACTTCAGGTCCAGTCCTCGTTGTACAAGTTTCGAAATGTCTACGATCACGCCGGGCGAGAAGATCGCACCAAAATTTCAACCCTTCAACATCGTCGATGCGAACTACAAAGAAGTCAATGGCACTCCGATACCATTATCGATCCTCACCCCAAAGACCCTCAAGCCCGGAAAGTACCCAGTACTCGTGAGATGGCACGGAGGAGGCTGTGGAACAGTACGTCGCCATCACTCTCAACAATAAAGTGACAATAAGTACATCGATTCTAACACGCTATATCTAGGGCCACAGACTCTTCGCAGACTGGTATGGCGACTGGACTCTCGCCCTCGCTTTGAAACACAACGCCATCTCCGTGTCTCCCGATTACCGTCTTATGCCTGAAGCGAATGGGATGGATATCCTTCAAGACGCGAAAGATTTTTATTCCTGGCTGTTTGAACCTGGAAATCTGGCGAAGTGTCTTCCTGATGGTGTTGAAGTCGATATTGATGACGGGAATGGAATTCTGGTTACGGGAGAGAGTGCCGGTGGCTGGCACGCTCTCGAAGCAGGTTTCCTCCTCCACCCTCATTCCTCCGAACGTATTGCTGGTATTGTTGCGCATTATCCCATGATTGATATGAGGAGTCGTCATTTTGCGGAGGCGTATCATAAGGATGTTATGACGCCGCCGATTCCGCAGTTGGATCCGGGAGTTCTTGAGGAGTATGTGAGGGAATTGAAGGGCGATGAGGTGGTGACGAGTAGGATTCCGCCGGAGGGGAATGATATGGTTATGGTTATGCTTCAACAGGGTTTTTTTCCGAAATATTTTGGGACGGAGAGAGATCTGCATGCTTTGGATCTTCTCGACGACGAAGACCTCAAGACGTACCCACCGGTCTGGTTTCTTCATGGCAGTAAGGATTCTATGTGTCCTGTGGAAGGGACGTATAAATTCGAGAAGAAGTTGAGGGAGAAGGTTCCGGGCGTGGAGTGTATGTTGACGGTTGTGGAGGGGGAAGAACATGGGTTTGATTTACATGATACGAAGGGGCAGACTGCGACGTTGGAGACGGAGTGGGTGAAGCCTGGTGTGGCGTTTATTGAGAAGTACTGGCCGAAACAGAAAGCTTGAGAGAGTTCATGTCATGAGTTGTTGTAGGTTGAATATCTACACGTACAATATTTCCAGATATCGAAAAGGCTCATCTGAGAGCATATGCACCCGAAAGCGCCCGCTATAACGCTATCAAACATTCACAAAAGAGCTGATTCATCTTAACGGTCCGTACCCCGGCGTATGAATATGTTGAAAATGCGCACTCTGCGGCGTCTGCACCGAAACGCTCAAGAACAAATCATCTCCCTTCCGACTCGGCGTCAATTTCGGTTCCCACAGTGGACTTTTCAGCGACCCGGGAGACTTCATCTCGATCGTGAGAGGATAGTTTGGGGGTTGACGCGGTTGAGTCGCTACGCGGCCGTAGCCTTTCAGGGGACTTTCGAGTCGTTGGTTGGTGCGCTGGTGTAAGGAGGAGGTTCGGGGTGGACGGGAAGATGCACTGTCGTTCTTTCGCACTTGTTGCTGGTGTTTTTGGGAGCTGTAGGCTGAATTTGAGTCGGAGATGTGTATGCCCCGTTCGAGTTCTTGCGCTGCACCGTCACCTCTTCGCTTCGCGGCCAATGTCGATCCGCTCAGCGTGGGAGTGTGGGATCTTGCTTGTTGGTGTTCTGGCGTTACCGGACTGGAGTACTCATAGTTTCCGTTGTATGGGCTGGAATTCTGAGGCTTGTTCAAGATCTCGAAATGCGCGACAGGTCCCGGTGGTGAGAGTTGAGCTTCAGGTGATCTCGGGACGGTCTGATTCGAACTGCGCGGTATCTTGGGATATCTGATGCCTGCGATTGGGGACTCTGCGACTGGCGTCAAGCGCTTGTCCTCTTCCTCAGGGGGAGTAGGCTCGTCTGGGTCCGTGCTCTCGAAAGAAGTTCTTCTTGACGCATCAGACTTGTCTGAGCCCACGGAGATACGAATGGCTTTTGGCGGATATGATGGCTTCGTGATTGTGATTGCCGCTGGAGCAGGACGTCGGACCTGACTTTGCTCTTCGATAGGCGTCGCGGAATACATGTCTTCTGGCGAGCCTGCCTCTGCACTGGCATAATAATCTAGCAGACTAGTCTTGCTTGATTGCGCACCTGATCGCCCAAGCTCATCTCGGTCTGGCCTAAGGGCCGGAGGAGGCGGAAGCGGCAAGTCATTTAAGGCTTGAATAGTGCCCGGTTGAGAAGCATTTGCAGGTATTTGCAGCGTCAGAGATGGTTGCTTCATGTGTACAGGAGACCTTGTATACTGATTGGCAAACTGTGGCTGTCTCTGCTGGGTCGCTGCAGGGTGTGGAGGCAGACCAGAAAAGCCAGGTAGTAATGCTGGAGGCATTCGAGGACTTCGCTCCTCTTCGAAAACGGTCGCTGGCGTCTGCACCATGGGCCGCTCCAAAGACTTTTTAGGAGGTGGCGGTAGTCTGCTGCCAGGTCTCTCAGGAAGCAATTGCGAAGTTGTCCTTCGAGTATTGGCGTCTCTCAAGCTTTCCGATGACACTGCGTATCCTAGGTGATGACTATTGTTGGCTTGCTTCTCGGTCGGGTACTGGCTGTGTGGATAATATTGAGCAGGCCATTGCGTGTTTCGCCTTTCCGATGACACGTCTGCAGGTGGAAATTGGAAACCTCCAGGAGGAATGTTGTGATTGGCATTGCCGTTATTGGAAGGCGGCAAGCGCGGTGGTGCTTCGTCGATAAAGTCGTACGAATTCTTTCTCTCTTTCCGCCTGGCCTGCTTGCGGCGCCGTGCACACGCGCACATGTAAATGAGACCAATTAAAATGCAGATAGCTGCAAATGCACCGATTGCGGTCCCAGCCGCCTGCGCGCTGTCCAGCGAATTAGATCCTGATTTAGCGTCTGAGGTAGTTGTTGACGAAGGTGTGCTTGTTGGGAAGGTCGTGGAAGCTGCCAAGCCTGCTGTCGCTGAGCTTGACGATGCCGCTGATGTGATCGCAGGACTCGTGGTCGTTGTAATCGAGGAGCTCGTAGAAGTGCTGGAGGCTGACGTGGATGGAGTTTGAGTTGCTGAGGTTGAAGGGAGAGTGAGTGTACTGTGGGTTGCCGAAACCGCACCCGGCTGTGCAGAGCATATCTCGTACGCGTCCTCTGCCTGATCGGTGGTAGCATTGGGACAGTGGAGACGGATGCAGATGAAGGCAAGCTCTCCAAGATTATATCCTGATTCACCATAATTCTGACACAGACACGCGGCACTGTCGTCCCGACAAGAGTACTCTTGGCTGATGTAGTTTGAGAGACACGACTGGGCACACGATGGTACCGAGTCTTGGAGCTGTTGCGGGATATCTGTCGTGGTCGACGTCGATCGATCGTGTAGTCGTACGGCATTCGTGACTGAAGGGAAAGGCGAGTGCCCTGGAGGCATCGTAGACAACAATCTTCTAGCATAGGAAAGTGGCCCCGGGTATTATAAACTTTTTGAATTCATCGAATAGCTGTCCAGCAGCGAAATGAAAGGGAGTTATTAGGCAAAGGCAAACGACAGAGCACAAGGAAAGGCAAGGAAACTCGTTGCGTCGTCTCGGATGAGAGTGTTGTTAGTGAGAAGGAAATGGCAGGCTCAGGACTTACGATATATCAAACACGGCCTACACGTCGTTGCGGCGCAATAACCGCCAGCCGTCTCATCATCAGTAAGCCTGTTCGTTGTGTAGGCGCTGAAGGCGCGTCGGAGGCACGGTATGCAGCGATATGCTGTCTGAATGGCGGATGGAGGATGTTGGTGAAGTTGGGCGCGTAGAATCGGCGCTGACTGGACAGCGGAGATGGGTCCGCTTGGGCAGCCGCTTGATACGCTGGCTTCGACAACGACATTCGCAATTCCATTGCTTCCTGGACATTGCCGGTGGAGACGGTGTCATGTATGTTCTTCAAGTCGGAGAAGAGCTGTCGTCGGCCGTGTTGTGGACGAGAGGAAGGAGAAATGTGTTCATGTGTTCATGTGTTCGTCGAAGTCTGGGCCCCGCTTTGATGAAGACCCTTGCAGCATGACGCCGGCATTTGATGGAGGAGGGCGTCGGCGGCATTGGACTTTCGACTCATACAAAGACTCACTACCCACAATCTCACCAACAAAACAAAGAACATCCATCGATCCGCTCCCAATACCATCCCTCGACCTCTCCCCAACACTGTACGCGCCCGGACTCCACTCGTCCACGACCCGTCATCCGACTGCGATCGATCGTAAAAAAGTTCGTCAGGATATAGACTGCCCTCATCAGCCTCCTTGTTTGAAGCAGGCAACATGGCGGACGGCATTAGGAAGGCCTTCGCGCGGGCGAAGAGCGAGGGTAGACCTGCGCTGGTAACATACACAACGGCTGGCTATCCCACCATCGCAGAAACACCAGACATTCTGCTGTCCATGGAAGCGGGCGGAGCAGATATCATTGAGCTGGGAACACCTTTTACAGACCCGATTGCAGACGGCCCTACCATTCAAACTGCGAATACACAGGCATTGGCCAACGGCACAACCACCAAGCACTGCCTCCAGATTGTCCGAGATGCGCGGAGTAGAGGCTTGAAGGCTCCAGTGCTGCTGATGGGCTACTACAACCCGCTACTCGCCTATGGAGAGGAGAAGATGTTGCAGGATGCAAAGTCTGCCGGTGTCAATGGCTTCATCATGGTTGATTTGCCCCCGGAGGAGGCTGTCCGCTTCCGACAGCACTGCACTACATATGGCCTTTCTTACGTGCCACTCATTGCCCCCGCAACCAGTGAGAAGCGCATGAAGTTGTTGTGCGGAATCGCGGATTCATTCATCTACGTCGTCTCAAGAATGGGTGTCACAGGAGCCACAGGTGCACTGAGCTCTGGACTGCCTCAACTTCTGGAGAAGGTGCACAAATACTCCAGTGGCGTGCCTGCAGCGGTTGGCTTTGGCGTCAGTACCCGTGAGCACTTCGTAGAAGTTGGCCAAGTATCTGAGGGTGTGGTGATTGGTAGCCAGATTATCACGACCATCAAGAACGCTGGTCAAGGGCAGGGCGCTCAGGCCGTGGAGGAATACTGCCACAAGATCACGACACGACGCAACCCGCGTTCAACAGAGGCCAATGGTTCTGGTATCTCTACCGATGCGAATGTGAACGGCGATGGCAGTGGTTGGATCAAGCAGACCAATGGCGAGGCACCCAAGACCATCTCTACCGCAGACCCAACTAAGCAACCTGCTAGCGAGAGCAATCCCGCAAATGGCACTGTGCACGTCGACGGAGTCGTCAAAGAGTCAGGTGGACCTGGCCTTGCAGATCAACTGGAAGCATTGAACACTGACACGAAGGATCCTGAGCTCATGCCAAAGAGATTTGGTCAGTTTGGTGGGCAGTACGTGCCAGAGTCGTTAATGGACTGCTTAACGGAGCTGGAGAAGGGTTTCGACGATGCGCGCAACGATCCAAAGTTCTGGGAGGAGTTCCGATCATACTACCCGTACATGAGTCGGCCGTCGACACTTCACAAGGCGGATCGTCTCACAGAGCGGGTACGCGAAGAGAGCCAACCTGGGAACGGTGCCAACATTTACTTGAAGCGCGAAGACCTCAACCACACTGGGTCACATAAGATCAACAACGCGATCGGACAGATTTTGATCGCACGGCGGTTAGGGAAGACCGAAATCATCGCAGAGACGGGTGCTGGTCAGCACGGTGTCGCCACCGCCACAGTTTGTGCGAGATTCGGCATGAAGTGCACAGTGTACATGGGCGCAGAGGATGTGCGAAGACAGGCATTGAACGTTTTCCGTATGAAGCTGCTTGGTGCGTCCGTGGTCGCTGTCGAAGCTGGCTCAAGAACTCTGCGCGATGCTGTCAATGAGGCGCTGCGCAAGTGGGTTGAGAAGCTTGACACCACACACTACATCATCGGCTCAGCGATCGGACCTCATCCTTTCCCGACGATGGTGCGGACATTCCAGAGCGTCATCGGAAACGAGACCAAGGAGCAGATGCACACGCTGACTGGACGACTACCTGACGCCGTTGTCGCATGCGTCGGAGGTGGCAGCAATGCGACTGGCATGTTCTACCCTTTCGCTCAAGACCAGAGCGTCAAGCTCCTCGGCGTAGAAGCCGGAGGCGATGGCGTCGATACGGACAAGCACAGCGCCACCCTTACTGGAGGCAAGCCTGGTGTATTGCACGGCGTGCGGACATATATCCTCCAAAACGCGGAGGGCCAAATCAGCGATACACATTCCGTCTCGGCTGGTCTGGATTATCCTGGTGTAGGCCCAGAGTTGTCTGGCTGGAAGGATAGCTCTCGCGCCAAGTTCGTTGCTGCGACAGACGCTGAGGCCTTCATCGGCTTCAAGCTGCTCTCTGAACTTGAGGGTATCATCCCGGCGCTTGAGACCAGTCATGCTATCTATGGTGCTGTTCAGCTTGCGAAGACTCTGAAGAAGGATGAGAACATTGTCATTTGTCTGTCTGGCAGGGGAGACAAAGACGTGCAATCCGTCGCTGAGGAACTTCCTCGCATTGGCCCAAAGATTGGCTGGGACCTCAGGTTCTAGACATTTGTTCATGAAGACTTTGTCCTGATTACTCTCATGCGCGGCGCAGGGGTCCTTGGTCTGAATGGGGGCGCTTGCAACTGCTGGAAAAGCTGATGAGACGTAATTTCGACCTCACTCGTTTATGACATGATTACCTTCATAGATACCAAAATTTGCAAAGAAGCGGCTGGAAAGCCTAAAGCTCATTGTTGAGCAGACACAAATGATCTCACACATTCACGATTTCAGTGTGGAAAGGTTGAGAGAAATGAACGAGGAAAATTTCGGAAGTTCGATGGTCATGATTTAAGTATATTTGCGCTCCTTCAGCGCTCTCTATCCGGAAGCTAATGTCCTGCTTCACTCCATTGCCGTAGTAGTAGTACAACCCAAAGCGAAACCCATGTATGCCCTTACCATCTCAACCTGGACGACCTGTGTACCTGAACGCCAAATATCAAAAGCGACTCAAGCCGAAGCAATCTCCTTCAAACCCTCAACCCCCCCTCTTATCAAACCGCTGAATAGAATCAATCACACGGACTCCCCGGAACACCACACCACCCAATAATCCCCGTACGAGTCGGCAAGTCCTTGCTCGTTGTTGTCGGCGGCTCAATAGTCGTCGTAGCCATGAGCGTAGCCGTTGCCGTTGTTGTCTGAGTCTCTGGAATGGGCTCGGGGATCAGAGCTGATGAGGCGGCTGCGAGCTCGGATTGGATGCTCAGGCTCTGGGCGATCTGTGACTCGTTCAACGTGGATGTTGAGGTTGACGAGGTAGATGTGCTAGTGGTCGTTGGTGAGAGGGAGGTCGTGGTCGTGGTCGGGTCGTATGAGAAGACGACTGATGATGGTGATGATGGTGAGAGCGACAGTGAGAGTGTGGTTGTCATCGTCACTGGCTCGGGGGAAGATGTTGGTGTTGGCGTGACGGTTACGTAGACTGTGCTCGGTACAGCGACGGCCTCTGTGGTGAATGAAGAAGACGAAGACGTCGTAGTCGGCTCGTAAGAGAAGGTGATCTGCTGAGGCGAGCGTGTCGAGACGATGGTAGTCTGTTGGGTGACGGTCTTAGTCTCTGCTCTCAGTATGGTGCTACTCAAAGAGACCGTTGGGGTGGGAACGCTTACCTTGTCGTTGCTGTGGTGGTCTCTCATGAAAAAGTAGATGCCAATCGGCAAAGCAATACCGAAGACCAATAGTAGGAGAATACCAAAGATGAGCCACTCGCGCTTGGTGCAGGATCGCTTGCCGCGCTTAGTTGGCTCTTGGATGAGGTCGAAGGGTTGTAAGTTGGCTTGGCCTTGGGGCTCGCCGAAGTTGCGGAGATTCTCGTTCACCTTCTCCTCGTAGGCCGGAAGGAATTGAGAATCGCGCTTCATGTGAGCTGAGACGGGTGTCCGTGGAAAGCCCTGGGCACCGGCGCCCTTCTCGAGATCTGGAGAGCCGGACATCTTCGATCGGCTGTACGACTGAATGGTGTTGGTGGTTGGAGAGTCCGTGTTGCCTTGAAGCTGGTGTGCGATTGTGTTGCTGTGGAACTCTGCGAAGTGCTGTAGTCGTACTGAGCGTAGATCGAAGATGGTAGCTGTGCAGGAGGAAGACGGAAGAGGGAGAGGGATAGGCGGCGATTTAAGTGATAGAAGTGTCGTGCATGTATTGATCGATGGCTTGATTGACAATGCATTGTTGTGTTGAGGTGTCAAAGAGGTGTCAAAGAAGTTCTTTGAATATACTATTGACAAAGGTGTTGTGTGTCGTCTCAATGGCGTTATTGATGAAGCGAGAAGCGTGAAGCGGAACTACCCGCGTTCACATTCACACATTCACACCTCACACTTCCCGCTGGTGCCGCTGGTGCAGCTGCTGCTGCCACTCCTCACGGAGAAGTCCCATTGAGATGGTCTAACGGTGTATCAGCATGTAGTTATCACGATAGATTGGTGCCGTCGCTCACATCCAGCCAAGTGCCATTTTTGAAGTAACTGCTCCTGGAGACGCCCTCATGTTTAAATCCTACTTTTCGGTACACGTGTATGGCGGAGGAATTATCTGACGAGACTACCAGATCGCACCTGTGAAGTCCCAAGATGTTGAATGCATACTCCATAGCCCATGTCAGAAGTTCAGTCCCGTACCCGTGGCCTGGAAAAGTTAGGTATGTTCACTGGTAATTCTCCTTCACTTGCCTTGGTGGCTCTTATCAAGAGCGATGCCGACGCTTGACACGCGATTCACGAAACTCAGTGTGGGCTGGTGGAAGTTGAATAGTCCTATCAGTGGATATCTCGGCTTCCCGTCCTTGATGAAAAGGTCGTCGCTCGGGTCCAGGCCCTCGGCATCATCTGACGGTCTTTCGCAGACAGCAAAACAAGGCAGACCGTTTGTCCTTGCATTAAGGGCATCGATGAATTCCTTGGCTTGATCTCGATGGGAAGGACGGGGCGCGTCGAATCGAACTGCACAGCTGATTTAGCCAGAAGGGCTCATGTTCGCGGCCATGGCGACTGCGTACGAGCCCACATGAAATCAACATCCTGCGCATAGTCAGTTTAATGTCTTTGCGAGCCTCATGCATGACTCACGTTCAGCCATTGCAGGAGAGTGTTCCTATCGGCCTGCAAGTCAACTAGATTCCGAGTAAGACGTCAGCAGAGACTGTGCCCGCCAGGCCATTTCCACTGACAAGCTCGCAGCATCAATCGCTCGGTGTAGAACATGGCTAGAATGAGAGTGGTAGGAGCGAGAGTACAAAGCCTTTATGAACAAATATGGTAGCTTTTCATGCATGCTCACTTTGTACCTGCATGATCAGCTCGGCTCGCCATCAGCAGAGGATCGCGCGTCGACCAGCATGGCGATAAAGATGGTGCACCGACCTCACATGCGAATGTCGCACTCGGCGCAGCCGTCTGACGGCCACCCTCTCGCGTCAAGCGCGTTGGATGATGGGTCTGCGATGCTCACGAGAACTCACAAACTGACGTTCGCTGCTCGGCAGAAGACCCTGGCAAGATCTGCAATGCCGGCGCGATGCTATTTTTGGGAACAATTTCTGCAGGTTGGAGTCGTGGAGTGGGGATGTCAACACGGGAGCATCAACGCGTTCGCAGGAGAAGCGGTCGGTATCCGTGAAGGTGGCGGCGGACAGGCGGGTTGCCATGCGATTCCAGCCTCATCGTCGACCTCGTTGTGATTATCGTGGCAGCGGTATTGCGCCATTCTGGGAAGGTGCAGGGAAGTGCCTAGGGCCAGGAGTTAAACCGTTGTCAAGAACGTGGCTTAAGGCTGGCGATGTGCTGTGGGTGTAGGGGATCCGAAACGACTGCGCAGTGCCTCATTGTGACAGTGCAAATCCTGTGCTGACGGCCCGCGAAAGGTAGAGAAGTACATGTAGGCGTGATAGTCGCGAGTGTAGATGCGCGCTCTTGTAGGGTCCTGATTCTGAGTTGTACTGTTGTCTGTTCCACTGTTGTAGTGTCGCAAAGATGCAAGAAGCTCCTCGCGCGACCCAGACTCGACGGCAGGAACAACGCATGCCCCGAAGCTTAGTCCTTGGCCAAACCACAGACTACCCACAGCACCATGTCGATCCGCTGGTAACGGGTCCTCGCTCGCCTCGATCGCCTCGTTTCCCGGTTGCAACCACAACCACCTCCCCGCCCCAGGAGGCTGACCGGAGAAATCAAGCACCCGGAATACCTGACAGAAGAAAGAGCTTGCGCCCTGGATCACAGCGCGGGGCCAGAAAGAGCAGCGGAATCTCGATAAGGGTATCCATGGCCGACATGGTGGAATCGCAAATGAAAGTCAAGGAGGAGGAGGACGACGACAAGACTGTATGCTCCAACCATAATGACGAGACCCGATAGATATGCATACGTACATATTGGGACAAAGAACCCCACCATTGACTTGCCGAGCAGGAAGACAAATTCGAAGATGCCACATCAACACCGCGACCTAATTCGACGGAGCCCGATGCCCACGCCGGCGCAGCGAGTGAAATTGGCGGAGGCGGTGTAGAAGGCGGAAAGGACAGCAGCATAGAGAACACCGATCCCGTGAAGAGGGAGAGAAACCTTTCTTTCGCAGAGGGTGATGACAGCAGTCTCCAGAATCACAATGGACCACAGGTCACCAGCCCAGAGCAATCACTCGACGAGAACACCTCGATGCCGCCTCCTTCGAGACTATCGCAGCCGCCATCCAGGGACCGAAGCGTGTCGCCCGGGAAGTTTACATCCAGTCAACCAGGATCACCAAGACGCATCATGCACGGCCTCTCTGGAGATGTTTCAGCTCCCACTTTACCTCCGCCGTCCACATCCGAACGCAGACGTAACATCGAACAAAACCACACTGGCGAACGACTTTCATCACCGCCTCCGCAGCCAGGCAACTTGGCACGCAAAGCATCGAGCGGGTTGAGCGGACTGCTGGGAAGGATGGGGAGCATTAGAAAGCCGGCGCGATCTCCGCCAGCTCCAAAGAATACTCGCCTGACAGAAAGACGTAACACCGCAGCTTCGACGACATCAACGGACGGCAATGGCCTGCCGACCATCCAAGATGGCGCGAAGCCGAGCCTGCAAGATCAGTTCTCGAACTTGAGAAGAGAGCAAGAGTTTGGTGTTTCTGAAACCAATGGACATGTGCTACGTGAAGAAGATGAAGATGAAGTCAGTAAAGACGTACAAAACGAGGGCGATGGGAACGACCAAACAAGTCCGCCAAGGCAACATACCAGATCAGGGTCGGAACCCATCAAATCGCCTACATTGAACCCGAGCTTACCACCTGGAACTGCACAAGGCTTGACAGCCGGACCTGCGTCAGAACCACAAGAAGTCAATTGGGATCTCTGGCAACAGCTGGTCTACGATGGGCCTGCAGCGGTATCACGAACGAGCGGCGACGAAATGAGGAAAGCACTGACTTCGGGAATTCCTCCCGCAATCAGGGGAGTAGTCTGGCAAGTGTTCGCTGAGAGCAAGAATGAGGAATTGGAGAATGTCTACCGGATACTGAAGGCCAGAGGCACCGACGCCGAGCAACGGCCGACAGCCTCACGGACTGGATCGGCCGTAGACATCAATGGGACTCCAAACGAGGAGACGATTGCTTCCGACGCTTCGAGCGAGAAATCAGTGAAATCAACAGCGCAACAGTCCGGCGTAGCCAGTCCTCCGACATCAGTCGAGAGCAACGGCCCTGAGCTGCAGTCCAAGCTGCTTGCTGAGAAACAAAAGCGTGAAGCCGCTGCTCTTCAAAAACTTGAGAAGGCCATCAAACGCGACATGGGATCGAGGACTTCCTACAGCAAGTACACACAGTCTGCCGGCCTGCAAGACGGACTGTTCGGCGTTTGTAAGGCTTACGCTCTGTTCGACGAGGGCGTTGGCTATGCGCAAGGTATCAACTTCATTGCCATGCCGCTGCTCTTCAACATGGCAGAGGAGGAAGCATTCACCCTTTTGGTCAGGCTCATGAGCAAGTACGACCTGAGGAGCATGTTCACTCCAGATATGGCCGGATTGCACCTGCGACTGTACCAATTCGAGCGACTGCTGGAAGAGTACGAGCCAGCGGTCTACTGCCATTTGAAAAGACGGCACGTCGGCCCACAGCTGTACGCCACGCAATGGCTCCTGACCCTGTTCGCATACCGCTTTCCCCTGCAACTTGTCCTGAGAATCTACGACCTGATATTCAGCGAGGGTCTGACTGCCATTCTCAAATTCGGCATCGTTTTGATGCAACGCAACCGACAGGCTTTGCTGGAGATGAAAGATATGAGCCAACTTACCAACTTTTTGAAGGAGAAACTATTTGACGTCTATATTGACAAATCGCCGTCGGCATCATCCCTCTTGGATTCTGGATTTTTTGGATCAGTCACTGGAGGTGCGGACAAGGAGCTCTATCGCGCAGACGAAATGGTGCGAGACGCTTGCAGCATCAACATCTCGGACGAGACTCTGAAGGCGTATACCGTTGAATGGGAAGAGACTCAGCGGATAGAACGCGAGCGAGAGACCGAGATCGAGAACCTCCGAATAACGAACGCGAGCTTGACGGCAAAGGTCCGAGTGCTCGAAGAGCGCGCCCAGCAACATGATACCGAGCATGTCACCATCGCACAAGACCTTGTCAGAATTAAGGTCGAGAACGACACTCTCCTCGATCAAAACGAAGCGCTCAAATTGCAGGTTGGTGAGCTGCAGAAGATGGTGGACGCACAGCCCGCCGAAGTTGAACAGAAGCTCAAAGAGGAGATGGATCGCATCATGCAACGAAATATCGAAGTGCAAAACGAGAACAGACATATCAAAGAGGAGATGGATGAGACAGAGCATGCTCTTGTTGAGGCCAAGATGGCACACGCTCAGGTAAGATCATGACTCTAACTGAGTCTCCAGTGATCAGAAGTGCTGACGAAATGAACACAGATCCAAGCGGATTACGATACGCTGAAACAGAAATGGTCAAGCGTGCAGGCCATGCTCAACGATAAGAACTAAGCGTACATTACCAACGAGTGGTTTTGATGAGGCGGTGTGTCCCATTCAGTGGAAGATATCAACACGGTCAGGCGTTTTGCAAAAGGAGGACCTCCCTCAGGATAGGCGGCGTATTGAGTTCCAAACTGTGGATAGCGACAGGGACGAGAACGGCCAACTTTTGTACAGTGCATGTTAAATGCGAAACCGCATCATCATCATCATCATCATCATCATTTAGAGCTCTTGATGAGCTATCAATAGTGTGAATCAGATATTACAGCAAGCCAAGGACCGAAGGGTCGTGGTACCTACTCGCTGCTCGGTATAGTCATCGCCAACCCCGGCACACTGATCTCCATAATTCTTCACCCTCGTAGCGACAGCAACATCTCCTTTGCAATGCCAATCTCAGGAACCCATCTCCCATCACGAAAATGCAATCCCGTCGTCAATTTCGTCTCTGACTCTCGCTTGATTATCTGCCACAACCGTCCCACAGTCTCCAGGAAGTACTTCGAGTCGTCCATCGTCGTGATTCTGTCATCTTCCAGCGGCCCCGTTCGACAAACTATAGCTCCAAACATGTTCCCAAAGTACGTTGCACTCATGACGATGCTTGCTGAAAATACCCCGACGACTTTCAAGGTCTCGACCAAGGTAAATATCGCGAGGATGGCTAAAACGCCAGTCGATAGACCTGAAAGGAGTGATATGGTAGCGGTCCGGGCGCCTCGACGATGGTGAAGGGTCAGCAGGTAGATGTAGCTTCCGAGGAACTTGATTATCCAGAGAAGGAGCCATAGTACGGTTGTGAGGAGGTAGAGGAATGTGGCCTGCGTTCGAAGGCGAGCGTGCTGGATGAGGAAGACCTGGAGAAGGTCTCCAAAAAGCCAAGCGGCGAGTGAAGAGCCGAGGGCGTAGAGGCAGAGGGTAGGAACTTTCTTCATAATTGAAGCTGTTCTTGGATCAGTGGCGAATGGTATCTAGGAAGTCTCTTCGCGGGCGAGGGTTTTATTTGATCCACTGAGAAGGGCTCCTGACCAGGCGAACCATCCTGTTCCTGAGTGTTTGCTACACGTCCCCTGGTGTGACCAACGTGTATGAGAGGCGGTGCCTGCATGTGCCGCGATACTTGTGCGATCTTCGACGGAACTGCCTGAATTCGGCAGATAGATTGAGCTGGCGCAAGATGGGGACATTTTGAAGTCGCTTGGATGTTCTGCTCAGAAATGTATGATTAGTCCGCCACGCGACTCCAGTCCTTGATGCATCAGTTCTCGAGCTGGGGCGCTCTGATGTCTGCCATTGGTGTCACATTGTTCGGCGCACTTCTTCATCGCCTGAACATTTTCATCTTGTTGACAAGGACAGCGTGCAGTCGGAGGCCGCTGCGGACTTTTCTTTCATGACTTCGTTCGTCCATTCGAGGGTCACTTACTGCCATTGATGGAAGTGGTCGTCGGAGCCATGTTGAATGCTGAGGCGCCTTCAATTTATCCGCCGGATAAAAGTCCGTGACCATGCGTTCTTCTACCCATGGAGGCTGAATATCGCCGTCGAAGCTCTTGTGTTTGAGACGCCGACAAACGCAGCCGCTGACTTGTGCAGCCGCAAGGGCTTCGGCCTTCACAAAGACGCGGCGCTCGCTCTTCACACCCATCGGCGCCGATGAGCTTCCAAACCCGCTTGCTATGGTCTATCTTGGTGACTCGAGCTCACTCAATGTCTTCAGTCAGCAATTGGTCATTGACACGTGGTCCGCGAGTTTCCGCCAGTACAAGCATCGAAGTAGAAATCAGTTTCAGGCAGTGCGAGACTTGCAGTGTTCCGTGAGCATTCGACAAAGCAGAACAGAGCGGCGGCCTTTTCAAGCAGATTGGTCATCGTCGTGCCATTATCGTGGCCAGGAACGAGATTCCTCCGTGTGTCGTTGTCGCGGCAGGAAGCTATCGGCCTTTGCTCGTGGCCAGTTTCGGAGCCCCACTTTCGAGGGGCCATTCTCTGCCTGCACCCTGAACGCTACATCATAGCACGATTTTTCAACGGTTGGGAGTGTTTTGATCTGCTCTGACTGACACTTCCTCCTTCCACATCCTCGAATCATCACCACAATACCGCAAAGATGGGCTTCGGAAAGATCGACGAATTGGCCATCAACACCATCCGGACGCTGGCCGTGAGTACACCCCGCCATCAATCCCCAACAGCTCTTCCGCTGCTCAACACCGCCCCGCCATGCGGCTCACCGCAGCTTGCACACCCTCTCCGAGCCAGAAAGGCTTTCACAAAGAGGACAATAGCTGATCCAGTGCGACACGCAGGTCGATGCCACCTTCCAGGCCAACTCCGGCCACCCCGGTGCGCCCATGGGCATGGCGCCGGTCGCCCACGTCCTCTTCAACAAATTCATGACCTTCAACCCACAGAACCCCAAGTGGTTGAACCGCGACCGTTTTGTCCTCTCCAACGGCCACGGCTGCATGCTTCAGTATGCTCTGCTGCACCTCTTCGGCTACAAGGTCACCATCGACGACCTGAAGCACTTCCGCCAGGTCGACAGCATCACTCCTGGCCACCCAGAGGCCCACGACACTCCCGGCATTGAGGTGACAACTGGTCCTCTTGGCCAGGGTTTCTCCAATGCCGTTGGTCTGGCTATGGCCCAGGCTCACACTGCCGCTACCTTCAACAAGCCAGGATTCGAGCTGGTGAACAACCACACTTACTGCTTCTTCGGTGACGGATGCGCTATGGAGGGTATTGCCAGCGAGGCTGCCTCCACTGCCGGTCACTTGCAGCTTGGCAACTTGATTGCCATCTACGATGACAACCACATTTCCATTGGTAGGCTCCTTGAACTCTCCCGAATTCTTATGGATGCTAATGAGAACAAGACGGTGACACCAAGTGCGCCTTCACTGAAGATGTCACCAAGCGATTCGAGGCCTACGGCTGGCACGTTCAGTGGGTCAAGGATGGCGACAACGATCTCGAGGGTATTGAGGCTGCCATCGCAAAGGCCAAGGAGGTCAAGGACAAGCCATCCATGATCCGATTGACCACCACCATTGGCTTCGGCTCTAAGCTCCAGGGTACTGGCGGCGTCCACGGCAACCCGCTCAAGGAGGACGACTGCAAGCAAGTCAAGGAGAAGTTCGGATTCGACCCAAGCAAGAGCTTTGTTGTCCCACAAGAGGTTTACGACATGTACCACAAGCACGCTTCTGAGGGTGCCGCTGCTGAGCAGGAGTGGAACCAGCTGCTCGAGAAGTACGCTGGCGAGCACAAGGAGCTTGGTGCAGACCTCAAGCGCCGTCTGACTGGCAAACTTCCAGAGGGCTGGCAAAACAAGCTCCCAGTATACAAGCCAAGCGACAAGGCTGTTGCGTCGCGAAAGCTTTCCGAGTCCGTCCTCGAGGCCATCTACGAGGCCGTACCAGAGCTTCTGTCCGGCTCTGCCGATCTGACTGGCTCCAACAACACCCGCTGGAAGGCCGCCGTTGACTTCCAGCCACCAAACTTGGGCATTGGTGACTACGCAGGCCGTTATGTCCGATACGGTGTGCGTGAGCACGCCATGGCCGCCATCATGAACGGTCTCTCCGCGTACGGCACCATCATCCCAGCTGGAGGCACTTTCCTCAACTTCGTGTCATATGCTGCTGGTGCCGTCCGCCTCTCTTCGCTCTCTCACCAGCGAGTCATCTACGTCGCCACTCACGACTCCATCGGTCTGGGTGAGGATGGACCAACTCACCAGCCTATCGAGACTCTCGCCCACTTCCGTGCTCTGCCCAACATGATGGTGTGGCGACCAGCAGACGGCAACGAGACTTCTGCCGCTTACTACGTTGCCCTGACATCCGAGAGCACACCATCTATCCTCGCACTCACCCGCCAGAACCTGCCACAGCTCGAGGGCTCCACCATCGAGAAGGGTATCAAGGGTGGTTACGTTGCTCTCGAGAACCCATCCGCCAAGATTACCCTCGTCTCCACCGGTTCTGAGGTTTCTCTCTGCTTGGAGGCCGTCAAGTACCTCAAGGACAACCATGGTGTCGAGGCCCGTGTTGTGTCCATGCCTTGCGTTGAGGTCTTCGATGCCCAGCCAAAGGACTACAAGCTCTCCGTCATCCCAGACGGCATCCCAGCTCTCTCCGTGGAAGTCATGTCCACTCTCGGCTGGGAGAAGTACTCGCACGAGCAGTTTGGTCTCAACCGATTCGGTGCTTCTGGACCATACAAGGACGTCTACAAGAAGTTCGAGTTCACTCCAGAAGGCATCTCCAAGCGCGCCGTGGCCACCATCGACTTCTACAAGGATGTCAAGCCTCTGCGCTCGCCACTCAACCGCGCTTTCCAGCAGCTCATCTAAATACTACAAGGATGATTGGGATATAGCGTTTACAATGCCGCTGCCGGCGCAGCAGGAAGCATACGGGTGTGCATAGTGCTCGATTGAATGATACCGAATAGACGAGAAAATGTTACGATGTTGAACGTTTGGATCTGCTCTATTTCTCTCAAGCCCTCTATTCTCTGTTACACCTCGAAGACAGGGCCAACGTCTCCTCTAGCACCTACCCCGTTCTGTCTGAGGTCTGCAATATCCACACGCCAGCCTTTCCACTGCTCCAATCCACGCTTGACTTCTTTAATCCTCTCTATCCTCCTCTTCTGCTCTTCCTCTTGCGCGAGCCGGAAAGCCTCTTCGTCAAACCCTCCATCGTCATCATCATCCAACAAACCCATCGACTCAGCTCTACCACGTTGAGGCTTCGAAGCCTCCCTCTCCCTCCCTGTAAAAGCATTGATCCCACTCGTAATCACATCTGTAAACGTACTCGTATGTCTACCCGGCAGACTCCCCCGTTGCCGATCTGCAGGACTGTACGGTCCATTACTGAGATCTACATCTTCGTAGTGACCTGATGGGGAAGGACCACCTGGGTTATCATCCATTCCTGGTTGGAGTTCTGCTCTCTTATCGCGCCATACACCGCGGCGGAGATCGAAGTTCTCGGCTTCGAGGGCGCGGATGCGGGTTTGGAGTTGTCCTGTTTCCGTCTCTTCTTCATCGAGTTCGAATTCGGAGGCGTCCCGGACGTGGGAGGGACGTTGTTCTCGTTTCTTGAGTTGGGAGCGGAGATCGGTGAGTTCCTTCTCGCGAGCTTGGGACGCCGCGGTGGCTTCTTTGTGGAGTTTGGTGAGGGCTTCGATTTTCTGTTCAAGGGAGGTCGCGCGTGTGGCTGCTGCGGAGAGGTCGTTGTTGGCTGTGCGGAGGTCGGATTCGAGGACGGAGATGCGCTTTGTGAGGGCTTCTGGGTCTGAGTCGGCGGCTTTTGTTTCGTCGGAGGGGAAGGCGATGGAGACTTTGAGGGCGTCGAGTTCTTGTCGGACGGATTCTGTGGAGGTCTCTGCCGCTTTTGCGCGGTCTTCGAGCTCTTTGGCTGAGGCGTCCCGCTCGGAGAGGGTGGCTTCGAGGGTTGAGATCTGATTGCGCAGATTGCTAAGCTCCAGCTCAAGAGACTGGATGGTAGAATCCTTATTGGCGAGCTGCTCTGTGATATCCGGAGTTTGGCCTGATTGACGCCGTGTTGGGCCTTTGGCTTCTCGTTGCGCCTGGGTGAGTTGTCGCTGAACGGAGGCCAGCTCTGCGCTTAGTTTGTCTACCTCCTTGGCCTTGCTCTTCAACTCTGCTACGTCGCCGCTGTCCTCTCGCAGGCTCTCAAGCTCTTCTTCAGCCTTTGTCAAACGGCCTGCACTGTCCTCCTGCTGCTCCTTCAGCGATTTGTTCTCTTTCTCGAGTTCCTCGATTCGAGCAGCCTGTTTCCGATACAGCTCTTGTACCTCTGAGCTAGCCTTAGACTCTGAGCGGTGCTTCGGTTGAGGCGCCTCATCATCTTGAGCATCTGCTTCTCCGTCTGCTTTCGATGTTTCTTCTACTGCTTCGTCGGCATCGTCGGGTATGAACTCGGGCTTCGTTTCCGCCTCCTCTGCCTTGGACTCCGGCTCTTTCTCAGCCTTCTTCTTGCCGCCCTTCTTTCCGCTCTTTTTAGCTTGCTCCTTCTTCAATTGCTCAAACTATGCAGAGCAGAGGTCAGCCCATGGAGCTCTTGGACGGGGACGAATCGTTCTGGTTCAGTCGACGTTGCGATAAGGACGTACGCGCTTTTTGGCCGCAGCCAGCTTTTCAGCTTTCTCCTTGTCTTCATCTGCCATCCTGATCGATCAAATTGTTCAGAAGTATTCAGGTATGTTTAAGTGTTGTTGTGAAGTTGTGGTGTCCAGTTCAAAACGCGACTTCTGGCACGCCAACGTGTCAACAAGGGGCATGGCAGTGACGTCCTGAATTTGTGCATGCCAAACTACAATACTCTTCCGTTTGAGCATTTACCATTGACTCTCACACCCTATCTCTCAACTTCTCTCACTTGTGACATTGTTCCTACTTTGATTTCACACTGGGCGTGGTGTCGCAAGTCGCCATGAGTAGCAACGCGCACAATGTCAAAGCCATCTTGACAATTCTAGAGGCAGCTCTGCACCGAGGGTGGAGACAACAGTTCGTTGGCGGGCCTCACTCTCTTGATTCAATTCGTAATGGACAACTAAACGCCAGTGCAGGACCATAGAAATCTATCGATCTAATGGGAGAGCTAAATAGCTCCTCTCTGCTGCTTAGATGCTTTCTCTGCCCCTATAGTCGCATTTCGCACTCGGAAAGCGATTCGAATAACAGAGAGAGCATCGCCAACGAGATCTGATTGTATGCTCTAGCAAATATTATTACTTCCCAGGAACTGGCTTGAGCTTAGGACTTCACTGCTCGCCTTAGAAATCACGAACCATATTGAGAACTTCCACGATCGTTCTATGATCGACCCGGCCCTTACAGATAGAGCTGGAGCTCGGTTCGCTGAGAGACTTGAAGAGATCGATGAGCTCTGTGGCGACGTTCCCACTATCCGACCTGGATCGAATTTTTAGGATCATACTCTTCGTACCCATCACGGCAGTCCTGATTTAAGGGAGGAGTTCAAATACCGAAGCATCCGATGTCTGCGACACTCGCTAACCTTGTGCGCTTTTCTTTGTAGGTGTGTAGTTGCCGGTTCGTATCCTTCAACCGACAATGCAGAGTATCCTGATGAGGAGAATACTGTACCTCTATCGGGCAACGATAGTCAGAGTACTCGATGTGCCCGTGATCACCTTCCAGCGTTCTCCGATGGGTCTGTCTTCTTCGACGTCATGCCTATCGAATTCACGACAGGAGCAATGAGTTCGTGCTCGGTAGAGACGCTATGCTCAGACGAGTTTGGTGGACCTATCGAACGAGAATTACGCGAGTTGTTCCGCCTTTTCATACGGTACGATCAGGCATCTTCTGAGACGATGGCTATCCTCCTCGGCAAGTCCGCCGCCGAGATATATGCGCAGACATTCGGTGTCCCAAACGGGGCGATCTTCTTTAGAGAGGGAGTTGTCGTCGACGTGTGGCGGAATGGAGACGACATTACCCACCTTGTACTCGCTATGGAACACCCCAGGCTGTTTACGACCCGTGGAGGCTGCCCGTTGGCGCGTGCAAACATTATCGACTTCGCCGTCAGAGTGCTGTGCGCATACGCTGGCATTCCACTGCCCTCGAAGTCTATCTCAGAGCTCCCAGCTCCAAGACAAAGGGATATTCGATGAACGCCCTAACTTAGGCCTGGCGGATGATCTTACAGAAGCATGGAGAGCTCTGGGGCCGAGACGAATCGCCGCTCAGCAGGAACTGTCTGACGCCGAGGAGAAGAATCAACGCGGTCCCCAGCAGGCACCAGCTGCGAAGCAGAAGACTATTTCTTACAAAAAGACCTCTCTGAGAGCCAAAAGGAGAAGAAGTGTGCGAGGGCGCGTGTGCAGCAAAATGAGTACAGAAAGACATCACACGGCAAGGCGGTGAGGAAAGGCCACCGCCAGAAACCAGAGGAGAAGCAGAAGCACAGAGACCGGGAGCGAGAACGCCATCGCAAGAAGAGTGAGCCTAAGAAGAAGGCTCAGGCTCAGGCTCTGTTTAAGGAGTCGACGATCAGCGAAGAGTTTGTGAGGGACAGTGACGCACGATGGAAACATGAGTCCATCACTGCCATGAACAGCATTTGCAGGATATGTATGTGATACAAGGGCATGATTTTACTGGCTTTACGACGAGATCAAGTACTTAGCTAAAGACGAATGGATAATATTCATATGCTCGCTCTTGTCATTTCATCTGTGCGATCCTCGTCCACGGCGATGAGATCTCACTCCTTGTGAGAGTTAATGGCGAAGACTTGATGGTGTAGAGTGCATAGCATGCAGCAGACAGATGAGGTCCCCAAGTTCCGCCAAGCCGTTGAATGCAGGAGAATCCACGGTTCACTTCCACCTTCACGATGCAATCCTACGGCACTGTGTACAGCAGTGTCTATCTCCCTTTTCTGCTTCAGCGTGGAAACTGTATCGCTGTAAATGCATATGTTCTGCATCTCTCTTCTCCAATTGTTTGATCGCGCCTCTCTCTTCAGCTTCTTATGATCTCCGCTCTACAAGCATCGCTTCAAGAATGGCCCCCTCTTCCATCAAGTTCGTGAATGCAAGAATGTGCAGAGACGGTGAGCTGTCAGGAGGATCACAGCAGCTTCTGATCTCAGCTGAGGAGGGCAATATCCTGCCCAATTCTGCCGATGCGGATGAGACTATTGACCTCGAAGGCGCCATTCTGGCACCGGGTTTCCTGGAACTCCAAACGAATGGGCTGAGAGGCTTTCACTTCACGCATTTTCATGGCGAAAGTGAATATACAAAAAAGCTTGAGGAAGCGTGTCAGTATCTACCCAGTACTGGCGTGACGGGCTTCTATCCTACCATTCCAACAGTGGCGAGCGATGAGTTCAAGAAGGTTAGAGCAAAGCCTCGATGCTCTTCTAATGACTTACAACGGCTCGTAGATTCTTCCCTCTCTCGAACCTCGCGAAGTTCCAAGCGGGGCATCCGTCCTAGGAGCACATGCTGAAGGCCCATATCTCCATCCCTCAAAGAAAGGAGCCCATAACGAGTCCCTCTTCCACCCCTGTTCTTCCTCTCCAGCAGATGTCTACGGAGAAGCCGGCACATCCTCCAAAATCATCAAAATCGTAACCCTCGCACCAGAAAACGAAGACTCGACCACCCTCATCCACGACCTAACAACGAAAGGTATCGTCGTCTCTCTAGGCCACTCCAATGCGAGCTACACCCAAGGCCTCTCAGCCATTCAAGCAGGCGCAACATGCCTCACCCATACTCTCAACGCAATGGCTCCCCTTCACCACCGGGATCCAGGCCTAGCAGGCCTAGTGACCACTGCGTCGAACCCAAGTCCCTACTTCAGCATCATACCCGATGGAAGTCATCTCCACCCTTCCGTAGCAACTATGCTCTTCCGCTCCGATCCTTCCAAATGCATCCTCATTACAGACTCGATCGAGCTGGCTGGTATGCAAGATGGGACCTACCCTGGACATGCACAAATTCCGCATAAGCAAACGAAAGTCGGGTCGAAAGTTGTGATTGAAGGGACTGAGACGTTGATTGGGGGATGTGCATGCCTGGATGAGTGCGTGAGGAATTTGATCAGGTGGAGTGGGTGTTCTATTGCGGAAGCTGTGAGGTGCGTGACGGAGAATGTAGCTGCTCTGATGGGTGAGAAAACGCGAGGCAAGATTGAAGTTGGGAGGAGAGCGGATTTGGTGGTGCTTGATGATGAGGCGAATGTGCTGAAGACGTGGGTGGCGGGAAAGAAGGTGTGGGAGCGAAGTTGATCAGAAACATTGCTTGTAGATGGGGTATCATAGAATTATAGACAGAAAATAACCCCCACTCTTAGCCCCAAGGTGCTCTTCGCATGGCACCAAAGCCTCCTCCATCCCCAGCAGTAGCTCTTTTGTTCCCGCTTCGATTGATGCAGCCGTAGTGTATCACTTCGTTATCGGGATAGACGCGAATCGCGCTGGCCCCAAATCGCTTATGACAGACCTTACAATGGTCGTCTTCAGCGATCCTCACTCGTCGGTTCTTGCCGAGAGGCTTCTCGTTGCTGAGAGCGTCTGGACCAAGCAGTAGTGTGCGTTCTGTATTCGCACGGCGAACTCCCTCCAGCCCCCTCACGATGGTGTCTTCACGCAAGATCGAGGTCGCATTTCTAATACGGCCGCGGAAGTAGTCCTGTAGTTCTTTGACGGCAAGATCATCTGGCATCAAGTCCAACGTGCTGCTGGCGGGTAGTCGAGCACCATGCTTGCTCAGAAGCTCCAAAGCCTGCGGCCAACGTTTCTCTTCTCCGGAAGGAGGGCGAAGATATAGGCCGAGAAGTATCGCGAAGATGTTTGATCTGTCAGAGTTGTCATCGGGTTCCACTCGGCGAAAGTGTTTCTCGTGAGTACGGTTTCCCTCTAAGAGGCATGCCTGCTGCTCGTTCTGCTCTTCGAGATATGTCTTATTGCAGTACTCCTCTGCCTTGTCATAGTCCTGTATCTGGAACACATAGATTGACAAGGCCTGCTTGTGCTGACCCATTGCGCTGAGCACTAGAGCGCGAGATTCGTAGAAAATAGGGTCGTCCGCCGGCAGCTGTCTCAATGTCTTGGACTTGCTGTAGACCGCACTTCGATTTAAGAATGACTCAAGCTTGGTCTTGAAAGCTGTGCGCACGTCTTCATCGAGGTCTGCCTGCTTTAGCTGAGCCAGGTAAAGGTCGACGAGTTGCTGATGGAAGTCGCCGTTATTGTCATTCAGCTCAGTGATAACATGCTCAAGATACTGAATCTCGAGCTTGGCATCGATGTCGGCCAGGAAGTCTAGTACGCGATGCCGTGGCAGCTTTTCAGCATTGTCCGTGTCGGCCAGAAACACGTCCATGCCCATCTCTGGCTTTTCTCGAATGGGCCAATGAGCATATTCAAGGACGAGACCAACGAGCTCAGGCGGAAGCTGTTTGAGATAGCCGACCGTGCGCTCAGGACCACGCATGCCTTCTGGAGTCTGGCCGTCTGCTTCGCCCTTGCCGAATTTGGCAAGCATCTCCAGGGCCTGCCGATGCAGCTTCTTGCCGTGCAAGAAGTCGATGAGGTCGTAGTATCGTTCGCTTTCGTAAAGCGCCGATTGAACGGCATCGGGATTGCAGAAGTTTTCGATTCGGAAAAGCGATCCCACCAACGTGGGAGTTACGAGCATGTAGGCGCGAAACAATGTGGTATCGATCAGCTCGGCCGCCTTGAGCAGTTGAGCCTGCCAATCCGTGTCTGGACCTCTCTTGTCCACGACGGCGTCCGGCAGAACGTTGTTGAAAGGTGGTTTGCCAGTCTCGCTGTCCAATTCGGGAGGTTCCTGCTTGAGCGTGCCGTCTGAGTTCAAATGCTTCTGCACGACCTTCCGTGCCGATACTAAGAAAGGATTGAGGCACCGCACAGCAGCCTTCAGATCGTCGCCTTCCAGAGGCTTGTCTCGCGACTTGTTGGGCTTGTTACGGACGCTCATGTTATCAGAATCCACTCGAGCAGGAGGCTTCACAGATGCTGCATCGCTATCGTGCTTTTTATGACTGCCCGTCAATTTCCCGAACATCCCCTTGGAGGGCGTCGCTGGCTTGAGTTTATCCGCTTCTTCTGTTTTAGCGTCACCATTTTCGGGGGCAGGTTCAGCTTCGCTAGACTCTTCCGATATGCTCGACAAATCACCAGCAATACTACGAGGATACAGTGCAATAACACGGTCCGGAGCAGTCTGCGCATCTGTGAACAATTCCAAAGCAGGGCTATACCTTTGCTGCTGGAACAGCGCTGTAGCCTTCTGAGTCATGATTTCGCGTATTCGGCCAGCTTTGTCGTCAATAAGAGTATCTTCGAGGAGCTCCAGTAAGCTGATTGCCTCATCGAAACGCTGCTTTCCAACAAGTTCCATCAACTGAGCATCATAAGGCAGTGCGTTCATGCGCCATATGACCCTCTCAGACGCCACTAAGAAGCCTTTGCCGGCGTGGGCAAGACTGATGTATGGCTGTGGTACATGGAGGATGGCAGCGCCTGACACACTGATAGTCTGGAGCAGTGAAAGTGTCTCTGGGTTCCGAATCTGCAGGTTGCCTTTGTCTGGAGGTTGAAGTGCCAAAAGATAGGGATAGCTGTACCCAACTGCCTCCGGTGCCAAAGCCCAAGGCACCTGCCGCTTTTCCAGCGCTTTACCATCCTTGGTCACGAACAGCGTGTTGACATCTTTTGCGAGCAGGACTTGGTCTCCAGAGAGGCCAGTGGCCATTGGCTTCGGTACCCAGCTGCCCATTCCCATGTAGCCCATACCACTGCTACTCACGGCGCCAAACCGCAAGCCTGCCAACTCGCCTGAGCTTGCATCCGCCGGAGCCCTGGCGGCTGGCTTGTTGATGGGAGTCATCTCTTCGGTGGTAATATCGACCATGGTAAAGCCAGGGTCCATTCCTGCAATGAGGTGGTTTCCATCTGCCCAATTCAGACTCTTGATGCTCGCTTCCAGGCTGAGCTCGGCCACATCTGCTGCAAGCTCCATATCTTGCCATGTCCAACAGTAAATCTTGCGTTTTGCACCCACCGCAAGCCTGGTCACCAGACCGTTCACGCTTGTTTCTTGGTCCTTGACGATGTTGCTCGTGAGTGCAAAGCATGTCGCGCCTTTCGTCTGCTCGAGGCGCTCCACCAGCTCGTGCGACTGCAGGTCGTGCAGCGAGACGTATCCATCGCTCAGGCTGACCAAAAGGTTGGCCTCTTTCACGATTGCCAGCTGTTGAACAGGCTTTCTGCTGAACTTCTCTGCCTCACGCAGCAGTTCCACGGCCTTCACCTTCGGGGGGCTCGGCGGTGCATCTCCATCTCCATCTCCATTCGCGTCGTCGGCAGACCCAGAGTCATTGACGCGATAGACGCGTAGTGCGCCTGTGTTCAGTCCCACCAGTAGTCGGTCGCCATACGCAAGGAGCGATTCGATTTTGACCTTGTCGCGCGGCTTGAGCTCGTGGATCGATTGCGCCTTGAACGCCGACAGCATCTCGTCGAGGCAGCTTTGCAGACACACACTATTATCGGGGTTTCATTGTCGGTCGCATGTGATCGCCGGTCATATTGAATGTAATTAGTAGTGAGTTGTTGCCTGTGAGGATTATTTCCAAGAACATCATCCAACTGGTTACCTGAAGCTCTCTCGAAGATCCGCACCCGTCCAAGCCGCCCCGCCTCTAAAGCCCGACAACACTACTACGCCATCACCGCCGACGACATCCCTTCTCGCACCCGCACAACGAACAGGCACATGGAGAACCTCAGTCTCCATGATGCTGGGCCCTCGCGCGGCTCGCCGATGCCATCAGGCCCGCCGCAACTCCCGCCGCAAATGTTCACAACCGCCGCCCAACTCCTCGACCTAACAGACAGTGAGTTTGCACGCTCGCAGCAACGTTCCAGGAGGAGGACATTGATATGCTAGCAAAACTTCAGAGAAGCTCATGGTGGCCTTACGAGATGGTAGAAAGCTCATCGGGGTGTTGAGAAGCTGGGATCAGTTTGGTAAGAGCACTTGGTACGAAAATACGGTTCGCGCTGTGTCTGACCATCCTACTACAAGGCAATCTGGTCTTGCAGGAGACCGTGGAGCGCACTTTCGCGAAACAGCTCTACTGCGATGTCGAGCATGGGCTCTTCCTTGTGCGCGGCGAGAATGTCCTACTCCTGGGCGAAATTGTGCGATAACCCTTTAGAATCCATCACGCGAGTGCAACAAAGACTGATATCGCACAGGACCTGGACAAGGATGACTACATCCCAGAAGGGTTCAAGCAAGCAGATCAGAACGAGGTTCTCGGACTGAAGAAGCAGGAGGAGAAGCTACGAAAGAAGACCGACAAGTCGAAGCAGAAGAAACTGGCGGAGCTTGGCTTCGAGGGGGAACACTCTGGAGAGGTCATATTCTGATGCAGAAGCGCAGTGATCTTGGAGGAAGAAAGAGTTGAATTGTTCCATACCTCTTTGAACATGCAAGAGGTTTCTCATAAGCCCGTTGACGGGATGGCTCAAGCGCTACCTTGTACGTTCCTTCACTCACCTTTTTGCTTTTGCCATATTACGTTTCAATACAGTAAGCTAATTAACGTAGGACGCACTCTTAATGGCGGCTTGCACACGACATGAAATGTCCTTAGGAATCAGCTTTCACATGCCACGAAGTGAAGGTATGCAAGGGTCCGTGTGCTAGCGGCGCGTCATCATTCACTCGTCGCTAGCGCAGGAGCTTAGGCCAAGTTCTCCACAGATTGCATTTCCACCTGAAACTTCCCATTCCATCTTCGCTCCTGACATCAACTTTCACCCATCTACATCATCCTCACGGAACCAGCTACAGGCAGCCAAATTCTGCCATCACCTCGTTGCATGTATTGTATTGGTGGAGCACATTCACTTACCGGCCCTGGGCCAGCTTCACGCGATTCTGCGAAATCACCTTACGCGCCGCAAACACGCGGTCAGTCTCCGCATGCCACCAAATTGTCGTCTATCGAGTCTGCTGATCAAATTTTAGAGCTTGCACTGTCCTGTAGATTGTTTGCGCGAACTGCGCGCCTGCCTCTGTGAGGCTTTCGAGGTTCGTGAACATTCACGCGGATTTGGCTTTGGCTTTGGCCCCACTTTTAAAAAGCTTGGCGCGCCGTTTTGTTTACGAATTCAGGCTCACATCCGAACAGGTCACCAACACTCGACATTCACGAAATAGATTGCAATTGTCTATCGGCGCCCACCTCTTGACCGCGTCGTGGTGGTGTACGTCGACACTGAGAAGGTGACGCTGCCAACGTCACCTGCCTCTCCAGCACCCCTGCAGTGCTTGTTTGCTTCAGGTCACACACCGAGCGTGGTGCAGCCGCCTCAGCAGGCCTTGCGCTCGCGTGACTGTCTCGAGACTGCGAGAATACGCTGACCATTAAGCAGTGCCAGACAGACAGCATGGACACAACGACTTCAACCCGACAGACCCGGCGCCAAAGTAGCAAGCGACAATCTTCATCTTCTGTCGCAGATACCATCGAGGTGAAGCAGAAAATGGCAGCAGCCAATACGGCGAAGAAGGTACCGGCACTCCGAGACTCTAGCTCCGCCGATGAGGCAGCTGGTGTCCCAAATCGTCCATGGGGCCGTAAAGGCAAGGCAAGTGTATCCCCACAACACCCGCTTCATGTCCACAGCTGACGTTTTCAAAGGCTCCGGTTCAAGCTGTCAAGCCTCTTGATGAAGATGAAGTGGAAGAGTACGAATTCTCTACGGAAGACGAAGTCGAACCTGAAGATGATCCCATTGAGGATGAAGACCTCATGGATGACGCGAAATCCGTGATCACGGTCTCCTCTCAAGCTTCGGAGCTAGCGAAGGAGAAGTTTGACGACCTACCCGACCGTCCGTGGAAGACGTTCAGCAAGAACATGCGCAGAACGTGGGAGATCATGTACGCCTCTGTAACCATGTACCCGATGAATGGCAGCTGGGAGACTACCGAGGACTACCAACGAGAGAAGGACATTGAGATGCTGCGCTACATGGAAGACTTCCCACTCAAGCAATGGGTCATTTCGCAGGACGAGGCTGCGAACGCTTACTACCGTTTGCTTGAGCGTACCCGTTGGCGGGGCCTGGGAATTCGCATCTATGGTCGTGAACGCATTCCTGAGCTTGTTCCAGGCAGTACTAGTGGTGCTCGCATGCAACAGTCTATGAATATGCCGCAACAGCCGTACAATGGACCTCCTCGTCCGCCGCCACCCCACCAACCGCACCTTCAACCGCCACCTCAACACATGCAGTATTCGGGTCCTCCTCCTGGGCCCCCACCGCACTATCCACCTCATATGCAACATCAGATGCAACATCAGATGCCACCTCAGATGGTACATCCTGGCTACCCTCACCCAGGCGTCCTCCCTTCACAGCCTTACGCACAGCCCGCGCCACCAATGCATCAATCGCCTCAACAGATGAACATGGGTCGGCCAGTCGGTCCTCCGCAATCAATGCCCTATGGGATGCCACCACAAGGATATCCTGGCCAGCCAATGCCACCAGGAGCATACCCACCGCCTGAGCAGCAGGCACCACGAGCGAGGTACGTAATGCAATTGAGTTACTCTTAAGATTTTAACTTATACATATGTAGACGCGGAAGAGAGAAGAAGGAAACACCGATTGCCACCACGCCGCCTCCACCTCCGCCGACCCCGCCTTATCAGGCCCGCCAGAAGCCCAGCGATCCCAAGAAGTTTACCACCAAGTCAGGTCGTCGATCTGCTCGTCGACAAGCAGAGGCTCAGGAGTTTCCTTGGACTCGCGATCTTGACTTCAAGAAGCTTAAGGAAGAAGCCGTATGGGACGACAGCTACTATGAGCCGGAGACTCTGTCCAATATGGAGCAGACGCGACTTCGCAATGTTGGGGTCATCGACGAGATTGACGCCAAGCTTCAAGAACAGCAGCGCATAGCACGTGCAGCGAAGAAGCAGCGCCAGAGAAAGCCTGAAGCCTCGTCCGATGGCGAGACCGCCGCCCAGAAGAAGGAGCGTAAGAAGCGAGGCGGCCAGCCAAAGGGAGAAACTGGCGGCGACCAATATCACTCTGGGGCATACACTTTCGCTGGTGAAGAAGATGAGAAGAAAGCCCAGGCAATGGGCTACGAGAACGTAGATGCGATGATTGAGGCAGGTGAAGCTGAGAAGCTCACACCCGAGCAAATGGCCAAGATCAAGATCTGCTGGAACCCAGGCAAGAAGGGCATTACTGAAGGCCTTGAGCAAGCCAAGTTCACACTCAAGGAGACTGTTCTCACACTGAAGCAGCTGGAGAAGCGGCCGATACTGGTCAAGAAAGCTGCCGAAGCCATTGTGGACTTCTGTCCTCACCTCTTGTGGCGCGATATGCTCTTGCGAATTACTAGTGAAGGGGGGTTCGGCAACAAGGACGTCCGCGATCGGTTCTGCTACAACGGTTGCTACTGCGACAAGGCGACAATCACCAAGCGTATTTCTGCAGCTCTCGGTCAGAAGCAGGTTCAGCCAAAATCGAAGGGCTATCAGGATGGCGAGTTCGAGTGGTACGAGGACAACATCAAGGACTTTACCCACTACATCGAGTTTTTCGGCCGACGTACCAGCCATCGCAATATGCTGAAGATCCAGATTGCTGGTGATAAGCGCCGTGCGAAGCTGATGGAGAAGATCGAGGAGGGAAGAAGATCCGCTGAAGAGGGCTCGAGCAAGCGCCGCAAACTCGATGATGGTAATGGCGAACCCACGTCAGAGGCCATGGGAGATTCTGATGCTGGGGATGACGGGAATGACGACTCCGGCGACGACACTGACGATAGCAACGCGGTGTCTCTGCAGGACTCGGACATCCTGGATAAGATGGAGGATGATTAGAGTGGATGCAGAGGACCTTTGACATTTGTCGCCGGGCGGGGCATCTCTCCATGAGCATGTCAGTCATGAGGGAGCTCGACCACTGCTTTCGACTGGCAGGGGAGCTACAGCGAGCTCTCGACTTGCGGCGGCTGTCTCATTTCCTGACGGCGGCACTTCCTACTTACCCGGAGCTCTCCAATCTTGCTACTGCATGCGAGGAGCTGTCGGCACTTCTTTTGGGGACGTCCTCCTAGCCCGGCTCGTAGATATATCTTGCCGCGAGGGAGAACCCCTGTCGTTGCATCTTCATTGGCACTGCAAAGGTGGACATTGTAATTGCGCCCAGCTCTCAGTCGCATGACGGACCACAGACTACGGGATGCTTTGCAGTCTACCAGCAGATACGCCAATAGTCTCTACAGTAGCACAGTTGCATATATTAAGGAGAATAATTTAGAATCCCCCTCTCCCATTCACAGATGCCCCTGATGTCTTGCATTCTTCAGTGCAACGATAGTCTCTGGTAACCTTCGGTTGTGGCTTCAATCTTCACGCACATTGTTGATCCGGCCCGACGGCGTCTCCATAGCGCATTTGACTGCCGTATTCAGCAGCGATAACGTGAACAGCTGATGGACGAACTTTCAGGCTCGCTTGACAAGAGTGCGATCAGCAAAAGCAGGACAGAAGGACCGGTTTCTTGGATTTGGTTCACGGACCATGTAGCGGTGGAACTGCGGCGTGGCGGGTACGCTCCAGCCATGCGAGCGATGATGCTGCTTGTGTGAGGCTGGTGCTCGATCTTGGCTGCCCTGCCAACCCAACCTCCAACGTGGAGCCTGTTCGGTGCCCGATCCGAGCCCCGCTGTGCCTTCAATAATGTAATGTCACTCAGTAGCACATTGGTCTTACAGCGCGGATCTCGTGCGCGCTTCTTGTATTTCCACTGGCATCGTCCCCTTTGTGTGCTTCCATGCTACGGAAGCAGAGGCTTCGTTTGTGTCAGGAACGGTGGTGTACCAGCGACGCTCTCCTGGCGGAAATTAAGGTCGCGGGAGTGTGCTTCCAACAGAGAGGGCACCCGCCACACTTGACGCAGAAACCGACATGCAGGACGCCGATAGCGTGAAGCGACTAGCGAGACTTGTGTGTCTGGCAGCGCGTGTTATTCGCTGAGAACTGGGAACATCCAAGAAAGCGATCGTGGCTGGGTAGGTTTGCGAGTGTGACTTCACATCTGCCGATCTTCAGGCACACAGGATCTTGTTGCACAGCTCGCGCCACACTGCGCTGAAGAGCAAGCCATTGAAGCGGCCCTGGCGAGAGTCTGGTCTTCTTGCGGCAGGGCAGAGAAGCAAGCCATCGTGGCCGCCGGACTAGCACGGTAGAAGAGCAAGCGATGCAGGTTCTGGCAATCGTTTGCGCAGCTTGCGGCAGCGCCGAAGAACTGCTGGCTGCTGTCGGAGGAGTCGCGGTCTCGAACCACGGCATGGAGCATGCGAACACTGCAGCAAACGCGAGGTTACCTCATACTTGACCTCTGCGCTGGTCGGTGTTGGCTTTTGCTCAGACCCAGGATCGCGCACGCGCTCTTGGTGATGCGATTTGGCAGCGATATGCAGTTCACGTCCAATCACAGTGGCGATTCGTTTGGTCAAGCACCGTTAGCGCTCGGACGGTCGTGCCTTCCCCGGGCAACGGGCCAAGATCCATTAGAGTTGGCCTGCAATCTGGGAAGCTTCCCTGTGTCTCTGCGATCGAGCAAGCACCACCGCAAACGAGTCGCAGCAGGAACGACGGACGGTACAAAGTGAGGCAGATTAAAGTGATCCGGCTTCTAGGCCATCATCCGCCGCCCGTTGCCAACTTACCGCTGCATATGCTCGCATCTGCTCTGCGTCACAAGCGAGAAAGCCACGGGCACAAGTACCTTGAATATCCCCAGCCCGTGAATCCGTTTCCCCTTCACCTGCCATCCTCAATCACCTCACGCAGCCAGCTTCAAAACTGATCCATCGTCAACCACGGATCCCCGCCACTGACAACAACGAGCACTGACATCCTTCGCCGACCACTCACTACCACATCTACGGTTCGCCAACACCCACATTACTCGACAGTACCGTCACCATCCACACCGTCAACATGAAGGCCGTCTGCGCTCTCGCCCTTGGCGCTACCCTCGTCGCCGCGCAGGACCTTGGCAGCCTGCCACAATGTGGTGTAAGTCGTTCATCATACGCGACTGCATCATTGACGCGCCTCAACTCGAGGCCGTCGATTCAAGCCGCTGCCGCCCACAATGGCTTGGCACAACGACTGACTAGACAATAGCAAACCTGCATCTCAAACATGCTTGGCCTCGCAGGATCCTTCGGCTGCTCCTCGACTGACGCGAACTGCCTCTGCAGAGCGACCAACTTCGGCTATGGTGTCCGCGACTGCGCCAACGAGGCTTGCCCCAACCAGCAAGACGCTCAGCAGGTCATTTCCTACGGTACTCAGTACTGCGCAAGTGAGTACTCCAGAAGCTCGAGGGCTATTTCACATGCTAATATACGTTCAGACGCCCTCGGCTCTAGCGCGTCCGCTGCTTCTGGTGCCAGCGCTCTCACTGCTACTGGCTCCGGCTCCGGCTCTGGCTCAGGCAGCGCGACTGCCACTGGCACTGGATCATCTGCTTCAGGCACTGGCGCCGGTGGTGCTGGTGCTGGCGGTAGCAGCGGTACCGAGAGCCGCTCTGCGATCACCACTTCTGCTCTTACCGCTATCGTCTCTGCGTCTGGCTCCTCGTTCACCACTACGACTGGCATGACCACCATCTACTCCGGCGGTGCTGGAGGCGTCGGTGGTGCTACTGGCTCTGCCGCGTCTGGAGCTTCCAGCGCAAGCGGAAGCGCTGCATCTGGCGCGTCCTCTGCTGCCTCAAGGTGAGTGATCACAGGTCAATCTCGAGAACGATTTCACTGACGCGTCTTCAGCGCTTCTAACGCCGCCCACTCCGCCTCAAGCGTCGCAAGCAGCGCTGCTGGTGCCGCTTCGTCGTCTGCCGGCGCTGCTGCCAACTCCGCATCCTCTGCCGCCGCTGGTGCTGCCTCGAGCGCCACCTCCGGCAATTTTGCTCCAATGATCACCGCTGCCCCAGCTCTCATTGGTGCCGCCGCCATGGCCGTCTTCGCTCTTTAAGGAGTTGAGAACGCACGCATGGCATAGGCATCATGACACGACACAGCACTGAAGCAGTGCGAAAACGTATATGAGACGCTCGTTACGACTTACGATTACATACACCCAAGTCGCCACGAAGAAGACGTCTGAAGCAATGAGCAAAGTTGGATTAGGCGATCGATGATACCACTTCGGGCATTTTGAATGAGCGATCACTTTTTGAGATTTTTGATGAGCACTGCGTCGACGATATGACGATTTAATGTAATTGTCCTTTCTTCTTGGGCTAGGTAGCTAGCACACGAAAGGAATCTACATATCGACAATCAGGTTGATGTCTACATAAGCTTCCTTCTTCATGCAAGGTACGGTTTCTTCGCGTGTCCGGACGTGCCGGGTAGGCGTGTGTATATCTCTTGGCAACCTAGTCAGACGGCAGAAGGTGTATCAAGCCTCGGCTCGCGCTCTTCAAGGTCTCTGAGCTCTCTGTGACATCTCGTGAAATGGAGACGATCGGCACCAGCTCCAAGAGCCTCACGGTATACCCTTTCGCAAATCGAAACAGCGACACCTTCGCCCCTGTAGCACTTACTGACGCACTTGTCGCCAGAGTTACAATGACAGTGACTCCGCGAACAACTCGCTCCTTCTGTCGACACATGTGTTCATGCCTGCCTACATTGGAGTCTTTCATGTGACAGTCAGTCCATTGCAAACGCTCAAGTGAGCCAGCCAGTATCCTCTATGCCAGCACAGGTGCACCAACAAGGCGGCGACATGGCTTCACTTTCGAGCGCCTCACATGCAATGCCCATCGACGCATGTGGATCGCTACCTTGGTCGCTTTCATTCTTATTCCTGATCTTGCTCTTCCGACTCTTCGCTCTGCGACATCGACATCATCCATCCATAATCACGACATCCGCCAAACAACACTCGTCAATATCCATTCGGCAATTCGAGAACTGAGCGGCATTTCATCACCAGCCAACAACGACATGGAGCCTCTCTTCCGCGTCTGGAGCGCCGCCTCCAATGGCACGAACAACAAGGATCGCTTCGCGCCAGCGTCAAGCAGCGGCAGCTACACCAAGCGAGATCTCGAGACCGCCCTGCTAGGCAAGAACAACTCTAATAACCCCTTCGTCTTCTTCACACCGTCGCTGCTATTCGCTCTGCAGATGGCGTTCTTCAAGAGAGATAACGGAGAGTCCAACATCCACATCACCTTCATCGACCCATCAAGCGTCCGCAATGTCAGCGGCAAGATGGTCCACTTCGAATCAGCTCCTGACATGATGGCGCGACTTGGCGTGGCGCTTGCGAACCGAGGAAGTGGCACTGTTCGCGAGTACTCTGAAGTTGTCATTACTACCGACACCGTCATCCTGGATGCGTCTTCTCGAACGGCTAAGCTGGAAGTACTGGAGGCCGCCGGTCTGTACCAGCTCTATCCTGCCATTGGAGAGCTTCTTCGAATGGACACGGCACATAAGGGAGTCCGGCCGAACATCTCAATGGAGAAGCTGCGAAGATATGGGTTCCAGGATGGTGTTGAGAGGGCTCTGACTGAAGGAAAGATCAGCGTGGCTGCGAAGCTGGCTGCTGCATTCCAGGCTCGAGGCACGAACCAAGCCAGGATCGCACCGGAGCTGCTGGGATCTATCCTTTCGCTCGAGAAGCGTCCTCTAAAGGATGCCGCACTACGCAAATGGCTCATGAGCTATGCCATTCAGGTAATCGATGATGACGACTCCAGCGGAAAATGGCAACCATCTATTGCGGCTCGAGAGCTTGAGGAAGTCGCGCGATTCCATCAGTCGTGGGATGAGCTTCGCGGACATGAGATTCTTGAGCACAAGGCGTTGGCACGCAGTCGTATTGGTCCTTCTAGGCTTGATCTCAGCAACGAGATTGCTCGGTGGAATTCCTGGTATCGTGAAGATAGGACGGAGTGGCGCGAGATGCGCGCGGAGAAGAGAGCTTCGGAAGAGCGGATCCAGAGTCGGAGGGCGTCCAGCATCGCCACTGCCAGTGGCAGCCGGGTCTTGGACCGGAAGGGCTCTCAGCATCGCAGTCCTCGCCGCAACACGGCAGGAAGCACTGCGAGAGCGTATTCCAAGCCATACCGAGTGGAGCGCGAATACAAGAGACGCGACCGCCTCTACGACCCAAACCACCCTCGTCGCAGAAGATTCTCTTGAGACCATGAAGAGTGGCCCTGGACAGGAACAACATCATTCACTCATGCCTTCCCAGAAGCCACCAGACTCAAATACACACCCCAGAACAGTCCGACCACACTCCCAAACAACATCCGATGCTCGAGAGGTATCACCGTAAAGCTCAAGATGCTCACGGCCGGCCAGAGTTTCTGTCCCGCAAAGACCATGGGCCAGAACTGCTCTCGGACGTCTTTATAGGCGAGATCCAGAGATTTGCCTTTGAGGAGACCGATACCGACGATGAAGAGGATGGTCTGTGATTTATGTCAGTTAGTATGCAGTATCGATATCGGAGAGTCAGTGTGGGTGGTTGAAGGGCTGGATGTACATTCACAGCAGCACCCAATGTCTGATCCAATGTAAACTTGATCGCAGTATTCTTTACACTCAACTGTTCTGCTCCTTTCCTGGTCTCAATCGCGGACCCAGAGTTCTCCGTCATTGCCTTCTTCTCCGGGTTTCGTTGACTTATACTTCCATTCGCTTCTCTTCCATCTTTCTCAACCGCAGTACCATGTCCCGTCGTCACCTCATCCACAAGCAACTCCTTCTCATTCGATGATAGTCCTTCTGAGGCGTATGCGGGGAACTGGGCTTCGAGGAAGGCTTGCCAGATGCAGTTTGGTGGGCAGGAGAGGATCGAGAAGGTTACGAATTGGAGGAGTTTTGTGAGGTCGAGGGTGTAGGCAGTCTGAGGATTTGTGTTAGTGTGTTGCTGCTCGAAAGCTTCAATCTGATGGCTACTTACTCCGGAGCGGTAGCAGGTTATTAGCTGGGCGAGTATGTTGGAGATGGCGGAGAGTGTGCCTGCTTGGATGGTTGCTTTGAGGATGTTGGTGGGCATGGTCGTAGCCTGTCGCAGGCTGCCTGTTTGGATCGCTCAAGGCGGTATGGGATCGGTGAGCAGTTCGACAGGATGTAAGCAAGCGAGGTTGGAAGTAGGCTCAGATTGAGGCATGATTGGGAAGTGTAGTTTCCATAGATAAACAAAGAGACGTCGGATGTAGCTTCCCTTGATCGATCCAAGGACCAGGCATTCGGAAACGCAGCACTGACGACATCTGCTCTTCTCTCCAAAGCTTCAGGCATTCCATTGACCTTTTCCCCATCAACGACATCCACTTCTACTTCAGTCTGATGCCCTTTATGTTCACTTGTCCATACTGCACTCCCGCATCTGAGAGCTGCTTGTGCTTGGTGAAACAAGACACGGCAGGCCTCGCGACTCGGCAAAAAGTGGAACTATCTGTGTGATCGCTACAAAACTTCAACCAGCATTTCGCGTCGCTCTAATACCACAAAAATTTTCGTCTAAAGAACACCTCACCTGAAACAGTACAATCTGTGCTTAGAGCCCGTTTGGTAGCTGTAGCGGGTATACGAGGGTTGGATTCACGGGCGTATAGGTAGGCCTATAGTTAACTATTTTTATACTATAGTAGCTTAAAATAACCGTCTAGCCGAGAGTAATTATACTATATATTACTAGCTCTAATCCGATATTATATTATTATATAACGTATTCCACTACTAAGCTAGTCACACTACTAAGCTAGTTAAAATTTCTTAGTATAACTAACTCGTATTACGGATTATTCATTTTCATTACTATTAAATAGAGAACCTATAAATATTATACTCTTATTAGATTCAGAAGACCCTTCTATATCCTTTTAGTATATTCGAGCGTTATACCTAATCTCTCCGTAGCTACTATAATACCGTATAGCTAGCTAGGCCTGTTTAAGACTAACTAACCTACGAGTCTTCTTTAACTACTAAGTAGCTATAGACGCTTTAGTAGCTACCTTAGCTAACCCTACGCTATATTCCATTATACCCCCGTACTAGATC